>JAFBJU010001289.1:600688-767440 GCA_016785305.1 Colistium nudipinnis
TATATATATATATATATATATCTTCCAGCATGGATAGGCACATTGCAACATGTACAGGTCAAGAGTGCAAGTGTGTGTGTCTGGAAAAAAAACGTTCTCACTCACATTGTTCTCTGCCCTATTCTGGTGACTTAGATACTTTGAGACAAAGAATGAATATTTCATTGAATGGTTATGGGGCAAAAGAGTAGACTATTTCCTATTGGAATTCTGCAGTGTCACCACAGCAAATGGAATTCCGTGTGGAAAGGGGGAGAATCTCCAAACTCAAATCACAGTGCTGGAAAGACAGAGAGAAATAAAGAAAGGGAGGTTGAGAGAGAAAGAAATGAAGATGCAATCACACACGAGAAAGACTGCAAGAGTTTTAAAGTGGAGTGAGAAGGAGCAACCGCACAGATCTCTACACACAAGACTAAAAAGAAAGCGAATGGTGCAAGTGGGAAATGGAGGGGAGGTAAAGTGGAAAGAGAGAGAGGGAGGGAGAGGGAGAGAGAAAGGGTGAAAGAGATAGCTCTCTTACAGTTTCCAATTAAATGTCTCATTTACCCCCTAATTCTTGGTATTCAGAGCAGCGTTTGTTCAGATTTGCAGCGGCAGGACTGTAATTTCAGCGGTGTAATGGAGAGGCAGTGCCTCTGCCTCGGCTTTCGCTACTGTGCAGGCTTGATAATGGGCATAATTTCTTGGAGATAATTTCACTTTAAATAAAAATGCCTCCCAAGATTAATGTGCGGGGGAGTGATATATGATTGCCTATACAGTAGTTCAATTCATAGGTGTTTGGCTCACAGCGATAATGGCACAAGGGTGTTGAAAGGGCTCGCAGCTGATTCGATTGGGCCACGTGCACGTGCCGTACATCTGCACCAGGGAGAATATGCGCATCCACTCACCTTACTGAGCAGGCGATCACTGACGCTGCGGGCCAGTTGCTGCGTTTCTGTGATCTGGTCAGCCACCCGTTTCTGTTCATTCAGCTTCTCGGCCAACATTTCCAGTTCTGTCAGGGCCAGTTGCAGGGGCAGACGATCCACGTGGCCTTTCGGCGTATTTTTAAGCATGTCCTTAATATGAAGAGGGTACAACATTTTTTTTTTTTAAAAGCACTCCATTTATCGTTAATACCCTTCTATGCTTCATGTATTTTATTCAAACAAAGGAATGTGTACTGTTCGAGAGAGTGTCTGCACCTTCAACCTTTCAGATCTGGGTCAAACACCCTCTGGGAGTTTAGTAGCGAGTTGTGCGTCTCACTGTTTTAGGAACTCCTATCCTACGAAGCAGTGCTGATTAAAACAAGCCACGGAAAACGCACTTGAAACCACCAAAGGTTTCAAAGTACGTCTAAACATCGGGCTGTCGGGATTACATGTTTATGCTCATATCTAAGCTGATCCTGAATCGATGGCTCACTGAGAGCTCGGTGTTGACTCGATGTGCAACTCTCATGTACCTCACAGCTCGAGCTCTAGTTCATAGTAATGTACGATTTAATAAATACAATTCCTCTTTGGAGTACTGAGTTTAGGCTGGAAGAAAATGCCTGATTCACATTCATAACTTATCTTTTGAATTCATGGATAATCAATGCTTACTGAGGGATAAAATAGGCTGCTGCTGATCCAGCAAGTCAAGCTCAAATCCAAATCTTTGCCCAGAATAGAAAATGGAGGAGTCTGGGTGTAAAGCCTGCAATATTTTAAAAGCTGATGTGGCTAGCTACTTGTATGTAAAAGTTGTGGAAAAGTACATTGGGTATAACGTTGTAATTCACAATCCAGTGAAATAGTCTTGCAGCTTTGCATCTGTACCAGCCCATGTGCCGTTTTGTCATGTTGAAGTTTAATGTGAAAGAATTTAAGCCAGCAACACTTGAAGGGATTTACCTAATTAAAAAACGAAAATGACTCAACATGTACAAAAAAGATCTGATACCTGCAGCAGCAATATGAACTGAGGGAATCGTTGAATGGGCTTAACCATCAGGCCATAGAGAGTGATGCGGTCAACACTAGATGCTTGCTTTTTCTGTGAATAAAAAATAAATAAAAAAAAGAAGTAAACAGAGCATGCACTTGGAAGAACAGTTCTTGCATAGAAAGGCCATTGTGAGGAAACTATGCCATTCCTACTTAAAGAGATGCTTGTCAGAAGGCTACATAGACCACGAGTGGGCGTTTGAGTGGGTGAATAAGTTATGAAAATCAGGGTCCATTAGTCATATGACATAATGAAGGAAGGGATTTTTGAATGTGTTACATCTAATGTATTTTACTGTGGGTGTAGGTCAGGAGAAGATATTGTTTCAGTTAAGCCTGTGCCATGATGATGAGCAAACCAGCGGAAACATTTAAAATATGGCAAGATGTTAAAGGTTGTATAAGGGCCACTACGAGACAATCTTAAAAATGTAAACATATATTGTTTTATTCCTGAAATGCAGGAGTTATGACATCAGCTATAAAGTGCAGCACTAGAATATAATCAGTTTTACTCATATTAATATATTGATATTTTTTTTTTTCCTATGGAAAGTTCTTTTCACTTATAGGATGAAATAGGTTTGAGCTTAATATCAATTTAAATAATTTGTCGTGCTATATAACAAATTGGCGGCATTGCCATTCTGGTGTGAGTAGATATTGCCTGAGATGTGGTCTTTGTCGTATAATGATTCAGCCTATATGTGTGTTTTCCTAACTTTGAAGCCTATCAAATGTATACATATCTGAGCTAATAGATATTTACAAATGGGTGAAATAAAAGATGATGAATATCTTCACTTTTGGTCATCACATTCACATTATTACACCTTTTTTTTAACCAAGGGACAGTATTTGCACAAAAATATTGTGGTATCTTATTTAGTCAATATTGACATAATATGATTAAAAAACAATAATCAGTGTAGGGCAGTAACTTATATCCTTAATTTATGAACGCTTGGTATGAGTGACAGCTGTCATTTAAAAACTCAATAGCTAATAATGTCATAATGTCACGAAATGCTCGTGGTCATGTGCATGCAGTCTGTGCCTTCACAGTATTTTTTAACATTTTGAAGTCTGTCATTTATTCTGAGAGTCAGTCCATTTTTTTCCAAGACTTGTTGCCAGTGAGAGTTGCGGCAGTGGGTGGGACAGACAGAGGAACATTTCAGCAGAACGAAATGGAGGCATGTTATCTGGAGAAACATGCCGAATAACTGCATTTACAAAATAATTACAGGTTACGTGTTCTTCGCCTGGACAACCTTGAACAGTTCCAGCATGACAACTAGCCCCATGAAAAATAGAAAGAGGGTCCTTCCATCTTACTGCCACAATAGGTGAATACAATACCACATGGTAGACAATATTAGTCATAATTTCCCTAAACATAAATATAAATGATATATTTGTATGTTGTGTAAATGACACCTTTCACACACTCAATTAATGGAAAACTGAGGACTATGTATTGTTGAAGTCTTACGCTGGGGTTTTGCTAGATTCAGCATCTGAGGAGCACAAACAAAAGCGGCAAAAAGCAATTGGGTTTCTTTGCCTTGAAAACTGAGAAAAGAAAAAAAAGGTAGCTGAAACTCACCTTTAAGAATTCCAGAAAAGCAGGCTTGGACATGCAGGCTTTTTTAATGAGGGCCATGGCACCGGTGAAGTTGTTCACATAATCACTGTATACGTCCAGCACCATTGACTTGGAAAACTGCGGAAACAGAAACAAGCATAATTACCTGAACATGTGACAACAGCCCTATTATAAGAAGGTCCGCAGCTCTGCCATGTTGATTATTTTGTCTTTACCCCAGCATCAACAAACACAGTCAAGTAATTTCCCCTGACATCTTGAATGCCTGGCTAACCATCCTGTTTGCAGGGCAACCTGTGGGTAATTTCAATGTAAGGGGAGGCTGGTAAATGGCCATTTAAGTATAGTGCTTAACAAAAAATTGGTTTGTTTACCATCCCAGTTACTGCAGCACCCTTCACGAGCCATTTAAGAGGTTGGGCATGAATATGTGTTGTGTGTGTGCGTCTATGCAGTAGACATTTATTCTATCTCCTCAATTTAACCCACACCAGGCAGCTGATTGTGGCACTTTGACGAGTGGTGGCGGATTAGCAAATCGCATGAAGGAATTAACTTTCATTGCTCACAGCCTCCTTAAGGTTCCTTCGTCTCAGATTCATGACTACACTGCTAGATGCCACATGTCACATGAGGAGGACACAGTCCCAGCACCTTGGTGTCCTCATTTGAGGCTGGGTCTTAGGATTTCAATGGTACAGCTCAGTAATGGGCGGCACAGAAGGAGAGGGGTGAACCACTCCAATAGGCCAATAATGAGTGGACCTCATGGATGAGCACACTGCAGAGAGTCACGGCAGAAGACTCACACAGAGCATTATTATTCTAGTGAAAACATTAATGGACACAAACGGTGGAGAGTTTCATCAAAACTAAAATGTATTTCTTGTTTGGGTGAACCATCCCCTTTTGCTCCGTCTAAAATCTGTAGCTCGTTTAAACTCTGATGGCAGAGATTGTAGTGTAAAGTTTGATTTAAAAAAAATTATAATTTGATGACAAATATGACAGCTTCTAGCCAGAAGGGAAGTCTTCGATTGTCTCTTTTTTAATAGATATACATAGAAATAGAATGTTTACTCGTACATCAAAAACATGCACACTAACCGATGCCACAAATAAGTCTCCAATTTTTTCGCTGCTATCCCACTCAGCCACACGAGACGCCAGTGCAATCTGAAACATGGAGTGGCACTGTGTGATCTCCCTGATGCGGTAAAATATAGGCCGGATCTTCCTTGGACTCAGGATACGTGGATCTGCTTCCATCAGCGGCCTATGGTATTCCTGGGGAGATTGAAAGAAACACACATATATATATATATATATATATATCAATATTTTCCTATTGTTGCTTGTATGGATACATAAATGACCGTGTTTGTGCGTATGCTCGATGGGTGCTCCTAATGAGCCAGCATCCACCTCTCATCAGAAACTCTCCTTCTCAGCAGCATAAATAGACAACTAACGGAACTGACAAATAGCCTATCAATGGGGAATAACCGAGAAATGTAGTCACGCTGCCTCGAAGCACATCAGTCCAAAGGATTCAACCATAAAGCAGTGTTTCCCACTACCAAACATATTCCGAATCCAAGGTGGCTTGTTATCATAGAAGTTAGAATAATAATGGCAAAGAGCAGCTCCCCGTTGAGTTGTAGACGCGAAAGCAATGTAGTGAAAGGGGCACTGACTGATTCTTCAGTCAGCGCTCAAGGGGATATTAGCATATAGCCTACAGAAATATGTTGACAAGCCTTTTGTGGGTGGAAACCCACTAAACACGACTTATTTGAATCTGAACATGCTGACTCGTAGATCATATGATGGAAGAGCAAAGCACAAAAGATGGAAACAGGATTGAATAAAGGCAGATTTTGGTGTTGTGTGGAGTTTTTTGTTGTCTGCAAATTTGTATCAGTAAATAAACAAATTACAAAAGCAACATGGCCAGGCGTTACAATATGAGCAATCTGTTATACCGTAAAAGTAAAAGTAACATGTTCACTGTGTAGTTGTACCTGTGACCTTTCAAGTTTTTATCTTAGCAATTGGCAGAAGTTTCAAAAGAGCACAGAGTATCTTGACTATGAAAGATTTAGCAGTGCATGATGTAGCCATTGATTGCTGCTGATTGCATTTCAGTAGATGCCCCTCTTGTTTTTTTTTGTGATTAAGAGATAAAACGTTTTTTTTACCCACAAAAAAAGAGAGAGAAAAATAAAAGGGGCTGCACTCCATTGTGTGCAAGCTAAAAGTGTGTCTATCTCTCTTTCTCTTAGTATTAACACAATACCAAAGAAAGGACAATTGTTGTTTTATCAGGTATCAGACACACCTGGTATTGGATGGATGTCACCACCTTTATTTTCAGTGTCATTTCTAGTGGCTAAACGGTGGAGATATTGCATGTGGCAGAGGACGACAACGGGAACTGAACAACTCACCTGCATGATTCTCCTGAGAGACTCCAGGTAGCTCCGCTCACTCTGAATGATGGAGCCAAGGATATGGCGTCTGACAACCTGTGCAGACAACAGACTAGTCAGGAAATCTGGCACGGAGGGGACATGATGGGGCGTACCGCAGTCTGCAGACAGCACTGTGATCAAGGGTTTCCACGTGAGAAAAAAGACGTAAATACGCTTGTTCTAGCCATTATCAAATGCATTGCTTGTGCAAACAGGATGAAGCGAAGAATTCACTCAGAAATGTGTAAAAATACTGAAATAACAAATTAACATTTTAAACAGGGCACCCTAGAGCCTTTTTCCCCAGGGCTATTGGGAAAAAAAACTTTACACATTTGGTAAATGTAAAATATGAAAAGATGCATGTTTCTACAAAAGCAGGCTATATATATATATAAAAAAAAAGATAAATATCTGAAAAAACTGCACCTGGTGGTTGGTCAGCCCTTCTGGCATGGGACATAGCTGTGGGGGTGGGTGTTTCACTTCTGACACAGCCACATCCAGGTATCCTGCATCATCCTCCACTTCTGCAAACAATCCAAAATGAAGGGAGGTTTAAAAAAAAAAGAAAAATAGAAACCGTGCCCAAGAGAGAGAAGAGAGAAAGGGAGAGGATGAGACGAAGAAGGAAACAGCAGAAAGGCAACCTTCATATCTCACTGCAGTTGGGGACATACTGCCACACACTAAGTTTATTACCTCTAAAATATGAAGAGACTTCTATACTCTCAGAAAAAGGAGATGGGGAGACAGAGAAAGCAATGAGATGGGAGGAAGACAGAGAAAGAGAGAGAGAGACAGAGAGAGAGAGAGAGAGTACTTAAAAAAAACTTTCAAAACAATACTGTATCCCTGTAGCAGTAAAGCAGGCGCACAGAAGTGTGTCTGCAGAAACGAACCCGGCACATTCTCCTCTCTGCATTGGCACAAAGACATTCAACAATCTCAAAACAAAAAATAAATAAAAAAAAACCCTCCTAAACCGAAACCATAAAGACACAGATACCAGAAGCTTCCACCGTTTCAATTAAAGGCTGGAACGATAACAGAGGATTGGTGGAAAGAGAAATAAAATGCCGTGAAGATTTCCCTCGATCAACACCTAAAAATAGCAGCGCTGGCCTCTTTACCTCTTTGTGATGGCACAGAGATTAGTTTGAGAGGGGGGTCTGCCATCCGTGATTCACGGAGCTCCTCAGCACTCCAATAATGGATGCTAATCTCCCTCCATTGTTACACTGGGGTTCCGATGACATCCTTTAGAGCGCCACATGATTCGGCTACACCGTCCGTCTTAAAACTACGTCTGGGAAACGGTGCATGTTTTATTTGTTATAGTTATAAACAGTGATATCTGTCAGTTTTATTTATTTTTTCTATATCGTAATCATTTCTCCCTGGAGGGATCTCTATGGAGAAAAAAGTGTTGTGTCCTGTCCATCTGTCTCAAGCCCGACTTTGGCTTGGCTGGCATTACACCCAAGCTACTGCCTCTAATTCAAACAGTCCACATCCCAAGCAAAATCCATGACTAAAAATAGCACAACTTTCAAACGGAGAAAAAAAAAGCCATTTGACCAACAATTACAGTCTTTCAGACTACCCTGCATTACCCAATTGATCTTTTCTCTGCAGGAAGGAAACTTTTCGCATGACGGCTATTTTGGTCTTCTCGAGCCCATCCTTCGTCCCACTTCTGGCCGCCTTCATGAGTTGCTGGACCTGGTTGGAGGGAGCAGACAAGAGACAGACAACGTTGGAGCATTAGTGCGCGCGGAATGAGCCGTGCTGTGCAGACCTGACAACCTACGGTGCCCCTCTGGAAAGAGATGAGAGAAGTGGCTTCTCAGCGGGCTCATCGGGAATCTCGCCATCTGGGGCCCCCCCGCAGGCCGGCGTACAGCCTCTAATCACAAAATCTATGAGCGTATCATGGGGAGGTTATGGTAACGGAGTGAGCTCCACATCAGACAGCAACAGAGCGGCGTTGCTCAGTGTGGGAGAATTTAGCTGACCACAAACTCCACCCCGAGCATCACTGAGGACCTGCAACAGGACTCCACCGGCCCAGAATACACCCCAGGTGATAGTATTTTTAAATGACGCGACTTCAGGAAAAGTATGTCATTAATTGCGGGTAAGCTGCATCATCGGTGTTTATTAAATAATTCATGCGGCCCATAAATGGATCTTCGTATTAAAGCGGGGAAAGGAAAAGGAGAAAGCGAGAATGACAGAGTCGTAAATGAAAGTCACAGTCCAAAAAAGAAAACTGGGGAGGGTGGTGCAGTGAGTCAGTAAAAGCCTCCGCATCAGCTACGATAATAACACAGCATATTTGAGCTCCGGGGGATCGTCAGATCGGTGGGCAAACATCTCGTCGGGCTGTGAGCTCCGCAAAGAAACGGTTTTGAAATCGCTGAGTTCGCTTGCTGCCGCAGAATATACCTTGGTGTCCCCGTTGTTCTTGCCAGAGAGCCTCAAAGCCAGTTCACGTTTGGTCCTGGCACATCGATCCCTCAGCCGACGTACCTCAGGAGAGAGCTTTTGTGCGGGGCATGGGGCAGGCGGGGCATGGGGGGGCAGGTCGCATTTTACCACAAACGGAGTAGAGAGAGAGACGGAAAAATAGGGGAGAGGAAATAGAAGAAGAGGAAATGGGGGGCAAAGTGATGAGAGGCAAAAACAAGCTACTCAACACTGGGAATTAATCACAAGCACAATGAGTGAAAGCTTGGCACGCCAGAGTTATGCTTTATGACACTAATGGCCACTGAAATATAGAGAGGGAGGGTGGGGGAGGTGTGTGCAGGCTGTTAGGGCACATATTAAAGAGCCAACTCTGCCGCAGCTCAAATGAAGCAATGAAATGAATGAGAGACCTTCCGGTACACTTGTTGATAAATGTCATCCTGCAAGACGAATTCAAAACAGAGAGTTTTTGATTTAAAAAGGCATTGGTGGAGAAGAGTTGAAGGGCTAGTCAGGATTGTCGCCATTGAGATTTCTTGTTTGTTTACAGTTCAACCAATGCAGATGAAGCCTCTCTTTTTGTTTGTTCAGTGGCCAGGAAAAAAACATGCAAGGAGAAACGCACCACACCCTCCTCCTTTATGTGCCGGAACAACCATTTGCCATACGGATGCAACAAGCATTTCTTTCCCCATTGGTCTCCCAGTTTTGTCAAAGAACACTGCAGTTAAAAGTAAGCAACATCAATGTGTAAAAGCCAATATGAGTCTAAACACTAATTATGGTTCAATTCTGCGAAATACTTCCATATTATATTAGACTGCGGCGTTTCCCAAATCCCGCACGGATGCGTGCATGTCGAAGGCCGGTGAAGCATCAAGGAAATGCAGCACCATGTGAATGTGCGCACAGTGCCATCATGTGGAAGACTAGCGCTCTGTATGGGTGCTGCAGAGCACTGACGAACAGCAGAGTCCTTGGCAAGAGAGGATCTGAGGCTCCTCAAAAAAAGAAATGCCTCTTGTTTACCTTCACTTCACAATGGAATTTTGAAGCCTGGACGGCCTGTTTTTTGTGTTTTCATCTTCTTAAGAGATTTTCCTTACAGTTCTATACATTGATAAAGACAACTGTGCCAGAGGGAGATGAAATATTCTCCTTGATTTGTTTTGGTTGTATGCGCCGGAAACCAACCAGAACAACTTGGCTTTTGAGGACGTTATTAAAATAAAGGGTGGCTGATGTTAGACAAACACACGTGACAGGAATGCATGCGCACACACACACACACACACACACTTGATACCTTGCTCTTTGTGGGCAGTTTGGCCTCGTTATCCGAGTGTTCATCGTAGCTCTCAAACTCACTGGAGCTCCAGCCGTTGTCCGCGTTCGCAGGAGCACTGTCCCTCTGAACATCTTCATAAATCATATCTGCTAAAGAAGCGTTTACATGTCAACAGCTCCACACCAAGACTCATGGATAAACCGAGAACAGACATAACACTGTCACAGCTACTCACCTTGGTCGGGAGAGATGGGCTCCTCACACGGCACATCGTCATAGATCACCTCAGGATCCTCGCACGTTTGAGGCTCAGCATCAGCCGCACATAGAGCTGGCAGAAAAAAAATTGCAAAAAGTCATCAAACATTGTTTTCGAAGGGGAAAAGTGGTGGTGCCTGCCTTCCGTCTTTTTTCTCCCCTTCTGTTTGACTGTTGCACCTCCTGTGGTTGGAGCATCCTTTCAAATTCCCCCCCCAAAAAAACACACTCGCACAAAGACTGACGTGCACACACAACTCCAAACTACATTCCCTGAATCCTTTTGACAAAGCGGAGGAGATGAAAGACGACAGATCTTTAAGGCTCGGGTTAGGAATTCATTGGGTTTGAATATTTGCACAATTTTTGTATCATTTGCATGTAAAGTTTTTTTTTCTTTCTTAGATTTGGCACATCTCTTGTACGTGTTGCCATAGCGGCTTTGTCCACATGACGCCGCGCGATTGCATCCAGCTGGTTTGAGCTATTGACCCGTTCTATCTTTGTGCTCGACAGCATTTGTCATTAACTGCTTTGAGAGTGTTTCAGGCTAATTTAGCTCAGTGAGCTTTATTGATTTGGCTTTAAGCTGTGATTTGTCTGCCGCACTTTCTCCTAATCCCTGAACAGCAACAGCAATCACTGTTTTCAATTAATCTGATCGGAGCTCTGTATGCTGTCACGGAATACGCAGCGGTGTTAATTCTGAGATTCGAAATTATCTCGGGCACAATCCAGGAGATGAAAAAAGAGGGCCGTTTTTTTCTTCAAAGCAGGATTAGCTACACAAATGTTCTCGCTCACTTTTCTTCACTCGTGCATTCAGGAGGGATTAGGAATAGAGAAGAAAAACCAGTGGGTTGTGGTGATTAGCCTGACTATCAGCAAAGCAGCTGGGCCTCATGCGAACATGGCTTGTTATTTCAAATGAGGTAAACCAGCAGTTCCTCACTGGGTTTTCTTACTTTCATTTAACTTTTGTCTGCAGCAGCACATTGACACTTTGGTTACCAAGACTGCGGGCAATCACAGAAGTATACTTTCATTACGAATTTGTCCTAGTTGTAGCACACATGAAAAAAAAATACATAATTCATTATTTTGAAATCAGTGTCAGGCAATCATATCACAATTTGCCGTGACCACACTCAAGAAGTGAAAGGACACGGTAGATTGTGCACACAGGAAAGACATCATTATTCAAAATAATTCTTGATAAGTACACGAAACCGAAACGCAGCATGTCTCTACCAAATGTCCCTTCCACCGCAGGTTCAAAGAACTGATACATATTTTAGAGTGTGGGGTGGAAAAAAAAGTCAAATGCAAAAAAACTAAAATCTAGCATTGTAGTAGACTTTTTATTAAGATCAGTGCCAACGTGAACATGAATCTCAAGTTAGCTGGCATTGTGTGCATGTGTGAAAATACATCAGAAGGGTGGGACATCAAAACAATGATATGCAGCATTGCGAGGCTCCTTTACATTTCTCATTTCTGAGCCACCTTCAAATAACGGCAGCACTGCTGACTGAGTCGAAATCCAGAAGCAATTTTCCCTCATGGAAATGGCTCTCTATTGATCCTCATCCTGAATTAATTGGATTCATGTCATGTCTGTGTAGAAATCAAATCGCGGGGGAAGAATATGTGCACGTCAGCCGGTGTGTACTGTATAAGTATAAGTGTGTGTGAATAGAGTGTGTTTGTGTGTGTCTGGGGGTTTGTGAGCATTAATGGGTCTATACATGTGTGTCTGACCACTTTTTGCTGCAGAAATCAATGAGCCAAAAGATGACTGGTGGTGTGTGGTATGGTGTTCATGTTACCTTGGATCAAGGTCAACAGATGCAATGCGCACAATTTATTTTTGGCAGTGTCATTACAGTGTGGCATACCAGTACTGTTTACCCAACTCTGGAGGCCCAGTTTTCTATCAGGCCTGCCCGTGATGTTAACACCATAACGCATGGCTGGAATGAGCCCAAATCCCTAGGCAGGCTTAAGTTTAATCTTGCTGCTCTGAAATTGAACGTTTGATCGAGAACATAAAAGGTGCATCACTTCCCTGTCGGTATAATTTAGTACTGTACCTTCAGACACGTCCCTGGAGTCGGAGATTTCCTTGATGCCGTCTACGCTGCGGTCTGCCGAATCAGCCGGCGTCTCCGCAGGAAGCCCCCGGAGCACCATTTTCACACACGGCGCCGTGGTACCGGGATCGCCCGCTGCCAAGGCCCTGGAAGGTACACAAACATTAGCACAGATAAACTAACACCCAGGGCTGTGCGCCTCATTACGAGTTCACATCGGCCAGAAGAAGGGGAGGCAGAGCGGCTGGATGGGTGGGGGTCAAAATAGTTCTTTGCTATCCAAGCATGCAAAGGCACACTCCCTAATGACTGACATGACACACGCCGCTGCTGTCAAATTATCGTGATGCTTTCCATATTGGCAGATTTGCATTATAACCTCAGCAGAGCCGTTTTTAATCCACTTAGTATATTTTATTGAAATTTGACCTCTATCAGATTGCATGAAGAGCTCTTTTGCAAGCTTTTCCTCGTATCACTTTGGCATTGCACAGAAATATAATTCATAAAGATGCTTTCTAATAAACGTGTGCTTGCAAGATCAGATCTTTGCCCGACGACCCTATTCATAGTGCAAAAAACAATATATGTGGCAATGTTCAGCACTGTGGCATGGAAACATTTTTTGTGAGATTTTTTTCCATTAGGCTCATAATACAAAATCATTGTGGTTCATTAAGTTTGTGATTATCGAACATTATGTTTATTTTGCTACAGTTGTGAAGTCAGACACAGATCAAAAGTTTCAAAATATTTTCCATCGCCATATCAAGATTGCTCTGCGTTGGCGGGGGTACAGGCTCTCTGTTTGATTTATCTTTTCATTTAGCTAGTTTTTCTATTTAGATCTTAGATATCCATTGGTCAGGAAACTTTACCACCCACACAAGACTTCTATTGAAATGTCGAAAGTGGTAAAATAATAAGATTGGGATTATTTTAGATTATTCCACTGATAACAAAAAGCTAAATTTACTGTGTAAATTGAATGATAATTATTTAGAACAATTTTTGCAAGGCTTTAAAAAATGTTTTTTTAATCCCACATTAACTGCTTGTTACCCATGTATCTTAATTTGCCCCAGAGCACTGTCAAATTATTACCGGTCATGCCTGCGGCTTACTATAATCACTAGTGACTTTTTGTGGGAAAACATGCCCTGAACCAGCTATCCCAAACATACTCACAGGGGATCACATTCGATCACATGGCCTGTGTTGATGCTGGATTGTCCTCCCCCACATGACTAATAATATGACAGGATCCATCGAGTAGGAGGGTCCCATTCACTCTAATGAATGCTGTCCCTCTGCTTAACACCTCAGCATCTCTCACAATACCAACAGCATCAGCCAGTCAGAGCGATGAGCAACTTAAAGATTGCGAACATGACATGCCAGAAAAATAATGGGGGAAAAATATTTATATTTTAAATTGTTTGACAGGCCCCCATTCTGACCCTCATTTTTCATCTCAGTAATGAAAAAGAAATCGACTTTAATCAACCCTCAGCTTTCCTTGTACATAACTTTTTGTTATTACAGTATTAACACCATTAACTTTTTTCACATTGTCTATCGACAACATTTTCCTCATTAGTCTACACTCACATAGATGCAATACTAAAAGATAACAAGATTTGGTATATTACATATTCTGATATTACATGTCCAGCTCCCTATGTCTAGGTTTGGTAAAGGGGTGCTGTGTGCAAAATAATACAGGATCCAGGGATTAAGGAGGGATTGCCCCTGAGACCGTCCGTCACATAGTAGAGGGGTGTAAGATGCAAGCTGAGACAGGGTACACTGAGAGGTATAACTACGTGGCTGGGATTTACAGGAACATCTGTGAACGAGTATGGATTAGATGTGCCCCGATCCCGATGGGACAAACCAGCGAAAGTGATTGAGAACAACAGAGCTAAGATCCTGTGGGACCTCAGATTCTAAACTGACAACAAGCTGCCGGCCAACCATCCAGACATTGCGCTGGTTGACAAAGACAAGGGCAGCAGTGATGTGGTGACCCCTTCTGACAACCAAATTGTCTCGAGAAACACCAAGGAGTGGAAGAACCCCTGGAACAGGTGTGGAGGGTAAAATCCGAGCTTAAGGAAGACACACACCCACGTCGCCAGGAGGGGGTTTGTTTTTGTGTGTGCATGCGTCTGCCGTGTGTGCATGCGTGAATATAATGTGTCGATATTTCACATCGACTCATATTAGAGTTACTGATCGTAGCCATTTGGTATCAAGCTGCGAAAGACTGCCAAGTATTACGCCGCTGTATTCCCTTGGATGCCAGATCATCCATCTCAATCTAAAGAGCAAAAATGATCTGTGCCCACTTGAAAACAAAATAAAGAGCCATTTGTCAACACATCTCTAACAATAAAGTGGTCTCCCATCATTAAAATTGCTCGCATGGAAGCCAGAACAATGACAATACACAGCTCACCTGCCGGTGTGAGTGATTTGAGCGGTGTTGCTATCGATCCAGGCATATCTTGCACATCCCGTAACAACTTATCTGCGCCCATAAGCCCCGGTGAGACGTACAGCTCAAGGAGAGGAGCAGGAGTCATCATTCAATGCAAATGACACAGCCAGGAGCAAGGCGGGGTCAATAAGTGGATGCTTCCTGAATGCAAATCTCCCTCACTTTCAATTCCTCTCTGCTACTGTGCCAGGGCAGTGGTGCCAGACATAGCTCTGGCCGTTTTTGCACCCAAGCACTGTGCTGATCATACTGATGGAACTCAACACGAATGGAATCTTTTTATATGTTAATTTTTTCTTCTGCTTTTACAAAATAACGTTTTTCTTTTGCTTAAACGGCACACCCAACGGAGGCAAGGACGAGGTGAGGGGTCTTAAAAAGGTCGTCTGTAAAAAAATATTCGAGAACAAAAGTTTTTCTTCTCAAGGCAGCAAAAGGGTGAAAAAAGTGAAAGTAATCCAAAAAAAGCACAAAAGTGGCAGGAGGAACAGTGGAAAGAAATTTATAGTCTCGCTCTACTTACATAAAACCGTCACATACATGCCGTGTTGTCATGGTAACCCCGGTGTTAATCTTGTCGTTGCTGAGGTCCCACGCAATGTGTTTAATGAAAACTATCTGTCATGGTGTAAAGAGTAAAGTCAGAATTTGAGTGACAAAAATCACTAGAGAGGAAGAGAAATGCTACCTTCAGCCAAATAGCTGCAACGAGCTGATGGGCCGTCATTGTGGGGAGAAAAACAACATATTTCTGCTACAACAATCAGAAAGTAATTTTGGCAATATTGTTCTAAAACTGCTGACAGATGTGGTGGATGTGCTGACAGTCCTCACACCTTGATGGTGGAAAGTGCTATTGATAGCTCCAATTTCAAAAAAGGGCAGACTATTGACTGAGGAGGAAACGCGCACTCAGCAGAAATCTCCCCTTTATGAGAAATTGCCAAGACCTCACCGTGACAACGTCGTGTACACAAGCCCCGCACACGCACATAGGCGCACATATGCAGCGGTTCACGCGCAAATATGAGCACACAGCAGAAATGTATGCACACGCACGCACACATTTGCGAACACCGACCCCGTTTTCATCGCAGGAAAGCCCACAGGAATCCAAGCCCTGCAGTCCGCCAGCAGCAGAGGTTTCTGAGCACACTTCCTAGAAGCACATCTGGGGACCCCACCAGGGGCCCGACAAGGCTTCAACATGCAAACCAGCTAGGCTGAAGAGGGATGCTTCTTGTAATGACAAATAAGATGGCAATAAAGAGGTTTCGGATTTCAGTTTTTCTTTGCAATTTAGCAAATTGCATTTGGTTGAACACCCAAGAAAAGTTTGTGTCTTAAAAAGTATGCGTATGTTTTGAAGGTTTACTAAACAATCTGGCTGTGCTGCCCCCTTTACGAAAGAAACAGTATATTACGGTGGTTGTATCATTTTGCTTTAGACAGACGGATGAGATTGGAGTTGCCATTAAATGGAAGACAAACCTCCCGATAGAGGGAGGCAGTTAAGTATAGCATAATCAATAAACGATTTCATTATCATTTACTGTGCAGAGACCTTGAAGCAAACAGCCTTTTTGATTGCGTGAAAGACGCAATCTGACGGCATCAGTGGACTTATTGCACCCGCTCATCCAGATATATATATTGAGACTACAGTTCACTTCATATGAGCAATAACGAGACAGGTACTCAGTGGAGGGCGTACGTCTACCGAGGTCAAACCAGCGAATACGTGTCCGTCCTGCCTGAAGTGAGGCAAGAAGGAAAGCCGACTGCACCAAATTGTACTGCACCTCATACAATATTTGAGTAATGTGTTAATGGATAATAATGTTAGCAAAAGGGAGAACATGTTTCCGATCCACTCCTTTCACCGGATCTGCACAAAAACCTAACCTTAACCCTAACCTTAACCACTAGGCAACAATTATGATGACACAGTTTTAAAACCACACGCCTTCTCATGAACATGTGATTCATCAGCCTGAAATCAGCAGTTTAAGAGACATTTTTACAGTTAATGGAGTTTGGTAAAAACAAGCGGTGATAACCTGTTACACTTTTCTGATTTTTGCAATGTTTAACAGAAAAAAAAAGATTCGCTGCTCCGGTGCTTTGAGCGTGTCAAAAGTAACTTCTATTTCCCTCCAGAAACCTCGGAGATGGAGAAGTAACAAGGCTGGTCTTACACTGTATGAATCATCACACATTAGGCAATCCTTTGAGTTCCCTCCAGAGCTGAAATCACTTTGTACTTGACATCACAACTTCTTACTGTGATTGTGACATTCCATCTGGTATTTCAGTGTTTTACAAAAATGATGGGGTGCAACACTGCGGTACGTCATTCTGTGTTTGGATGGAGCATAAGCGTGACATAATCTCAGTTATAATGACACAACACTGATGTGGTGTCTTTTTGAGTTTACTTTCTCCACCGCCCTTTAGTAGTTTCCCCCCATAGTGTGATAGGAATCATAGGCAACTTACCAGCCGGGTGACTCACTAACTGGAACATCTGTCAAAAAGAAGAAAAACAGCAACCGTGAGGCAGAGTATTCCAAAGCAAAGAAAGCAAATATTTGAAAAATGACTTATGCTGGTTTTGTCTGAATTTTCAAAGATTGTGATATCGATAATTGTAGAACCATTAAAAAGTAAAAAAGGTTACCCTCATAACAGGCGTACCCATTTGCGTTAGGACACAGCTGCTGAGTAGGTGTTACTTAGTCTGACACAACTAAAAATGGATTTTGTATAGTTGTAGTGTATTTAAAACAATTGTTTGTATCAAAAAGGGGCTGTTAAACAAAGGCCACGATCGATTTCCTACGGATCCAAGCATGTAAACTCATGTCATCTGGCGAGGGAGGAATCGGAATCTCGCTCAGCAGTCAATTAAGTAACAGACCCCTGCGCACCTCCACAGCGCACTTTACGCCTTACCACACAGACTTGGCAAAAAGAGTTTTAATTAAGCACTAATCATGTCACTTTGTCCGAACCCACTCATCCAAGACCTACAGCTTTCCCTTGACCTGGGTGTGTATTTCCAAGGAGCTGTTTGGAAACGCCAGCCAGCTTGTAAATATATCACACTTATATCTACATAACTTCTTGCAGTGATGGGGAAAGTTAAATCTTATCCCTTTAATATCGGACTGCCTGAGGCACCAATCGAATCCTGTTAAGTAGAGACTAAAACCTCACACAAGTGTCTGGAGTCACTCACACAGGGCACGGGTATAGTGAACTGATCAGATAACGTTAAGTAAAGAAGATTCCAAATGTACATTCCTAAAACAGATCTCAGTCTATTGTACAGTGTTTTGCCCAGAAGTGCAGTATAGAGTGTGTAAAAGTGCCCCAATTCCCCACCCTCTATCTATTATTTCAGTCTTATATTTTTACTACATATCAGATGTTTTGTTTAACTAAATGAAATAAAAAGTCTATTGTTGCTGGCAAAGCCTAAACGATTCCTTACTTATTCATTGTACAACCGCTAAACAGTTAAGAAGACATTGACAAATAGTTCAGACCTTTAGCAGTAATAGCCTCAACTCTCCCCTTTTGGGTGAATGCAAATAATAAATACAGTACATGATAAAAATTAAGCTTGCAAAACAATTTATCACTCTTAATAAGCCGAAACATGGTGAATTGTGACCGATACCAGCGTTTTTTTATAATGCCATTCAGCAGGAATATTTCTGCTGAATTTTTAAGGAATGTCATGTAACTGATTACAAATTCAAATTGACCGTACATTGCTTATTTTACTTCATAGCGTATTATACTTAAGCATTTATGTTTGGCGGCTTGTTTGTTTTCTTGGAAAAAATAAACATTACGGTTATTAATATTCCTTATACCTTCTTTAGTTTAGTGAACACTTTTGAGTGATGACGTAAGATGTTTATCTAAGTTTTTTTGATGCTATACTTTTACATGAATTAGGTGATTTCTATTGTCTTACAACACACTAAGTCATATTTCTAGGTTGTCTAAACAACCAAAATGCTTCATCATTAATTTAAAAACAATATTATTAATGAAATGAGTTACCTTTTGACACCACATCCTTGGCAGGAATGCCCTCCTGTCCAGCAGGAGGTAAACTTTTGGCGAGTTGCATACCGTCTGTGGTCGTCTGTGGCAGACTGCCCGATGTCTCACTGTCCTCCTTTTTTGACACGTTGACAGAACTGAGACATTCCGAGCTGATCCCTTTACTATCCTCCTCAAGTGTCTCCTCATCCAAGCTGTCGTCAAACACAAACTCTTCCCCTTGCTCCTCATCGTCCTCCTCCTCATCCTCCTTCGAAGGTTGCTGAGGCATCACAGTCGACATAATTCCTGGAAAAAGAAATTTAACAGTTAGCAGATTTTAATCCCAATTTCACTTTAAAAAATGATACCTGAAAATGACTGATATTCAAATAGGATAAAGCTCCTCGAGGCTCTTGAGTGATGGGACGATACGAGATACAGAGGAATGACGGTCAGATAATAGGTTCTTTTTATTCTTATTTCACAGAAGCAGGAAAAATACAACCACTTTTCAGCTGAACTTAATTTGAACCAAAAAGGTATTTGATTGCATTTTTCCACCCATTTATTATTGTTATTATGATGATATAGGCAAAGAGGTATATCAACAGGGGGATAGAAAACATTGGTGCTTATAACCTTTCTTAGCAGTCTGTAAAATGACCTCAAGATGGAAATCAAACTAAAATAAACCGAAATGAACTCTTAAACCTTCAGTGTGTTCACAACAATATATTAGACTGGAATTCCCAGACTACTTAAGTGCATGCACAGAAACAACTTAAATTTGCCATAAATGAACTATAACTGAAGAAATGTACAACAGCTCCACATTTAAAGCCTGAGGAGAAAAAAGCTGGGTATAATCCCAGCACTATAAACCTGACATATGGTGAGCAGGAAAACTGTTAGTTAAACCGCAGAGTCTGAGGCGACTTAATGGCAGATTCATTTAGATATCCACAGTAACGAGCATGTACCCGAACACTGACAGACCACACTTGCACATTTTATCTTGTCGCTAAAAACACAAAAGACAGCAGCCTGGAAATTGAAGGGATTCATTAATCAATGTATAATATCGAAGGCGCGGGCCCACGTTATTTTGCGACAACTGAGCGTGTAAAGTTGTCGGCTCCCACCATGGAAAGCAGATTGGATGTTATATAATAAAATTGGTATTTTTCCACGGCACGCATGCCACAAGGTATTAAACTGCTGCGATTGTTTCATCATTTCACCAAAATGGGGACTTTCTATGACGTACGGGCTCTGATGCGGTACATGCGAGAGTACCACCCCTGCGACCCAGAATCTGCTTTGCATTTTGATTAGCACTGAACTCCTTGCCGAGCTGGGACATGTTGATGGAGTGGCCTGATGGAGTGGCCGGGTTTCTCTTGGAAAAGGGCACGGAGTGGGGGCAGACGAACACAGGCCGTCATCCCTGAAACATGCTGCGTGTGGACTGTTAAATTCATTGTCAGCACTTATGGTTTAACTTTGATACTTGGGCTGTCATAATGTCAGTTACGGCTCGAATTAGCTTTTTACTACTGTCTGCTGACAGCTCAGTTTGGACAAGTAGTTTGTAAGCACTTAGGCTCAGGAGCATTTCAGGCTTGGAATCGGAATTATCACCATTGTTGAATCGTAAAAGTCTTGGAATTACAGTGTAAAAAAACATTATAAAGAAAACACCAATGCCCTCTATTGAAATTAGTATTCTGCCTGACTACAAGTACAACTGCAGCCTTTGGACCCCGTTCCCTCCCCTGTACCACAAACAGAGTTTCTCCAGTCATCCCACTCTGTGGGTAAATGAACAATGACTCTTTTGTGAAGAGAAAACTTCTGCTCAGCCTCGGAGAGCATTGTTTCTGCATTCGTCACTACAGCGCTGATTAGCTCACAGGTCATTTGGACCACGGCTGCACGCTCTGTTGTCACACACAAACTCAGAAGAATGTAGGATTTTTTGAATGAATGCCATTATCAAAACCTAGCCGTGCAAGGTTTCATTTAGAGCGATCCAAGATTGTTGACTAAACCAGAGCTCTCTGATATCTTGATTGTTCATTTGACATTGTTCTGAATCATCAACGCAGCGGGTGCCTAAGATGAAAGTTAGGTTTGCCAATACAAACATAAAACTCAAACCCAAGAGATGGCTATTTAAAAACGCCCTCCACAGAATCAAAATGACAGGTATTCTCAAAATCTCTCTATGAGGGAATGCGTTCAACAAGGACAAGTCATCAAACAGACTGCAGCTTAGAAAAATAAAGAGCCCCGGGAGTGGTGCTGAGGTGAAAGCTATTCGTGAGGGGAAAATAAGACGCATCACAGAATAAAGATGAAACCAACTGCTACACACCCTGTCCCTGACCTACATAGAGCTCTGAAAACTCTCCCGCTGTGAACCAAATGTGGTAATGAGTGGAGGACCGTTGTGGAGGAAAGTGAAGAATGCGTACACTTTCATGGGTGATCCGTGGCAAACAAGGTCAAGCACATTGTACTGTACATACTGTCTGTTAAAAAAGTTGTTGTTTTTGTGAAAATAGATTATTAGGAGAGATTTATTCTCGCTGGCTCAATCCCAGCTCCACAATGTAATTTATTTGATTTGCTTTTAAGAATAAATACAAAGCGCAGGGCTTAAAAGGGCAGATGAAAAAAACATGTCCTGGCAAGTAATTGTTGAAAGTCTGCTGCATGTTTAGTTGTAGCCACTGATTCACAAAGAGCTACTGTATGTTTGACCAACCGCGGACAAGCCATTGGTCAGTGGCAGTCAGTTAGATGAACGGACAATGCAAGAAAACAGCAGGGGTGTGATAACTGAATAAACAGAAATGGGGAAATCTAACAAGGACTCACTGAGAGCCTCCCTGCTGCAGGGTTTTGCTCAGCAGGAAAAAGACACAAACACTCGGCGGAGGATAGGAGCGCAGTGGACCACTGACAACAACAAACAGTGCAAAGCAGAGAGGATTCTGCCTCTGGCTCTCGTTCCTTCTTCAGCTTCCCTCTAGACTTCCTTAGGAGAGAAATGAAAGTGACTCGACCAATTAAGGAACTGCAAACAACTTTGAGAACAGATGGAATATGTCTTTCTTTGGCTGGGAGGAGACAAAATGATTGGAGTTGGAGAGGGCTGCAAAGACATTGGACGATTTCACGGATTCATTTAAACGTAGCATAGCCCTACAAACCAATTTTGAACAGAGACGCCACCTAAGCCTGCTGCAGTATATAGTATAGCTGTGATGAATAGTTTAAACTTAAACTTGGTCAGGAATGGTAGAGGGCTGTGAGCCAAAGGCCACGCAGAATATCATATCACACTGTACACACAACATGATAACAGGGTTATCTATGCATATTTGAGTTTGAGTGTCCTCCAGGTTTGCTGTTATGTTGCCACTGCCACATTCGGGGATGTATAATTCATGCGGCAACCAGTCTGGCCTTCATATGCCCTCTGTTATAGAGAGCAACACCAGTTATGTTGGTCCACAACAGCAGTGATGTGCTGCTGGTGTCACACTAGTCAAGGGCACAGTGGGAGCAACCTCCACCTCCCATCTGCCATTTGTGAACACAGCATAGTAGTCTACCAGACTGGATGTATGTGCAGTACTGTACAAATAGTGAATAGCGATAGGAATGTCATGAGTACTGTGACGACACAATATTGTTGTTAACCAAGATAAATACTTTGGAGCGTGGTCAAATGTATAAATATGTAAGAAGGCTAAAACTATTTTCTTTACATATTCCTGTCGCAAGTTTCCCCAACAAATCCAGTAAGTTAATCATGTTAAATCCGGCAAAACAGTGACCATTATGTTTTTCTCCAGTGTCAAGTGTCAATTTCTTACTGATAGTCATAGAAAACATAAAAAAAACATTGATTACTTAAAAGACTACAGGGTCTTTTAAATTGTGTCTCATTAGTCACCTTCCTATTCAGATGTTAGTAAATGTGCAAATAACAAATGTTCAATCTCTTAAATCAATATTTGTGTCGTGTCCTGTGAAAATACTACACAAACGGGGGTAGATTAGCAGTCTGGCACTGCACTTGTGTACACTTTGGAGACAAAAACATAAACTTGACAAAGGAATTGTCAAAATCAAAGCAACAAAGGCAGAGATATCACCACTTTTCACTGCTGGTGTGGCCCATTTTTTTTAACACAAAGAATTATACACTTTATTCAACGCATACGTCTTCAATTTGTGTGTCATTGCCTCCCCAGGGACAAAGCAGAAGAGTTGAAGGTAGGGCAGGGAGGAAGAACCGCGGGGCAAAGAGAGGTGAAAGAGTGTGATTTGACCTGTTAACCCCCCCAGTGCCTCTCAAAAAGAGAGAGTTGCATTTTTGGGGGATATACTCATCTATAAAAAGTACTGTCCACTCGGGGGAAAAAATGGCTTGGAAATAAACAGATCACGAGTACCTTTTTCAGAGTCAAAGTTATACATTGATAAATAACTGTACATCCATGGGTACATTGCAAATAGGAACTGCTAACAACTGGTTTAGAACAGTTAAATGTCGGCATTATAGGAGCTAAACCAAATTCAAACTTTCTTCCAGGTTCCCAGCCCAAGCCGAGATGACACATGGTTATTCTCTCAGACATGACACAGCTTGTCCAGAGCCACAGTATGCTTTATACAACAGTTTTCACAAGCTGAGTAATCATTAGAATACCTGAAGTCACCTCAATGGTGACAGCGTCATTCCCTTTCATGATACAATATTCCTTTATTACTTGACTGTGAAGCTTAAAAACTAAATTTAATGTCTGTGCCTTTTTGATAAACTTGAATCTCCGTATTTAGTTAAATCAATTCCTATGCAAAGCTCCAGACGTTAGCTCGGACTTTATGGGTACCCGGTATCATTTGATTCCTCTGAATATGCCACCAAGTTGAACAAAACACAACATAGATCTAAAATGTGAGACATCAAAAGTCGCTGACTAGAGGCCGCAACGTTCATTAACATGTTGACGTTCTGACTCACGAGTACTCACCACTCATTACTGGACGGTTACATGAGTACCGATTACTCATTGGTCAAACCACACCCATCTTCAAACTCGACCTCTATATTGATTTCTGTAACAAACCTGAAAAGCTTCATGACTGCATTTTGCATAGTTTTATGTTATGGAGATACAAATCCATCCCAGCAGACAAAAACACCAGTTAGTGCTAAAATCCGCCCATGTGGTAATTCCTGCAACAGTGGGTGTCTCCTGGACCAAATTTTTTCATGATGACACAAAGGCACACAGACCCACAAGGTGAAAACGATGTTGTCGAGGCTGCAAACAGTTAAGTCAGTGTGTGCTGTGATAAAACTCAAGGATTCCCACAGTCAGCTGTTGCCTTTGGTTAATGTGTCCCTGTGTGTTTGATTGTGTTTGATTGTGTGCAAAGTATAAATAAAGCAAAAATATGCGACTGAATTTAAGGAAGTATCATACAATGCTTTTAATACTGCTCCAAATTCATCTTTAATTGAATGTAATGTGTGCCCCGGCGTCACATGTCGGTTTGTTGACTGTGTCATACATCAATCCACTGTGGTCGAGTTGGGTTGGATTGGGAGTGTGTTTTGAGGAGCTGCAGGAAATCAGTCGTGAGTCATGTTGGAGCAACATGCTGCCAGTGTAACAGCAAAATGCTCCAGATAAGCCTCCACTTGCAAACATCCCCAAATTCCTCCTACTAGTTAATTATCCGACATGCCCGTGGGAATGTGTGCCATAGGACACGGCAACCAATAAACCTCTGGCAGGTGTGTCACCGCTGTCACATGACTCACAGTGAGTTTGAACACCAAGGCCTCGCGTGAGCACGGCAATGCGTGGCAAAAGGCAGTGGGATCCCATTGATAGAGAGGTCTTTGTTGCTAGGCTTCAGGCCATGCATGCGTGGATTGTTAATATCTTTTGGAAGGGGTGGACTGTGAATAGGAGAGAGACAGAGAAAAGGAGAAAAAAATCCAGTACAGTGAGTCCATGGAGTTTTCTTGAAAGACAGTCCCTCTGACATCCGGCGAGAGGGGCAGAAACAGTGCTCCAGCTAAACATGCAAATTAGCAACTTGGTCAGAGGTCCCTTAACTCCCCCCTCCCTGACTCCCCCATCGCCCCTCTCTATTCTGCTCAGGGTACGGAGGCAGCGTGAAATCCATCCTGGGAGGGGCTTTTGTAGTACGGGAAGCAACCGTCAAAGAAGAATGGTTGGGACTAGGCCCGGGCCAAGGGAGTCTCTTTTTATAGCCCCAAGCTTTTTTGGCAGAGTTTTGCAGTGCTGCTGAAACACAGCCGGCCAGAGGTGTGTGTGTGTGTGTGTGTGTATGGGGGGCTCTGGGATGAGCCGGCTATCTCCCGCTCATGCTTCCTGGTGTCCTTCTCAGGAACTGGGAGCTATCATAACAAGGCCTCGCGCTCTGTACACCCAGCCGGCTTGAGTGTTTAATCGTCCATGATGGTGTGTACTCTGCAAAAAAAAGGCTCTGTCCCTCTGACCATCCTCTCTTGCTCCACCTCTCAGAGGTGTCTTACTGATGGAGGGAGAGAGAGAGAGGCAGCAGCAGCAAACCAGCACACACACACACCTACCCACCCACCCCAGCTCCACTCCATCAACTGGACAAAGCTGCTGTCTTTGCAACATGCTAACCACTCTGAATTGGAGGGGCCGAGGGGGGTGGAAAGAGTAGAGAGAGGCATCCAGGAAGGAAAGAGGGGCTAAGTGTTTGGAGGACAACAAATGTTTACATGTGTGGTTTATGTGTGTGTGTTTCTGTGCCTCTCACCTCCTTGTCCTCAGAAAGCGTGTCCTCCGAGGAAGCTTCAGGCCCTCCCTGGTGACCCCGGGTAATCCTGGGAGTCTGCCATCCAAGCCCGGACTTGCTAGCGGCGTGCCGGCCGCGACACACTCATCTCCCAGGCCCCGCGAGTCGCTGAGCGCGCGCTGGAATGCTCCTGAGCTGTTTACTTTCCCACAACTTCTCCCCTGCAGCACCGCGCGCGCACCGGCAGATCGAGATGAGGTGACCCTCCCTGCTCCCACCCCCTTTTTCTCCCTGCCTCTGTTCCTCCCTCTCTCTTTTTTAGACGGCTCCGTGTGTGGGTCCCCTCTCTTTGTGCCCCCCCTCTTTGGTCTGTCTCTGTCCTTTCTTTGGTTCCCTCCCTCCTCCCCCTTGTCCAGATCTCCTGCTGCTGTCCAACACGGCGGCACAAAGCGAGGCGAGGGCTCCCTTCAACGGCCGGCCAATGGCAAAGTGGCGAAGTCAACCGCGCAGCCAATCAGAAGCGCAGTGGTTGGAATTCCCACCAATCGGGGAAGGTATCCTGAGCCAGTGGGCTGGACAGAAGGAATTAGGGCCAATGCTGTCTCTGTGCACTTCCGCATGGGACTGCAGGTGTGTGTGGTCGCATTGTGCTCAGATTCTACTTGGTTCATTTTAATGGATTTGTCATGAATACAACTAAGATAGTTTTTGATAGGAGAATAGCTAGCTTCGTTTTTGGAGCAGTGGAGCAATTTGAAGATATTCATTATGTGCTTATGTTTTTTGAGATACTGTACGCATACGAGATACACATAATATTTTATTATAGATTATGAAATAAATAAATCATTGATGTGCTGTTTTCTTTTAATCATGGGTTTGGTTTATTACTTTATACCAGATTGTTAATACTGCATTATCGACCCATGTGAAAGTTGTACAAATGAGACTAGCGTTAGGTTAAAATCAATTATATAGTAATAGTCTTTATCTCCAGTAAAATCATCAATAGGATCATTTAGAAACAAATAAAAGTAAATACTGTATTTGTAATCTTACTTCAGTCTTAGAAAACAAATACTAAAAATTGAACATTTTAATGTGGTAGTCTGTCAAGAATGCATTTTACTGCTTTCTACACTGTTGGGTCATGTAATCAAGAACATGCATCATTATTTCAAATATATAAATATGATTATGTTTTTGTATGCAAAATCTCAATCTGCATAGAGCACCTACTTGGGAATTTGGTAAAATTCTGCCTTTAATCTAATTTATTTACGACTTTTGTTATAAGAGTATAAGTGAGTGCCCTGTTAATGGTGTTTGCTGTCTATTTTTGACCTACCTCCATCACGTTTCTATTTGTGCCTCTAATCACATTTACAGTGCTGCAAGCTCAGGCCATTTGTGGCGTGTAGCACTAGAAGACGCTGTAAGGACACATGCACACTTGATTCATCTGTATACAGAGCCCAAGAAGAAACCAAACACACACAAGACTGTTGTCCAGAAGATTTATTAAAACACATTGAACAAATACACAGAATACAAATAAAAAGATGACAATTCACTTTTTTCATTCAATTGCTATACAGAACAAATATCAGAACCATAACACTGCTTGGAGCTCATTGTCTGTAAATGCTAGATACACTACCATCTCCTCAAAGTGAACCGTCCGATCAAACGCTTCACATGCTGTGCATTCTCTGCAACAAAGGTGCCTTTTATCAGGGTCTTTTGGTAGCTTTTGAAGCCGTTAATAAGCATGTACATACATTGTTAACATATTTATAATATTAGACTGAAGCCTTTTTCTTCTAACAGACGTTACATTCATATCGACTTCAGTTTGATTGCATTTCATTGCAGTATGTTTTTGATGCCATCTCATGGTCATTACTCCAGAGGGAAAATACATGATATTGACTGATAAGCACATATGGTGCACACTGCAGTTCTATGGCAACACCATCCAGCAGACATTCATCTTTTTTTCAGTTCGATACATAAATCTATGTGAGATGGAGTTATCTCTGAAAAAATCTTTCAAGTATTTACATGTTTCTGAGGTTGTGTCTGTCGAGCAACCTAATACATGTCATGGTCGAGTGCTTGACGAAATTATGAAAAACACCATGAATAAAACAGCTCACTAACAAAGATTAGCGCAAAAACTGATATGATGCATCTCAAGGTTCATGTCACATGATGTTTTGTAACTCGGTTTTAGTTCCAAGTTAAAGCATGTCTGAGAACTGAAGGGCAAACAGGGTGCAAGAAAGAGAGAAGGGGTCAGATGAGAGCCACACAGGACAATCATTTGAACTGGCAAAAGGAGAGTAAGAAAATACACTCACGTTCTCTGTTCAGCACTAACTCTTCAGTTTCAATTAGTCCTATCACCGTCATCACCATCTTAACAATGTCAAATAAGTGCTGTGGCAATGACAACAATACGAATACAATCTGGTAATGCCACTGGCCTTTTGAACAAAAAAAAATACTTGAGCAATGCTTTTACCGAAAAGGAAATACTGTAAGCTAGAATTGATAAAAGATTGCTTTACATAGTGGAAAGTCACTTTAGCACACAATAAGAGTAGGTGGAATGGAATACAGATGAAGATATACCATTCGGGAAGTGTCTTCACACTATATAATGCAATTAGCAACACACACCTTGGAAACACCAGAGGAAAGCCAGAAGAGAAGACGTCATCTAATTATTGTGCAACACCATTCCTTAAAAACTGATATACGGAGAATATTCCTTCAAATGTAAGTTTAGACCAGGGCAGTACCAGTTACAGTTTTTACTTCTGTGGAGGAAATACACTGCATCAATGCACACGCGATACTGGATCATCTTCATAAGTGTCACCAAATTCATCCAATTCTACTGTAAGGGAGACAAATACATCTCTGTTTGAATAAAGCGAGACTTAGGTGGACATTGAACCATGAGGCCGTATTGTCCTTATTTAGTTTTATGGGGACCGGGAAAGTCCCTGGGAGATAAGAGGGAAAAAAGCCCCGCTTTTCATTCTGAAATAGGCCTGACCCTGTATGCGGATGTAGAATGTGTTTTTGTTTATAGTGGAGTCCAGGGGTGTCATTTATGGGGGGGGGGAGCAGTATTGCATCCTGCCACATTTTATATTAATTCTGTATTAGAAAAGGGAGAACTTGCAGGCACTAGAACAATGAGCACTGACTCAATTGTAATGTGTCGACCTGGTATACAATGCCAGCCGAACTACAGTGACTGACCCTCACCTGATGTTCTGTGAACTTATTAACAGAATATAATTATAGCCTACGTGGGATTTTGAAAATGTATATCTGTAGGATATACTCCAAAAGCAATATAACCCTAACCACATATAGACAATAATTGTATTATGTCAATGAGTTAACAGAAGAGCAGTAGATTTCTGTCTCTGTCCATTTCATGAAGGAGACATATGTTTTGGGTGGATAAGGTATGAGAAAAAGAAAGCCCTTTTGAGGATTTGTGCCGCTACTGACTTTGCCCCCCAAAATCATAATTTTGCCCCTGGTGCAGTCACGGCCCCAGGGTTAATCTCTACAGCCACTACTAACATTCAAATATAGAAGGAATCACAAATATTGTACCATACACAGAAATACTAAGTCTTCTCTGAAATGCAATGAAAATCATTCTTTTGCCTCCTCTGCAGTTTCCTCTAGTCTGCCCAATCTCCAGATTCGATACCAAGCAAGGCTTCTCATTTGATCCATGTAAATTTACATATTTTGCTATGATTTGACCTGTGTGAGGTAAACATAAACAGCAGTCTCCGAGTATATACAGTACAAGAGGCCAAACCTTGCAGGTATTGCAGTGAAGTATCTGCAAATTTCCAGCGGGTGGCAGTCTTTAGAGGATTCAGACAGACTGTGTCCAGCTACTGCATACGTGATAATAGTTTATGATGCATTTTAAGTTAATGCTTCATCCACAGGTTACTACATGAATGACAAAAACAGATAGTAATTTAAAGGAACAATATTGGCCCTCAAAAAAATCTCGATCTCCAAACGAACTATGACTGAAGACAACCTTAATGCCGCTCCTCGTAGCAGTCACAGTGTACAATGAGCGGGTAGATGATGGATAAAAGCAGCAGGGCGCACTCAGAATGAAACAGTCAAGGCTGGCACGAATAAAACACACATTCCAAGATTAGAATGAGCCCCAATCAAGAGCATCAGAAACTCAGTACAGCCAACTTGCTTGAGTTCCACCCTTCGTGGTGTAGGGCTGGGCGAAAAATTCTCTGTGAGGGAAAGCTGCTCCCTTTTCCCTCCTAATCCCCTCCTCTACTGAAACACTGGTGTATGATCCTCGATAGGTAAAAGTGCATTTGTTAAGATAGATACGTCTGCATTAATCAAAAAGTGAGTCCGCTTTTTAGTAGACCGCAGAGAGCTTGATTTTGTAGATTTATGTGAGAAAGGAGCAGGGGGAAAGGGGAAGATGATTCCATCCCTGGGAGTATCTGACCTCAGCTCAGGGTGACAGAGCTTACCTAGTCCTCAATACAGATGACGTCACTGGGTTTGCCTGACTTGAGGTCAGGTGTACCCACGTCTCTCAAGGAGTCAAGTGATTTCTTGTCCAGATGGCTTGCAGGGGGTGGAGGGCCATTAGAGGACACTGGAGAGGAAAGAAATTACGTTTGTGCTACGGTGCAATAGAAGAATTATCTTAGCTTGACCTTTCTACAGCGAGAAATGTGAGAAATAAAATCTTTTGATTCATTGAAAAAATGTAAGCGCGCATTCCCAGAATGGCTCAGTGAAGGATTAGAGGAACATCGGTGTGTCAACTGCAATGAATATCTATGTGAAATTAAAATGCTTGTTAATTAAAGTTGATTAATTTGATTTCCGCTTCCCCTTAATCCAATTTACCATCCAACCAAAAATATACGCAAAGCATCCATATTCACTCCATTCAACTGATGTGGAGTATTGGTAGCATAACAAAAGTCATTTGCTGTTTTATAGGCTCTGCCTATAGAATATTTGTGGTGGGTCAGATCCATAATGATACATAACAAAATGGAAACACTCATTTCAGCAGCATTAACAGCTTCTAACGTCCCCACTTGTTTTAAGTCCTGCACATGCTGAGGCTTACCGCTGACATAGGGCCCCAGAGGCATCTGACTGTAGTTCACCATGGGCTGGCCACCTGGTCCTCTGTATCCGCCACCGAAGCCGCCGCCGTACATCTGGGAGCAGCCAAACCCACCCTGGCTAAAAGGCTGAGGAACATACAGAAAATCAGTCGTCTCGCTGCACGCAGGATCTATAGATTAATAACACAAGGGTCATCCTATCGTCGAGGCACAATAGGTATCCAGCAGGTAATGATGCTTCTTCACATTGTCAAGATATCTCTTTCAGATATGCTTACTTCCCGCAGTAGGAGTGCTAGTTCTTAAAAAAAAACAGAGGAGAGCAAGTCAGATAGCCTACTGTTTCCGTGGTTACAACAGCAGCTGAGCAAAGTAAAAAGCAAAGCAGCAGACACACGATGAATCACACATGACCTCTTGTGTAACTGAAAACAAAACACACGTTCATTTGTGGAGAGAAGGTGCAGGAGAAGAGAAAAGGAGACATTCCAGCATTTGTTAAATCCTCCAAGACCGAAACGTTGAGATCAGCAGTGGAAGTAAACAACTACTTATGTTTTTCACATTGCACCAGAGAAAACACTTTTCCATGGGGGATGGTGAGTCTGCACAGGTTGTTGAAGGAATAATGTGGCTTCTGAGTCGTGGCAAGAGAGCAGTTTTTAGACAGGACAAGCCTTATCTCCTTAAACTTCAACATTTTTCAGGCCAAGGACCCCCAAACTGATATAGAGATGGAGCAGGGACCCCCTACTATATATAGTGTATAAAATTGTGTTTTAAATTAAACGGGCTGAGTGTCATGTTTAAACATAGCTACAACACTATGCTGGATTTAACTTAAAGTGTATTTCAAGACATTTAAATTTGTGGAAAGAAAATTGGTTGGAAAACAAATAAGTAAGTCCAAAATATTGTCTAATCAAAGATTTTGCGACCCCCTTTACAGTACCCCCTAGGTGTCGTGGACCATCTGTTAATGACCTCTGGTCTAGCAGTTCTTAGAAAGACAACAGGGAAAGACAATCTCCATCTCCACCCATTACTAATTACAGAGAGGTCATGTGACCTTCGTGTCCATCGTGTCTCATCTAACCTGCTGCGGGGGAGGCTCGTTGCCCCGGCTGGTGAGGCGGCTCAGGATGCTCCTCTCAGACATCTGGAGGCGCGCCGACACCGGTGGGATCCTGGACAGCATGTTGGGAAGTCGTGTCACATCTGCTTTCATGTCACTCAACAGTTCCTCCAGCTGGTTCAGCACTGTGAGACAACAGCAACAACAACAACAACACAACGACACACAATGCATCGGAAATGAGGTTTCACTTATGTCAACGGTCAATGCATACCTGCACGTGTTGTGAGGAAAGGATGAGTGAGACAGAGAGCAGGCCAAATGTATTCAGAGGTTTTGGAATCCCACTCTTTAAAAGGAGTGAGATTAACCTAAAAATCTTTAAAAATAGCCAATTGGTTGTGTGAGATAGGGCCTGAAGTTGAAAATTGCAACTTGAATTAAATGCCATAAACATTTTCTCAGGCAGATAAATCGGTGCCGGGTCACAGGCAGCAGCATTTTTTAAACGATAACATTTTAACATATCAGTTTGATAGTCTTTGGTCTTGGCCACCTCCAAAATGTCATCCTGCAAATAGCTGTAGGCATGTTTTGACTGTGTGTCAAATTCATGAAAAACTGTTGCCACTGTGTCAAACAGGATATTTACTGGCTGCCTGTTAGCAGCTCCACTCATAGCAGAACAGTGGAAACAACTGTTTTCTCTTCCTTTTGTCATGTACCTATTGTCTGTATGGACACAGAAGCCTGTTTCCAGCTGGAATCACCTTGTGTCCGCATCTTGCCTTAAAAAAAACAAACATGATTTTGTAAAATACGCCAAAAAGTTGTTTTGCAGCAGGTTAGTTTCAAAAGATTACTTCATAATAAATAAATGTTTTTCAGAAAGAGAACTATGTTTTTTTTCATTTGTAAACGATGTATTTCTCTCCAATGGATCCGCATGGTTTTCTAAAATGAACACCAGAGGAACAACTATGGGGACGTTTTAATGTTTTCTGAATACATTAATTTAAATCTATATCATTATAAATAATTGGGGGTTTTAGGATATTTTCCCTGTAAATATTCATTTTATACTGGATTATTTTCTGTCTAGCCGTTGGCAGATGAGGCATACATTCAGACAATTACAGTTTTTTGCTATTTTTGAGACCTTTGTGGAGCACGGCGTTGGCGGGCTTGTTTCCAGCCAGAGACTCTTTGGACAGGTGCTGGTGGGACTCCGCCAGACACTCCACCTCGGTGAAACGAGTGTTGAGGGCCATGGCCGGGTGACTGGGGTCCTGGGTCATATTCAGGTAGGCCGCTCGCCTCAACTGCTCTTCGATCACCAGCGCCTGCTCCAACAGCTTCAAAGAGAGGCAGAGAAGGAGACAGACAGCATGAAACACAGGGGTTTGTTTTGATTTTAGAATTCAAATTGAACAAATCCTCGATTTTTTTTTTTTACAAATATGAAGACTAAAAGATTGCCTTAAAGCGTCGAGCCAGGAACTTGTTCTTCATCTCAAGGTAGTTCCCCTTATGCATCTCCGTCTTGAAGGGCTCGTTCAGAATAGCATAACGTGGGTCATTTTGGATGTCCTGCCAGCGGGCGTAGCCGTGTCTGAGAAAGATTTCCAGTCAAGAAAAAAACAAAAACTAATAGAAGCAGATAAACCTCCAAAGATTTTTCTAAATAAAACAGAAGACCCTCCCCGGTCATAAGTAATTCTGTTACTTTGCCAGATGCTGAGCCACTGGGAAAGGATACGTTACTATGCCAGCCAACAGCCAATAGTCATGGCGGCGGTGCCAGATGTCATGCATCTTTCCAGAAGACAGCGCGGCTCGCTCTTCAGTTTGCCAGAGGGTGTGCAACTCTGACAGCATGAGATACAGAGGTAGATCTTTTTTTTTACAAAGATGCAAGTAATATTCAAGGCATATTAAGAGAAGTAAGGACACGTTAACAGCACAATCCAGATTTATGACGAGACAACGCTACTCCATCGTGTCACCTGATATAAACACTTGCAGCATCCATTTCAGTGGTATAAAACAAAGTCTGGCAATACTGGCGAAGGTTTTTTCACTGACATTAAATCAGGATTGAATTAAAAATAGTTACATTTAGTCGAAAGCTCCAGAACTTTTCTGGTTCATGTAAATAAAAAAATATATATATTTTTCCTACCTGTAAAACCTCCATCTGCAATATTAAACATGAACTTGGCTTTGAATCCATTTTTGTCCTCCCGCCTGCTCTCATCCATCTCATCCAAGGTGTCTTTGTCTCCATTTAACCGTCCCTCCAGTGCATCATCGCTCCTCACATCATCTGCAACCGCCACAGAAACAACAGATCCATTTCTTAAATGAGATACCTGTGTGGGCGGTTCCATTGGTTGTGAAAAATGAGCGCAGTTGTTGTGCCATTTCTATCTATTGATCATTCAGGATTTCCTAGTTTGTATACCTGGCTTATTTTCCTTGTCTTCATTTTTCGCCGGAGGAGAATCAGTATCTCCTTTGTCTGAGGACTTCTCCGTTTCTCGTCCAGTCTCCGCTGGGGATAATAGAGGCGTAAAAGTTCAATTAAAAAAACTCCGCGAAAAAAAGAAGACTGGCAGTGCACGGATGGTGCAGCACTCACTTTTAGGTGAGATCTGACTGGGTGACAGCTCTGACTGTTTCAAAGCGGACTCTTTTGGGTTGGCAGATGGCTCCGTCTTTGTGGTGGGTGACTGGGTTCTGTCCCCCTCATCTCCGGTCTTCTGCTCAGAGGCCGCCTTGCTCTCTTCGCTGTCGGCTGCTTTCTCGGGTGCAGATGTTGGCTCTGCGCTGGAAGTCTGCTGCGGGGGAAAAAACAGACAGTGGGTGGAGAAAGAGGAAAGTTTGTAGAGGGCAAAGAGACAATTTAAAACCGTGTGAAGAAACTGAATGAAAGTGATGGGTGGTGGGATTTTAAAAAAGGACTTGCTTCTTGCTCTGACAGTTTCTTGTTATCTTGCTCTGCGGTCTCCTTGTCCTCGGTGGTACCCAAGAGGGACTCCGTTTTCTCTAGAATCCAGAAAAGAACAGGAGCATAAACTCAAACTTTTCCTTTTGTTTGATGAGCACGTGTAGGAGAAGAATAAAAGATGATCAGCGCAGACACTTTGTACCGACCTGGAGGGACCGGAGTGCCAGGCTGCGTAGCGACAGGGCTGGCTGGCACCGGGGTGTTGGGATCAGAGGAGAGGCTCTCGGTCAGTTTCTTCAGCTCCATTCCGATGGGAATCAGGTCTGGAGAACTCAGCCTCCCATTTACATGCTCGAACTCTTGAACCTATAAAAACGGAGAGATTGGTTCCAGTATAAAAAAATCTCCATTTATCTCCATGGGATGAAGAAGTAGGAAGTAGGATTTATGAACGTGATGAGCGAAGAATCACTGGTGCAATTTTATTTGCCTGTAGTTTAAATTTACTCGGAACAAGTTCAAACACAGTGTTAATTTGGAGAGGCTGAAACGTTGAGTCCCCTAATTGATTTGTTGATTGACCTAAATATCGTGGGCCAATACTTTGATTATTGATATAATTGTATCTATTAAAATTATATACATATATATTCTCAAATCATTATTCAGAATCAGAAAAGGATTAGCTGTGTTTCTTAGGAAAACACTGCAATTTGGATATAAAAATAGAGTTTAAAATCTACCCAAAAAAACGCTAGACTTTGAAATTGCAAGAATCCACAAAACCATGATAGTCCTTCCTTCTCCCAGGTGTTTAGTCCAGCAGACATGACAAAAAAACAAGCAAAAACATCTATACTTGGTACAACGTCTAGAACAGGGCTAAGTTTGTACCTAAAAGTACTCTTGTCTGTATCTGCCTATTCTTGAACAGTTTGACCTACTTTCTCTTCCCTCACAGTGCCTCAGCAGAAAAACGTGGTGCTGTGCGTTGGAGTCGCCTTCGGCCTAGTAACCGGTACCTTCTTCCTGACGAGAGACATGACCCCGATCCTGGTGAGGACATGCTGACGAGACAGGCCCTCCCGCGGGACTCCATCGGCGAAGGTCTCGGCCCCGTCTGCCCCCGGCTCGCACAGATGCCTCATGAACAGAGACACGTAGGCCCTGACGGATCGAGAAAATCAAACAAAAACGCGTTACTCTGCACGTGACTATAGACATTCCTCCCATTTTAAATGGCAGCTAAAAAATGGGGATAAAAGCTGCAAAAGCACCACGAGCACAAGAAGCACTTGAAGTCCAATGACTGGCTAACTAAGGTGTCCAACTACTCCCCTAATGACGTGTCACCACAACACATAACAATGATGCACAATTCCATTGCGCTACAGCAAATTTTGCACTGATTTCAATTTTTATTTCATCATATACATATTCTATAAATCTTTTAAGCATTTTCTTATTGTTTATTTTGTTATTTTATATAAATATGTAAATGTAAGTACTCATGCTGTTGTAACACAACAATTTCCTCTTGGGGATAAACAATGTGAGTCTATTCTATTCTATCCTATTTTATAAGCACTGAGAGAGTATTAGCACTGGCGTTATTAGTATAAGGAGTAATGGTTGTACAAATAGCATTATTAGCTGTGATAGAAGCAGATCTTTAAACATCCTCACTAAGAAAACAGTGATAGGAGTTATATAATCAGTGGGAAGAACAATAATACAAATAGGAGAAGTAAATGCAGGTGAACCAGTGAAGCAGCAGTAGCTACACCGCTTATAGTTCAAGTTGCTTCATTTGCATTTTCTTTCCTTCAGAGATGAGAAACAGAACTCAGGGCCACGCACATGTCGAATATGTATCACTGGAATGTTTGGTTCTGGTGCATTACAAAGAGAGGGAACCCTGAAACTGGTAGGGCTAACCTTTGGAAAAGTTGGTAAGAGTGTTCTGGAGCTTTGCTCTGGGCAAACCAATTAAATATGAGAAACAGCCAAGGAATGCCTCTGAACTTGGCGGCAGGAATCCTTCCTCACAGACGAGTACAGTGTGAGGGGTTAAGGGTGTACTTATTTAAAGTATAGAAACTAAAGGGGGGGAGCTTTACCTGAACTCCCGCTCGCTCTTCCCTCTCAGGTCCCTCACCAGCCAGTGGGAGTTGAAAGCATCCTGCGGAGGCATGCCCCAGCGCATGATAGCATTGAGGAATGCTTTCCTCTGGCGGGCGTTGAACCCCAGGACCTTGTGAAGAGAAGAAACGGCCTTAGACAGCAAATCTCTATGAGCAAGATATTGGATATTGAGTTAAAAAAAAAAGTCAGAAAGAAAGAAAAAGAAAAAAACAACCAGAGCAAAGAAACTCCACTGAGTATATTATTGTAATTTATACACAAAATGTCAGCATTGAACTGTACATTGTAATACAGTACAGTATTATGAGCTTACTGTCAATTTTATTTTGTAAGGAAATAATGTATTCATCTCAATGGTCATGCTCTGACTTGGTCGGCTTTGGCCCATGCGGAGGGATAAGTTGTAAAGGACCTATACATACTGTACATATATATGTATCTATACATATTCATACCTCGATACTACCCCCAACTCGGGCCAGTAGGGGTGGCAGAGGCTTGTCTCTCTCGCTCTTCATCTGCCGACGTGACTGTCTGCGCCCACCTACAACAAACGAAACCAAATCCACTAAGAAAAATTATTTTACCGTCTCTAAATGAAGAAAAGCACTGTACGTCTGTGTTTTGACGCCCACCTTCAGGCCTCTCCTCGAAATCTTCGTCCTCGTCCTCGGACCCCACAGAGTACTCCGACTGATTGTCTGAAAGATCATCCTGCCATTCTGAGCCATACATCAAGAGAGAAACAGTACATTGTGTTCGCTTCCGCTGGTGGCCACCCGGGGGCGCCGCGGCACTGCAGATTACTGCAGACCACTAGAGCTGGGCATGCACATAGTCTGCCACTTCTGTGCCCAGCAGGCGAGGCTGAGAGTGCACCGCTGTGTCACTTTTAACTTTGAGTGCAGTCTGAGCTGTGAGGGGAATCAGGAAGATACCTGAGAGCTGTAGGACACTGTAACGCACCCCGCGGTGGATCTACATCCTGAAGAGGATTTAATCAACAGGGTGATTCATTCCTGAGACAAACTGGAACCCTCCCCGAATTATTCTATGTTAAGATGATGTCACCTTGTTAATTCACTAATGAAGCGTGGGAGGATACAGCAGCTCAGGCGCTGGCCTGTGCGACGCTGTTGTGTTATTAAATTAGCGGCGTATCTCTTTATCGATCACAATGTGTGGAACACAGCGAGAGCTGCTGACGTGTACGAGCAGAGAGCGGGGTACCCTGAATGGCATCGCAAACCCAATACGGGACTATTTATCTCCTTTGTCTCATCATTCCGTGGAGATTACTGCTGGAGAACATTCTGGACCAGTCATTAAGCAGCACAGGTGCTTGCACTATGGCAGCAGATTGGCTGATACACTACAGATTCAATTGGCACGAATAAAACTTCCCTGCAATCAACACGCTTTAAAATCCACATTGCTTTATGTAATATAAAATATATTGAACCCCAAACAGGAGCCTACTGTTGTTGTCGTTTGTTTCAAAATGACGCATTCTCTTTCTGAGAAATACGCCTGCCGCCTGATCACAAGCCAGCTGGTCAAGCAACACGCTTTTATATTGGGCATCCCGCGTCTTCTGTATTTCTGTTAATTGGCAAAAATCCCAAATCCTGCTACTAACACACGAGGCACCAGAACAGAACTTGGCCATTGCTTCTAAAATGCTGCCAAGAAAATAATCTTTAAGATTAAGAATTGGATCTAGTTGAAGGCCAACGTGAGTCCTGAGGTGGGAGGAGTGTGTGTGTGTGTGTGTGTGTGTTGACCGTGCCTACCTTGGTCCTCCTGGGTGGTATCGTTGTAGTTGACCTGCTTTCGGATGCGCTTGCCCTTGCCCAGGTTACGCGCCAGATCCTCCTGCTGCTGCTCGTAGTGATGGCGGAGGAGTTTCTCCCAGTAGTCTGGATCCACGTTCTCCTCCTGCTTGATGATCTCCCGCTCCACCTCTTCCTGAACACGGATACACACACACCCACACACACAGTCAGAGATTAGAGGCTTGATTTTATGAATATAGCATGCTTTAGTGTGTGTGTAGACTTTACTTTTCTCCGACACTATCATGAAACATTGTCAGTGTATGCATGTAGTTTTTCTCTCTATGCCTTTCAGCTACAATGTGTTTTGCACTTTGTCTACCACTATTTCATTCTGTAATTATGTTGCAATGTGCTGACACCAAGTAACAAGGCTCAGGTTCCTGGCAGAATAGTTAAGAATTATAAATACCGAGTTGTCCGTGTATCTATGAGGCCTTAAAAACATTTCCTTTTTTGAAAACATTTAGAGATTTTCCAACTCATTCTTTCTCTCAAAGGTGAATTATTATTTGGAGCATAATAATAATCACTGAATAAAAAAGAATGAACAAAATAAATAAATACTAATAAATAATAATAATAAAACCAATGGCAGTTGAGATAATTACTCTATTAGTAGTATGACAATGTCGTTTTTGTATAGTAACTGCACCACTCGTAGGTGAAACCATCCCAATGAATCAATACATTAGGTAAAGTCGGTGCTATGTAGTTAAATAAAATCTGAATCTCACATAGACAGTCAGATTACCCTATTACAGATGGGATTCTGATTTTAAATAGGTCGTCTTTTGAATTTTGTGATGACCCTCCTCCTGAATGGCTGGCTGAGGAAAGTGGGTAGTCTCTCACCTCTCCATCCTCTTCTTTCACCACATACTGGGCCACCTTGAAGGAGCTCAGGTACTCGTTCATGTTCTGAATCTCCGTGTCCTCGGTGGCATCCTGGCTGCGGTCCAGCAGCTTGGAGATAGCATTGTCATCATAGTGAATCACGTTACCCTCCTCTCCGTCTTTGTTCTCACCTGTTGATGAGTATCGTTCAGTTAAAATCTAATAGGAGCCCTTCGAGAGCAGATCGGTTTGCCCATGTTCGAGGCTTTGATCCACACAAAAAAGAATCTCAATCTTATAATAGGAACTTTGAAATCACAAGCCAACTCACAGTTAAATGGATTTGCTGGGGTTTCTCTTGTTTTCGACCCCTTCAGAGATTTTTGGCCCGCTGACGTTTGTGGAAATATGACGGGGTAAATGAAAATGTGTTATTGAGAAACACAACAAATAAGTGTGATCTGGCATACTAAAGATAAAGTAGAACTATGTAACTATTTTTATTATGGATATTGTAAATCAAACATCGCCAGTACACCAGGTTGTAAGATTTAGTGTCGAATGATCTACAATAGGGGAATACTTTTGAGCTTGGACATACCCAGGGTTCGGGCTGCCTCCATTTCGTCTTTGAAAAGCTCCTCTGTGCCGAACTTGAGGATGTCGTCCAGTTCCTGTTTGGACATCGAGCCTGTTTTGGAGCCCAGGCCGGGCCGCACGACCAGGTGGGTCAGCATCATCTTCCTCTTTGCAACCTGAGTGATCCGCTCCTCCACTGAGCCTCGCGTCACAAAGCGATAGATCATCACCTTCCTGTTTTGTCCTATACGGTGAGCTCTGCTAAAAGCCTGGGCGGGTGGGAAGATGGAGGGAGAGGAAAAGGACGGGGAAGACATACGCGAGAGCATCAGACAGTGCTGGTGGGAAGGTAATTAAATCACACACTGCTACATAAATATTCAAGCCCCATATTATTTGTGAAACAAGTACTTGAATGTCGTTGTGAGGATTCCAGTCAGAGTCGTAGATGATGACAGTGTCTGCGCTTGCGAGATTGATGCCAAGACCTCCCGCTCGAGTTGAAAGCAGGAAACAAAACTGCTGGGCTCCCGGCGCTGTGATAAAAACCAAAGCGGCGAGATAACGTGTGTGCACCGTCTCAAACTCGACCAGATCCAGCGCAGATTAACACACTCACCATTGAAGCGGTCGATGGCCTCCTGTCTCAGGCCTCCAGTTATTCCACCGTCGATACGTTCATATTTATAACCCTCAAACTCCAAAAAATCCTCCAGCAGATCCAACATCTTTGTCATCTGTGAAAAAAAAGATATAGCGATAAGGGTAATGTACGTTCATGTAGCTAAGGTTAAATTCATTTTATACGGTAAAAGGAAATGAGATTGGAATCTTTGCTAAAAATGATGTTTGAGCAAACATCTGGGCTATCTTTGATGTACCACCCACAGCTGGCATGGGCGTGGCCACTGATCTGTGGCCGCTGCAGCTTCCAGCATGGACGCAATGTTTTTTGTCGGACTGCTACCTGTGAGAAAATGAGAACTCTGTGTCCTTCGTCCTTGAGTTTCTTCAGCATTTTCTGAAGCAGAGTCAGTTTCCCCGAGGACTTCACCAGTTGGCTGCCATCATAAGAGCCATTGGGTAATACAGGGGCTTCCTGCAATAGCAAAAAAGGATTCCTGGCATCAGCTAGATAAATATATTTGTTATCTATAGCACACACCTTCTACTAACAGAGAACCTTCTGCATACAGATTCATTCACATTTCATTTTTGTTTGTGACACCCACATTAAGTTACTTAAGCATTTCCTATCCTCGGGTTTGGATTCGGCGTCTTACCACAGCAGCCACGGGGAACAGGTAGGGGTGGTTGCAGCACTTCTTCAGGTCCATCATAATGTTCAGCAGAGAAACTTGGTTCCCTCCACCTTTAGAGTTCAGCGCCTCAAAGTTCCGCGTCAAGATGAACTTGTAGTATTTCCTGCGGGTCAGAGGACAGGGGTCGGGTTGAGTCAGGAGGAGTGAAGCACAAAAGTACATCCACTTCCATTAAAGAAAGACAACCCACATCATTGCTTTTTGTGAGTGGTTTTTCCAACCTGTAATATACAGTTTGATCATAAATAAAAAATACTCATTCATAATATCACTAAACAGCAAGATTCTACATAGAGTTAGATCTTGGTTTTATTTAATTATCCCGTTATCACTGCTGTCCGCCTGAAGCCATACTTCTGCATGGGGCTGAGCTCCACCCTGACGATCAGCTCCGTCTTCGCGGGCATGTTCTTGAACACATCCGCTTTCAGCCTCCTGAGCATGTGCGGTCCGAGCAGGTCGTGGAGCTTCTTGATCTGGTCCTCTTTAGATATATCGGCAAACTCCTCCAGGAAGCCTTCCAGGTTACTGTGCACGGGAAGTCACGTGATTAGGCATCAGCAAAAGAAATGCAACTTCTTGCTTCTCGTGTTCTAGCTTTTGTCTCCCTTTGTATCTTAGAGGGGACCAACAGCCTAAAACAACAGGAGATATGTCAAAAAAATCTATAAAAAAGAGAGAGAGGTTGGACTTACTTGAAGCGTTCTGGGGTGAGGAAGTTGAGCAGGTGGAACAGCTCTTCCAGGTTGTTCTGAAGAGGAGTCCCAGTCAGCAGTAGCTTGTAGTAGATCTTATACCCGTTGAGAATTCTGAAAAACTGGACCACACATAGGTTGAACATGATAGGATGAAAGGACATTTTCAAAAAGAGAAAACACAAATGTTTATGTGTATGTATTGAGAACTATTATCCATAAGTTCATCAACATATTCATGTTGTAACTGTTTGCCTTCCTTATCCTTTTCTGATAACATTATTCTTTTAGTGTATCAATGCCAGAGGGGCTGTCATACCTTTGATTGGTTGTTCTTCAGCCTGTGGGCCTCGTCCACCACCAGGCAGGCCCAGGTGATGGAGCCCAGAATGGCTTGGTCTATAGTGATCAGCTCATAGGATGTCAGCAGCACATGGAACTTGATTGGAGTGTCCTTCTGCAGGGTGGAAGAAAAAAAGGACACCATAGGGATTTTTTTTTTTGTAGATGAAGGATCACTCAGGTGCTGGAAAATGATTGATTGTTTTCAATGTTAAACTTTCTGCATTTAGTGGGGTACTCAAGCCCCAGCTCCACTCATTTGTTGACTATAGGTTCTAACAAGCTAAGCCACAGTATTTGAGAAGATTCCTTTTTCTCTGCGTGGTATTGAACTGCTGTGTTGAGCGTGCCGCACCTTCATGCGAAACACCTTGCGTCCCGATTTCACCGCGCTGTCCTCGTAGGTAAACTCGTTCTCCCTGATGATTGCTCTGCTGTCCTTGTCCCCGGTGTACGTCAGCACGTAGAAGTCCGGAGCCCACATCTCAAATTCCCTCTCCCAGTTGATGATGGTGGAGAGGGGCGCACTCACCAAGAAAGGCCCCTTCGAGTGTCCCTGAGGGAGAGACAAAAGACAGTCTCACGTCGTAGGAAGACGATGTGCTATTAGTTTTATCGCTTACGTTATTCATCATCCAATATGGTTTAAATCCTAGAGCGCATTTAAATTTGTAGCAGTGTAAATGATTAATGCATTGTAATGTAAATGTATAATAATAATATAGACATGATAATAAAAAGGAAATGCCTCCACCCTCACCTCTTTATATAGTGAGTATAGGAACACTATGGTTTGCACAGTCTTTCCCAGGCCCATCTCGTCAGCCAGGATGGTGTCTGTGCCCTGAGCCCAGGAGAACCTCAACCAGTTCAGGCCCTCCAGCTGGTACGGGTGCAGTGTCCCTCCAGTGGCGTTGATGTACCAAGGCTGGTGCTCAAACTTGATGGTTGGCTGAAGAGATGAGAGCACAGTAGTCATTTTTTGAAGTGATTAAAGGCGCTGGAGACAACAATTTGGCCAATGTTCGGCCTAAAAAATAAATGTCATGCATTAAGTATAACAATAAAGATGCAGCACATTTATTATGCTAAATCAAAAGAATCAAAATATAACTTGAACAAAGGAAGATGAAGCAGTAACACTGAGCCCTTAAAGGAAACAGGTTACTAGTCTAATTTATTGGACTCCTATGACCTAAATGTGTATGTGAATAAATAGGCCCCACTTACATCTATGATGGGAGCGTCGGGAGGGACCTCCCTTTTGGAATGGTCCTGTTTAAGTTTTTGTCCTTTCCTCGCCACCGGGGGGCGTTGGTCCTCACCTAGAATTTGCTCCCTGGGAAATAAATTGCAGCAGCAGCATCGATGAGAAACACAACTCAAAGGAAACACACATATGGAGGGCGGAGCAGAAGAGAACCAGCGGCAGCAGATGCTTCTATTTATTTTTGTGCAACAGAGAGGGAGGTTCCTCTAGTTATCCCCGCTGTCAACTCCGTACCACTGAGAAAGGCTACGGACGGAGGCATGACAATATGGCTGAGCTGGTTCAGAGAAGCTGTGTGTGTAACCAACCTGTGGTCCCAGTAAAAAGCTTTCTGACTGTCGTAGTCTGGGACGTCGAAGTGGTCCACCTCCCAGGTGCACTGGTCGTAGGGCAGGTCTCTCCACTTGATCAGGTAGTGCACGTCTCCATCCTTATCGAAACTAAAGAGGAGAGCACAGGACGCATGTCACCCAGAAGGAAAGTCACTAGTCCCTTCCAGTTGTATCTGTTAAAGTTCTGAGAGGCTGACTTATGGACTTATATAAGAACCAGGGATTATGCCTGAAATAAATATCACATCTAAGCACAGTGTGAAGCTCCAGGACAGGCAGGAAAATGTGGAAATGAACTGGTAACAATGCTCTGTTCCATTTCCACGTTCAACTTCACTGTGCTGCGAGGACTAATCAGGGAACATAACACACAACGAGCGCGCGCTTATCACCAAGCACTTCAAGTGTGCAGAGCATCTGGACGTAGGAAGGTGTGAGCAGTCACCTGTGGTTGAGTACCCGGTGGATAACCATCCACTCCGGTTTGATGCCGTAGCGGTAGAAGCGCTCCTCCATCACGGCGTACTGGGGGTCTTTGCTCTTCCTCTTCTCGTTGTTGAGCTCCTCCTCCCCGGAGCCGTAGTCGTACGGCGGCGGCTCGTCCATGTCGTTCTTCCGTTGGTAGTTGCGATACATCACCGAGTGATACAGCTCCAACTGCACAACAAATTGGACAAAACACAACGATCAGTGCTGCTTAGTTTGATGCACTACCACCTCTTTCCAAAATCAAGCCATGTTACTGAGACTAATTTGATCCGGTACCCAAAGGTTCCGGAATGGATTTAATTAAGGTAAAATGCACAGTAAATAAACTCTGAAAGGTATTTTGCAGTGATTAGGACAGAGAAACACCAATTCCTCTTTTATAAGTGAATTATATGTTTTCAGTGTGTATAGTGACAGACACAAAATAAAATAAAATCATGCATTGTCAATATATACTAAGCTGCAAAAAGTTGCCCAGCGTTCCGTGTGCTCCGTATTTAGCAAAGACAAGAACAACACATGAAAACTAAGAGGCCCACACGGCCCACCTGTGGCCAATGAGAGCACGAGGGTCAATTGGAGTCGTCCCGGTCTCTCACCTGCAGCTCGCTGACCCAGGAGCAGTGCCAGTAAGAGAGGCCAGCCCATTTCACAAAGAACTCCCTCTCCGGGCGGCCCTTGAGCGGGGGCTTGGTCAGTGGATCGTTTGGCTGGCCGTCAGGTCCTGCAGGCAGCTCGGCAGGTAACGGGGGCTCCCCCCAGGTCCAGTGCAGGATCTTTTGCACCTTACCTTTCAGGGGAGGGCACTAGGAAAACCACAAGGCGTTGGTTACTTCGTCTTAGATTCATTTCCATTCACTTTTCTATGCCGGGAAGTTCAAATGAGGTCATTTGAAATAACTTCCTCGTGTATTCAGAAACCAGAGTTTACAAATCACGAAAAGATTTAAGCGGTCCACATATATTTGAAACAGTTCTCTAGGAATTTCCTCACATCGTACAGTCTGAGATCTGCGTGCAACCACGACTCACCATGCACCGGGGACACAACCACTCTCCGTTGGGTATCTCTGGGAGAGGCGGGTTGAGGCAGTGGATGTGGTAAGAAGAAGGGCAGGTGTCGCAACACAGCAGCTCTCCCCCATCTTTACACACTCGGCAAAACTCCATGTGGTCGTCCTCCTCCTCGCCCGCGGCCTCTTCCTCCTCCTCCTCTTCATCTTTAGCCTCCCACTGAATGCCCTCTTTCTCCTGAGAAACCGGGTCCGGACACACGATTGCAACAAGGTTATACGCTGCTAAATTAAGTCTTTACGAGGCATGATATGTTCACATTGTGATGATTTTATGGAGTCAACCACATTAAAATGTTTAGGGTTATGAGACCAAAAGTATCCATGATGAAAGCTTTTTTGTCGTTTTTCTGAACTTCGATCCGTCGATTTGTAAAAAAAAAAAAGATTATGAGGCTAATGTTAAACACTCCTTTGCCTAATTTTACAATCAGTTGTATGTGCAAACTTTTATGAGGGGGCGATAAGGAGGCGTTTCTTCATTTGGCATAAAGTGACGAGCCATAAAGGTAAAATCACTTGGGTTGATCTTAGATTATCAATTTTACATATTACTCACAAATATCCAAGTACACATGAGCCCATAGTTGGTGAATACCCAACAAGCCTTGCTTCACTTACCTCAGGCCAGGCAGATTAGTAATTAAAAACTGAAGAGAATATTTTTTTACACTCACACAGTGTGGGCAGCTCCATTTGCCCTCGGGGGCCTTCTCCAGCTCGGGGTCCAGGCAGACCAGGTGGTAGGCCCTGGGACAGGTGTCACACAGGATGATCTCTCCTCCCTGCTGGCAAACCTCACAGTAATCCTGGTGATCCGTTTCATAGCCGTCGCCGTCTTCCTCTGGAGAAGTAGTGAAAAGGTAAACATGAGTGTCAAATGTAAACCATTTCTTTGTAGGAGACTCAGTGTGAGAGCAATTACTGTGCAAAAAAAATAAAAAAAATAGAAACCAGGCCCAGAAAAATTAACATTTTCAGTAACCCATAATCAATAAGTTTGGTTGAGGGAGATTTTGTTGGGAGGTTGGAGAAAAAATTAAATAACACACCACATGGCACGGCGGCTGTAGACAGTAAACGTACTTTTCCTTTTTTTCCGCCCACCTCGGGCTTTTTTCTTGGTGGCTGCCCCCAAGGTATCAGAAAACAGGGAGGCACTGTGGAGGCTGATGTCATCAAAGTCTGACTCCTCCAGGAAGTCTTCCTCACTCTGTGAAAAGCACACACACACACAAACTTAACAGCTCAGAGCTACAGACAGAGAGATTTTAAATAAAGCAGCTTTCTTTCTGCGTGCCATCAGGAGCGCGGCCACTTTGAAGTCACTGAGAACTAGCAGAGGAGCAGAGGAGATAAAATGAGCTGCGGTACCGAGGAGGCTTTCTTCTTCTTCCCACTTTGGCCCGATTTTGATTTGGTCTTCTTCGGCCTGGGTTTTTTCTTCACCTCCTTCGCAGACTTGCTTCTCTTTCTAACTCCTGGTCCTGTGACACACACGGATCCAGACAACACACAAGTTATTCCAGCGCTATTCTTGCTTAAAAGAAATTAGAAAGAAAAGAAAATGTTGAGCCAGACACAGTGCACTTGGCCTTACCTTTTCCCTCTTTGGTTTTGGCTTTTTTGATTGGCCCCGGCTGAGCGCCCGGCTGGCTGCTGCCGACAGGCGGCGGCTGCGCCACGGTAACCGTCTCCACGGCGGCGGCCACAGCGGCGGCCACGGCCGTGGCAGATGCGCCCTTGAACGGGTTGTTGGCGCTGAACTCTCGCCACTTGGCGCCCAACACTGTCATCATCTTGGACATGGGAATCTTCGGGTTCTTCTTGGCAATGAGAGGCCTGAGTGAGAACGGGCAGAGGAGACAACAGCAGCAGATTTATTATGTCGCCCTGCATTCGTATTGGTGTAATTTCTACTTCCACTCAGCGCCGGAGGGAGCCGGGCCACGGATCGCTGACACCCCACGGCCCCTTTAACATTTGGCTCTCGCCGCTTTGCTGTGTGTGATGTCGTGTTTGTGATTTGTCAGGCAACAGCTTGAGGTTTGACAAGCGGGGCCTGTGAAAGATAGAGGGTCAGAGCGCGGAGTCCCCGGGCCTCCAGGCTGTCTCAGGCATCCAGCGAGCAGCTGACTGCTCCCAGGGTGCACCCCAGGAGCCCGTGCTCCACTTTGTCGGAGCGGGGGCTTAGCCGAAGCCAGACAGCCCCAGGTGAGACAGACTCTTTATACCGACAGCCCGGCTTTCTAGCTCAAACAAAGCAGAGCGGCGTTGGGGGCGCCACAGAACACTACAGACTCACTGTAGGGTGTGTGTGTTTTTTTTCGTGTCGGAGGCCTCTCGGTGACGGACTTACAACTCGTGCAAACACAAACTAGAACAGAACCCTTTGACTGGGGATGAAGAATGAGACGCTTGCCTGAGGAACTGGCTGAAAGCCTTGTAGTTGGTGATGGTTTTATAGTCTTCCTCCGTGAACCCGTACTGAACGTCTTCAAGACCCCACTCCTGCATCAGCTGGCCGGAGGATTTGGGCTCCTAAAGGGGTGCAGATGCAGAAGGTTAAATGACGTGTCCTCAATAAAACCCGGCCACCCATTATCTATACATCTTATCCTTCTGCGGGTCGCAGGGAGAGTTGGAGCCATTCCCAGCTAACTTTGGGCAGGAAGCAGATTACACCCTAGACGGGGTGACACACACAGACACAAACAACCATTCACACTCACATTCACACCAACAGGCAATGTGGGGTCTCCAATTAACTTTGTCTTTGGACTTCGGGAGGAAGCTAGAGTACCCAGAGAGAACCCACGAATACATGGGGAAAGAAACAATATAATGCATGATTTAGGACTAACCTTCATGTTACCATCGTCCTCGTCGTCATCGTCTTCTTCCTCATCTCTCTTCTTCTTCCGGGGCTTTTTCTCTTTCTTCTCCTTGGGTTTCTTCTTCTTCTTCTTGGTGGGGCCGAACATGCTGCTCTCGCTCTCCGAGCCTACCTCCGGACGTTCCCGTTCCTCCTCCACCTCGGAGGTCTCCTCCAGGTCGCTGTCGAGCCTCACCTGAATTCCACCCTGAGACATGTACGGAAGGACACGTTAACATCACAAGTACAAGGGCAAATAAATTAAGACTATAAGTGGTAATCAATGACGGGACATTCAGGGCAACAGGGTGATTCATTGATCTTGCTCGTTTCCCAGCAAAACCTCTACTGTATTTTAATGTTATTTTATTTCTCATAATTTGGTGTCGTCAAGAGCACCTGGCAAACTTCTGTTTTCATGAGCCTGGTGATCCTGGCTTTGAATCTACCTCAGGACATGACTGAGACTGACTGAAAGAAGCATCAAAGCCCAATCCGTGGATCTGAGCTGAATTCCAGGTGTGGATCTTACCACTGTAGAAACAGAGGAAACCCGACTGCAGTCACCAGCTTCACTCTGAGAAATCATTTTAGAACTATAGTGATAAAAAAAGGAGGGAATAATTAAAATGTGAAAATCACTGAGGGGGCAAATAGGCATGGCATTAATTTTGCCAGTGACAGGGATTAGCACTCCACCCACGCCCCCTACGCAAAAAAAAACATATGCACGAAAGCATAAAAGCTTCTACTTGACGTCATTTGCATATATTTAATTACATCATTGTCACTGCTTTGCTGAAATGATTATTCCTCTGCCTGGGGTGGATATATTAAATGTTATCAAATTATTTCAGCAGTTAGTTTCCCCTTTTACACAAGCTTTGACAAACAAAGTAAGCAAAAGACGCAGACCACCTCAGCCCATCAGCTCACGTGATGACGGAACTGCATCCTTGTGGATTTCATTATGGATAAAGTAAAGCATTTGGTGCATTCATCGCACTTGTTTGTTGGTGTGTGCAGTGTGCGCCTTAATTTATTATTTCATGGTGTTTGTCTTTCCGTTGATTTAGAGATGCATATTTTGTTTGTTTGTTTTGTCTGCATGCATGTGTCCGTTCAAGGGCTGTGCACGTTCCTCTGTACAGTATGTGTGTGTCCTCTTATATGCGGGATGATAATTCATTCCACACGTGTGTGTATATAGATGTATGTACAGTATGTATGCATCTGTGCCCATGCTAAGGGGGGAATTAGTGCACAGCAGCGTTGTGCTCTGCTCCCCGCCTGTTGCTCAGCGGGCCTGTGTGCGTTTTACTCTGTAGCGCAGTGGAAAGGCTCATGTTGCCGCAGCGCCCGCCAACCCTACCAGCAGCCTGGCTGTGTTGCCATGGAGACCAAATTTGAGCAGTGTCTGGCTCCAGCTCTCTTTCTCGCTCTCTCCTTCTAGTTTCTCTCTTTTCCCATAGCTCACCCCCCCCCAAACACACACAAATTTGCGCACGCGCCTTGCTTTTCTCTCACTTTTCCTCCTCAACATCTCATAACAGCCCCCCCCTCCAATATTTTGTCTCTCACTCTCAATAAACTACTCCCCTTTTCTCTTTCTCTCTCACTCTTTTTTTTCTATCATGCCACTCACTCCCCCCTCCACACACACACACTCTGTCACAGTGTTAGCCAATGGAACAACGCCATCCAATCAGACACGTTTGCATAACGAGCTTGTTATGCAGAGGCCTGTGGTTGCAGAGCTGGTGCTCCAGCACCCGTCTAGACAAATCTCATGCATAGGAAGAAGGAAAGAGAGAAAGAGAGAGGAAGAGAAGGGAAGAGAGAAAGAGAGAGAGTAAATTGAAGATTTTCGTTGGGGGATGGGAGTGTAGGTGGAGTTGGAGGGAGGAAAAGCAAAGAAGCAGAACCGCTGTTGAAGCAACTGCAAGGACGAGGCAAAAGTGTGGAACAACCTCACAGTGGCTCCGAGTTCAATGATGTGCACGCATCATAAAACCAAAATGGACACTGATAGCAACAAAGAGGGTGTCTCTACTTTCAGAGGGAAAGAAAATCTGATAAATGTTGATAACGTAATCAAATTAGATGCTCTCCCATGATGGCTCTGCCTGAGGCAGATTGCAGAGGACGCCAGAGAAAATATGAAATGAACGTGGAACTGGATATCGAATAAAATACGGATAAACGAGAAAAATACGCTTTATGGTTTAACAACGGCCCCTTTTATTCCCCACAATCAGCAATAGCTTGCTGTTGACTCACAATCACGGAGAGGGCATTACATTTCGAAAAACAAGACAGAGACCAATCTCAATGGGACTGAACACTCACTCAGTCCCCTTATTGTGGCCAAACCTCACCCTCTTCTATATACCAATAAAAAAAGGTTCTTGCTTCATTATACATTATATAATACTCTATCCCCTTGATTTGATAGATGTTTCCCTTGTCAAGGGAAAGCAATACCCCTTGATGTCAATACAGTTTCTTTGTGATGACGAAAGATGGGAGATGGGACACATGCGCATCTCTCCCTGGTGCCCTTCCTCGAACCAGTGACTCTGACCTGACACTTGGTGCGTTCCACTGACAGTCTCTGACCTCGATTGAGTTTTGGCCCCTGCCTGGCAGCGACCTCTGGGAGTGATTGGAAGTGAATTACAGCGGCCACCGTTCCTCAGAGCGAGGGACGAAGGAAAGAATGATTTCAAGAAATAAAATAAAAGAAAGGAAGAAAAGGAAAGAACGAAAGAAAGAAAAATCGTGATCAAGGCAAAGTGAGGTGATGCGTGTGAGTTGATACAAAGCAGAGTGTGTATGTGTGAGAGAGAGAGAGAGAGAAAGAGGAGGTTGCATGTCAGAGGGAGAGGGAGTCCCCCACCCCAGCCCACTGCCCTCCTCATGTGCTCAGTGCTTATCACATGCAGCCTGGCTCAGCACTGCACTGCTGGCGTCTCTGCCCAGCCGAGGGAAATGTCCCGACGCAGCTAACGCCAGCGCAGGTGGGAAAAGCACTGGGAATCTGGTGCATTCCTTTTAATCCCCAAAAATCATAAACTAAACTTTGCGGGGCAATGGTGGGTGAGACTTTTTGGAAGGAACATGAGTTTTTCCTTTAAATGCATTTTTCTTGGTCACATTTCACTTAAAGCTGCACAGATCAATGTGCAGAATTTATGTATGCCACTTAAAATACCCTCAAATGATGGTATACACATTTTTTATAGTGAAAGTGGCGTTTCAGTTCACTGTGTTTGATGGGTTGAAATTCCCTTCAGGTTTTTTGACGACATATCTTTTTGAAGAACGAGACAGATGAGATGTCACAGTGACCTTGACTTTGACCTTAGAGCACCAAAATCTATTAGGTTGATCTTGGCATCAATTTAATGTTTATGGTAAATTTGAAGAAATTCCCTATTCAGCCGTGGTGACCTTGACCTTTTCAGTTTATCTATTCTATAAATGATATTCATTACTTGCGCATATAATATATATAAACCTGCAGGCCACTGAGTTTATGACCTATCCTGCAGCCAGTCACTGGTCGGAAATAAAAACTGTTGTGCCTTCACTTTTGGGGACCTGTCGTGTTATCCATCTTTATGTACAGCATCTGGGACAGACATTCCATAAACATAATGCCTCTTGCCCCTCTGGCCACAGCCAGCGCAGGGGCACAGTAAATCTGGTCAGATACAGTCACTGCTATTAATCCTGTGAGCGGTTCACACCTCTGCTCTGACCTGACATCCTGGAGACGGAACTCTCCTCTTATGAAAAAAAACGCTCTGTCAAAGCTCTGAGCCCCACGGCTCACCTGGCACACACTCTGCGGGCCACTTCCGACCTGCAGTTCCTGCCACCCGGGCCAGCACCGCCGGCTCAAATCCACACTCTAAAACTGGTACCTGGCGCCCACAGTGTACACTGGCAATGTCAGTGACACCCCTGCCAACCTCCTCTGAGCCCGAGAGAGTCCGGTCGTCTCTCATTCAGACCACGGAGCAGCCAAAACACACCTCTGATCCAATTGCAGAGACATCAGAAGAGGCACGGGTTGAGAAATAGAGAATACAGAATGTGGCCCGGCCCCGAAAATTCCGAGCTGTTGTGTCCAAGGTCGCGACAGATGGTGCCGAGTGAGAATTGCACCTTACCTCCTTTTTCCTCTTCTTGACTTTGGGTATTTTTCCCTCTTTCATCTTTTTGGGCTTCTTCTTCTTTTGTTGTTTGAGGGGGTCATCGTCGGAGAAGAAGCTGCCGAGGGGTGCGAGGGGAACCGCGGTGCGCTCGCCTTCGTCATCCTCATCTGGACATGGAGAGACACAACTTCTTCTCAGTAACACAACATACAGTACATACTGTGCACCAGTAGTAGCCAAGATGATGCACTTGGAGGTTTTGGCTGATGCCTTTCGATTTTCCAGCCAATTTAGTTTGTAATTAGCTTGGAACTGAATTGATGAATGCAGTTTCACTGTGGTGCTGAAATGTCAATTGATTTGCCTATTGGCAGGAAATTAACCGACAACAATTTTGATAATTGATTAGGCCATTAAGCTATAAAATAAAACGGATTTTCACCTTTTCTCTGTATAATAACACAGAAAATGGCGATATTTTGGACAGCTGAGTTGATTTCAATAAAAGGAGAAATGTGACTATCAGTTAGCACTTGGGGAAATGGTTGTTGTGTCTTCGCATTTTTCTTGCATTTAATAGATACATGATAAGGGACACACACACACAGCGGGGTTAAAATGGAGCAAAATGAAAAGTCATTTAACAAACCCCATAATCACACGTCATTGGAGTGTGGATCAACTTTAACCATCAAATGACACAAGCGGATGAAGTGCCCGCCCTGCCGTTAAATGGGACCTCCCCGGAGGACCACTGACGTTTACCGAGCATGTCTTCCGCCCCCAACGCTTGCTGGGACTAACGCGACCTGCTGCTGGTTGTCAGCTGTACCCTCTGAGAGCTGCTGTGTGCAAAACGTGCCGACTGCTGAGCACAGCACTTCACTGATGCCACGGTGGGTCAATGAGGGGTAAGTAAGGGGGAGAGAGAGAGAGAGTCCCAAACAATACATCAATTTAAAGAGGCACACAGAGAAACCAACACAGGATGCTCCTAAGTCTCTGACTGACTCTCTGTCTGTCTGTCTCTTTCCGTCCGTCTTTCTGCGTGTCTCCCTCGGCCTCTGTGTCACACACACACACACACACACACACACACACACACACAGACAGAGGCAGGCCGGAGGGCATGGAATATGCAGCACATGTATCGGAGTCAATCAGCCGACACCGGCCGCGCAGTCTACCACTCCCCTGGGTAGCTGGAGTGAGAAATTGGGGAGGAGGGATTCCTGTGACACACAAACCTCATTGACCAATTATCCTCAATTTAGTAAAAGTAGCAGGATGCGTACCGCGCACACAAACACCCATACAGAAGATCCACATTGGCGACTTCCAATGTTTTAATTGTTTTCTTCTGTCCATCGAATAAAACGTGGCACCCCTCCTCAGCACTAATTGTGGGTAACTCTGGCCAAACGTTTATTTCATCATAAAGTTGTGACTGAAAAGATGTATAACTTGCTCTTTCAGGTCTAACAGGGGTTAAATGGGGGCCCCTGCCTATCCAGTGCTGGCACATGTCATCAGGGGACTCTCAGCCAAGCTCATCTTTGCACAATGTGCAATTTATTGTTTTGACTAATTTGAACAATGGTCAAAACACGTTCACTTTGAGACTGTAGAGAACACAAGTGAGGTGAACGGTCACAAGGTTTCCCTTTTTTCTGCCGAGGGGTGACGCGATCTCGGTCCGGCACTTATATTTCAGACAGAGTTTGGTGGATGGAGAGAAAGCGGTAATTAATTAATGAAAAGTAACTGCCTTTGCATTACCTTTTCATTGCCTTGCAATAACGGGAGCATGGCTTCCTTTATGGCTGCAGACTGTAAGTCTCGTTGGAAAAGAACTGTAACAAAAATATTGAACTTTCACCGGAGGGTTTTTTTTTATAAAAGGGTGTGATAGCAATGCATTTCACTGAAAGAACGGGAAAGGAACCAATTTGAACTTGCATTGCTTATAATCCTAAAATTGCCTGCAATAAATGGCCCGTGAAGTCCCCAGAGGGGAAAAGATAATCATTCTGCTTGGTGAGTGAACCGGGCTGTGCCAGGTGTTGGAAGAGGTGCGGGTCGCTCGGTCACGTGGCGCAGAGGTCTGGCACCAGGGCCGACGCTCCACTTGGCAAACAGGCCTCAGTAAAGTGTGGACGGATGGCACAGACTCGGATATGACCTTCCCACAAGGGCTTGGCCACCGGACTGACCCATTAGAAGGGAGATTCATGAGCGTCTCCCAAGTGAGATTACCGGAAAGACCATTAGCCCTTTCTCTGTTGGCCCCTGTATGGAAATACACACTTATTGTTGCCCACTATTGCTTGCCACGCAGCAGACAGGACAGAGCCAAAGTTTTTTTCTTTTCTTCATTGATTAGGCGCTTACAGCTCGGGCCTCAGATGCCTAGAGATAAAAGATACCCACGGACTATTATTAGAAAATGAAATCGTTAAAGTGATGGAAGGATAAAGCCCAAATGGCACCATTAAAATCATATCTATTCCACACAACGCAGAGGACCATAATGTGCTCAGTACACGACGGACCATAATGCAACGCCGCTCGTTAGCTAATACACATTACAAAAAAGGCATCTTTCCTGCTATGGCTACGTGCAAGAGCCGCAGGAAAAAATGGTGTCAAGCTTCACAGTAAAGGATCCAAAAATAGACCCCGTTCCAGTAGGGGATAACATATGTAGGCTCACAAAAGCCCATGATAATCTTTTAAATTTAGGAGAAGAACAAAACAATTAAAAGGGAAAACACAATGGAGCAATCTGTGTCAGCGTAAGAAGCCTGAGTGAAACAAAGGGAATTAGGGCACTTTATGTGCCACAGAAAATAAAAGAGGTGATGGGATGGCATTTAGGGTTCCAAGGTTCCCCGAGGACGCGCTTCTACACTGTTGCGTTTTAATTGCACGGACGCATTTTGATGCAGGGAGAAAAAAAAAATTGTGATCCGGATTCCCGACCTTGTCTGTAACTTTGACGTCCGTGTTGATGGAGGTCATAAACCGTTCCAATAACTGCCTCCTGTACCAGCCGCATAACAATGGCTTTGCATGTCGTTATCATGCAGATATGAAACGATTCAAATGAAAAAAACAACGCATCGTCTCGGGTTTTTCACGGTGTCACAGAGTTCAACTGTTTACATCCGACTTTAAAAACACCAAATGATATCAAAGCGCACCAAAAAGCGATTCTGACTGACACATGAAAATATTTGTGCTTTTAAACACGGATTACTACTCACATATCTTCACTCGCCTGCCATAATCAATTGCACCTTTCTTTCCTCAGGCATGTTTAACCAACCCCCTGGGTTATTGGGGACACGCATCAGTGCTTGTGTTCTCCCTCAGGCTATCGCTGGCAGTCATAGATGATGCCTCAGCTGCTCTACACATCTCTTTGTTTCCCCCCTCCCTCCCTTCCCTCCGTCTGCCTGTCTTTTTCTCCCCCTCCTGCACACCTTCACATTTTTTAAGTATTAATCTAGCTCATGAAATGTATATATTTTTAAAACGTCTATTTTAATTGATCTTAGATATAGCAAATAATCACATATGACCTATAAAGGTTGAAGAGCTTGAGAATGTGCATGAATGTATGAACGAAAAAATGCACAATGGCAAATCCGCCGGTTTAGAATTTAGCAAAGGCTTTGAAATCATTATGTTGCTATATTTTACCTTTTACAACAAGACTACGTTATTCATTACTGTATCCAGAACCAAACATGTGACCTAATGTTGAGGAAAAACTGGAACACATTGGATACAAGACTATATCATTCAGTGACACTTATTGAGAGAAAGCTCTACGTTTTTATGGATTTTTTATAATATACAGTATATATATTGATTTTCTTACAACCTGGAAAACTTTTTTTTACTTTGTAATGAGAAAGAGAAATGGAGGGCAAAGCAGCATTTTGAATCCTTGCCCTTGACATCAAACCCACTAATGTGATACTCTGTAAGGGTGGACCAAAAACATTTAAATAATAGTAATTCTATAGGCTCCACTGGACAAACTGTCCCAATGCAGTGCTATAACCCAGCACAATTGTATGTCTTGCCTTTTTTTGCACCATATGGGTACAACATCAGGGCCACTCAGCCCCAAACACACTGAACCAGGAAAAAAATCCTACTTTAAGTACACAACCAAAGTTAGGACTTGATTTGACTGAGAACATACACATTTTGATGCTCCTTGGCTGCACATGACCGACAATACTGATGCCAGTTATGGCCATATAGTGGGGCACAAATAGTTTTGACCCACAGTATATCCCACCAATGGTTTGTCTTATCTCTGGAGAAATAAGTCATCATGCAGCAGTCAAGAATTTCCAATTTCTAAACATAATCTAGACAATGATTTGGAGACAACCTTTCCAGATCATTAAGGAATTGGTGGCCAGATTTGGTTTTTGCATGAAGCCACCATGTGAACTCATTGAGCTGCATCCAAAGAATGAGGGTTAGAGATGAGTGGACGTCCAGAAACCTCAGACTTGAGGCAGGGGACGTGATGAGCAGTGTTTACTGTAGCCTATACACGTGGCTCTCACACCTCTGCGGCCATGCAGTGCTGGAAAGGGAAGGGGGGAAGAAATAAATAAAAGTTGGAGCAGCCTCCCAGATTACAAGTGGAAACCTCAGTTCTACGGGACGAACAGGATGCTGTCATTGTGGCCAGTTTCTACACTTAAAAGCGTAAGCACGCATTAACGGAGCAGGATCGTGGCACAGCTAAACGGAGGAACCGCAGTGTGTGTGTATGTGTGTGTGTGTGTGTGTGGTAGGGGGGCAACAGAGGGGCTGCCATGTTTTTTAAACAGTTCTCTGACCCCAAAACTTGTGTTGTTGTTTTTTGGACAACGCGCATGCAGCCTGTGAAAGCCAGTGAGAGAAAAACAGAGGAGCCCACAGTGAAACCATGCACCGTGCCCCCCCCCCACCCCCGCCCTCCCGAACAGGCATGTGAGGACAGCCGGGGGCACAGCCAAAAAAACACACAAAAAACTGTTCCCACCTTAAAGACAGTAGGTCGTGCAGCGGGAGACAAAAGCATGACTCTGCTGACTGCACCCCACCCCTCCTCCTCCTCCTCTCTGGTCTATGGAACGCAGGACAAGCCCTTTTCCCCGCATTCAAGGCGTAGCGGCGCAAAAGAAAAAAGATTCTGAAGGACACCCCGCCTCCCTCCCTCCCCCCCCTCCCCCCCCCCCCCCCCCCCCTCCCCCCCATCCCCTCACCTGGCATCTCGTCTTCAAAATCCATGTCGTCTTGTCCCTCGTCTTCATTACTCAGCGACCCCGGCATCTTCAGCTCATAGCCCCCCAATCCCCCTTTTAGGCTGAGAATACTGAAAGTTAACCCTCCAGACGCCGCAGCTCAGCCCCTTTCTTCAGCTCAAAAAAAAATAGAAAAGAAACGGATTCGTCGCTCAGTTCAATTTTTTAAAATGTTGTTGGTGAGGGGCTTTGTTTTCCTCCTCTGAAGTGAATCTTAAGGCTCTTTCTCCAGCTGCAACAAAAACATTTAAATCATTTATATATATATATATTTATATATATAAATATTTATTTTCCACTGATCTCTATCCAGGTCCTCCAGTCTGAAAAATAAGAAAGACAAAAATGGAACACACATGCCCAGATTGTGACGTCTGGTCTGTTGCCATGGCGATGCATCCCATAATTTCACCCACAACTAGTTAGTCATGCTCTCCTAGTTACCACTTCAACTAGTAGTGTGCACAGACAGTGCAGGCGGAGGGTGCGCAGCGCCTGATGGAGGTCCAGAGAAATGAGACAAAACTTCTGCCGCTCCACTCCTCATTCACAGCCTTTCCTCTCAAAATAGGAAGTGTTGTCTGCAGGGTGCACCGCGGGTTTTGTCTCTCGTCGAACGTGGAATAAATTGTCAGTGTATTTCTGAGGATTCGTTCTCATTGTGAGTCGATGCCTGAAGCTTCGGGCGGAGGCAAGCAGGCTCAAGAGAAATCTGTGTTTATTCATTTAGCAAACTTCCGCCTTTTTGCCCCCATTGCAGCGCGCAGTAATGACAGCACGCAGAGAGCGGTCCTGGCTGCCAGCGGTCTATCTGTTGTCAAGGTTACCAAAGCTGTAACACAGGATGCCCCACTGCGCGCGTGAGCTTCAGCTGCACTACACAACCCGAGAGCTGGAAGTGCACAAGCACCGCACGCGCTGCGGTCGAGTTTTCACGCCTCAATTTACCCATTACACGTGTACTGTAGTCGATGTAATAATTCTAGCTGCTTAAATGTATTTTTGATTACTGACATAACGTAGTTACTAAAGTTGTAAACTAAACATTTCCTTGTTTTTGAGTTCTGCACAGGAAGGACAAAAATAGGGGAGTTGGGTCAAAATTACATATATATATATATAATTTCGACCCACTATATATAGTGGAAATATACTTGTAAGTGACTGCTTTAATATGATTAGTATGCATCTAAATAATAAAAAGCTCAACAAAAATATAGAGTAATGCTTATTTGCTGTTGCACAATTCTGGCATTTGTGATCCCAAATGAATTAACAGAAACAGTTTTCCCACTGCTTTGGAGCATTTATTAAATCAGGTGACAGGTTTAATCTTCCTCCTCCTCCTCTTCCTCATCCTGGTTTATCTGGAAGTAACGCAGCTCATAGCTCTCCTTAGTGTTCGCCACAACACGCAACCAGTCCCTGAGGTTGTTCTTTTTAAGGTACTTCTTGGTGAGATACTTCAAGTACCTGAAAGAGATGAGGGGAAAGGGGGAAAACATAAACCCTTCAGTTTGTAATATGCGTTCATCATTGGGAAACCACAGCCAAGGTTGTCTCCTCAATCTCACCAGTTCTAACAATTTGCTTAGGTAAACTGATAGGAGAAACATCAGCCATATGACGATAATAAAATGATTACCCATTATGGTGACAAGTTCCCAAATTCAATACTTCTGTATTGTTTTTTTTTTTGCCTTTTTTTTTTTTCCCCAATCCTTAATGTGATGTGCTCGGAATCAAAATGGCACAGTCACCCTCTGGTGGTCATGGTGATCCTAACCCATCTCTAAAGTCATGTTTGTGTCTGGTGTTAAGTGAGGATTAGGATACATATGTACTAAATTGCATTTCATCAGTTCATCATCATAACCTTAAAGGAATAACCACACATAAACCTAGTTCTGATCGAGAGCACCCAAATGCTTCGGTAGTTTAAGATGACTAATAATCAGATTTAAAAAAAATTAAGTAAACCGAATTGAGAATGTTTAATTTCTAATCTTAGGTCTCAACTTCCCACACCACTACTTAAGGTAATGCGTCCTCTACAAAGCAGTGGTTTTGTGACTTTGATATGAAGGAAATTGGGGTAAAAACAATAGTTGCACGGTTATACCTCTTTGAGAAGGGAACCTCGGAGTTCACAGCAATTTTGCTCTTGCTCCTCTCGATGGACACCACGCCACCTCCAAGGTTTCCAGCTTTGCCATTCACCTTGATGCGTTCCTGCAGGTACTGCTCCTGTAATAGCAGAGGACACAGCGGGTCATGCACTGAAATCATTCATGACCATGACAAAAAGGGGGTTTCAAAAAATATATATATATTTTTTTTTTCTTTCACAGGTAAGAGTTTCTCACGAGAACTGGCGGGTGACACATTGACATCATTTAAAACTAGAACAGATTATAATTCTATTAATATGAACATCAGCTCCACTGACTTGGGACTGGTCCCATTGATTTGATAGCAGTGTTAGACTCTGGGGGGGAGGGTGACAGCTGCTGCACACTGATCTACAAGATGTCACATTCAGCAGGGCTGCAGGTCTGTGGTCTCAGGACATGTTCACATGAATGTAGGTCTGATCAGTTCTACTCACAAAGTTGGCAGCATCCATAATGCCATCTTCAACGGGGTGGGTGCAGTCCAGGGTGAACTTCAGGATCTGCTTCTTCCTCTTCCCACCCGCTTTCTTGACCACAGGCTTTTTCTGGCACGGATGAAATATCAAGGTTAATTAAAGCACACAAAACAATAACATGAGCTATAATTTCATTTCCCAAGCATTTAGACATCTGGGGAAAAAAATGTGTGGAGACGTCCCCTGCGTCAGCTCGTTCACGTTGGCTGCTGCTAGCTAACGTTAGCACTAAAAGTTAGCCCAACGTGGTGCTCGCCGACACAGTAAACAAACCAAAATTAAGAGGGAAAACTGTCGGTGAGAAGTATATTTAGGACCGCGGCACACATACACTTCTGTGAGAACAAAATATAAGCTGATCTAAATCGTGTGTATACAGTATATTTGATCATTTCAGTACTCACAATCGGGGCCATGGCTGACACAATCAGCAAAAAGGAAGGAGAGCATGCTGCGCAGGAAGTTTAATACTCCGCTGCAAAATCGATCGCATTCTCATCGAGTTATCTGGGATTGATTTTAAAACGGTTCCGGGGACAGGGGACTCAGTCATTCAGCTTGTAACATGCCCAATATGTAATAAAAAAAACATTATTATCATTTCCTCCTACTGTGGCAAACAAAGACCATAGGTGAGTTAATTATTTCACACAAATAAACTCGTAAAACAATGATGGTAATATGCAAATTCGTTTTTATAAAGTACAAATATTACAGCTAGTACAAAAGACAAATATTACAAACCTCTTTTAAGTACACCTGTAAAAGGACTGCAGCCCATTCAATGATTTATAATGCAGTAATTTCCATCCCCTTTCCTCCGTTCACTGTGCCTCAGTGTTTTAAAATATAAAAACAGTATGACATTAGAAATAGGAGAAGAGTGTTTGCAGTAATAAAAAAACGACATGACACCATTATTAAATGTCCCGATTGCACTCTGGCAACCCTTGGGGGCTGGCATGAGGTGGGTGCTGTCAGCTGCCTGGCAGAGGGACCCTTTCGGACTACTATTCAATAGTTTGTGCATTGCTGTCATTCCTGTTGGGGGTAGCTGATAGCACCAGTGAAAGGTAAGACAGTGGCTCTCTGGGCTTTCTGCACACTAACAACTACTGCTTTTAAAAATAAGTTCTATTAGCTGGATGGAACTATAATGCTGTTGATGTTATTTTTGCCATTTGTGGATTGTGTGTGTTTACTGAAGCTCAGGGCACGCAATACTCATCTGATAAGGTAAATGAAACAGAAAATGGTTCCCTTTTGTGTATACCAGTTACAATCTGACTGTCATTGGTTCATTATTGTATTCATTTCACTTGGCTTAGCCTCTCATAAAACGTGGACTATTTGGACTGTACTTCAGCACAGCATGGCCCCTTTTTGAAAAGTGTTTGTCAGTAGTGTGATTCCCTCACTGTCTCTCATTATTTACACACTGTTTTCACAGATGGCAGGAGGAATCTTCACCAATTTGAATTATCAGTGTAATGTGGACTGCACAAACATCCACCCCCTCATGTGTCACCTGTGTCATGAGCAGTACCAGTCGCCATGTTTGTTGGACTGCTACCACATCTTCTGCGCCCGCTGCCTGCGAGGCCAGACCAGTGACAGCCGCCTCAGCTGCCCCCTCTGCGGGTAAGGGATAGCACTGTGAGAATGGGGAGTACCAATTTAGGATGTGTATAAATTAAGAATCTCAATAGCCAATGAAAAGTCTCTCATTTCTCGACAACCTCAACCTACGTTCTTTATCACCACACTCTGAATTCATGATGCTCTATTTGAGCTTTTCAAGGGAATGCATTTCCTTACATGTTAGCAGTAATTAAAAATTTCAAAATGCAAAAAGATAAGGGTTTAAATTAAGTTTGTAAAGTACAATGAATGCTAAACAGTGTTTTGTGAGTAGGATATCAGGGCCTGAATATCCCACCATTATGACAGAAAGTTTGGAGGCCAAAGGTCAAGGACTAAAACACAATCAATTAGCATTGCAATCTCCCACATTTTGTATTGTATTATGATGAAATTGGGTAAGGATGTGTGTGCAGGTAATCTTACATTGTAAAATATGATTAAGCAAACTCCATAGAGGGTCAAACACTTTTTTTTCTCACAAGCCATCATTTTGGTCAACATTGTTAAAAGGGATTTTGTTCCACATAAGTAGATTAGTAGATTGGTCTTGTTCTTGCAGTAGATTTAATTATCTGCAGCAGAGAATCCCATTGGTTTCATATGAATTCACTTTTCTGTTCAGTGACCCATAGCTGGCCCGGTGTAGGTAAGTGCAGGACTGAGTGGCTATAACAGCTGCAGGGTCATCCCAGTCTCTGATTTAGCCCATGGCCTCAACACTCGGCCAGCCAAGACCAGTCACACAGCAAACAAAGCACAGTGGCATTTGCCACCTGTGCCAGCAGCTTAGGACGATCAAAAGCAGTCACATGACACCGATCCATTTCATCCCCTATTAAGGAGTGGCTTGTGATTCTACAGTCACCTTCATTAGCTGTCCTCCATTAAAACACACAGAATGCATAGAAATGTACCTCTAATACAAGGAGGATATACCGTGCCAAAGTAATTCCTACTGTATTCGATACAACTTGACAACACAATGAAAATGTTGCTACTATACATTGTTCTCAGCTATTTTTGTAATGCTCCTTAGGTATGGTTATGATACAGACCACTTCTTAAAAACTCTCTGCTAAGCAGCCTGAGCTCTGATTGAGCTGAGACACAGATGCAAGACAAATATTGCTATTTAGGATGGAAATAATAAAAGAATTAGACAAAATGTGACTGGTATTGAGGTGACTTCCCAATGTCATTTACCATTCCATTTAATTGACAGCTACTCTGTGTTGGACATGAAGTACATACTACATTCAACTGACAAATTAAAAAGAAAAAGCAGACAGTCGTTTTGCATTCTGAAAATAACCCAGTGGGCACAGAGCTTTGGTGCCTGGGCTCGAGCTACAGGAGCCCATTGCCTGCCAGCTATTATTTCTATCAGCAGCAACAGCCAGCTAACAGCTGCTCACTCCAGAACCATGTAATCTAGGAATTTACTGCTCTGCTATTAGTAGAACACAATAGACCCCTGTTGCTATGAAAATTTGATAAAACAAACACAGTGGGTGAGGGCCGTAGGAGGCGGATGAGTGCAACTGAATCAAAAGTTGAACGGCATGATATTTAAGATGAAAACTGTGAATTTGTTTGACAGAATTGATCTATTCCAAGTCGTCAAGAGATTACTTTGATAACCTGTTCTTCTGTGCTTCTAAGATCTGTTGTGTAAATATTTGATACTTCACTTGGACACACTTATTAGGAAACGGAATTTGGACATTTAATTGTGAAAACAATTCTCAGTATAATGTTATTTTACCGTCAAAACAACTAACCAAACTTGGGACAGAATTGCTTTAACCCCATTTTTACTTCCAATGGAATGATAAAATCTGTGCTTTTAGTTTATACAAGCGCTAACATTTGAGAAACATTCAATTTACCAAGTCTGTTCATTGTAAGATTGAAACTTTGGCTGTTCTTCAGACTAATTACGCAGTTTAGAGCAGAAAACTTGTATTTCAATTTAAAACCTTATCTGCTGTCTTTCAACATAAGCCAAAGAGCATAAGTAAAATATCAATTTAGGTATCCCTTTATTTAGAGTATCTCATGCTCACAGGTGTGTAAAAAGATTGCTTTGTCACACAGTGTGTGGTCCACTGAAGAATCCTTTTAGTCAAAGATAACAGAGCACCATCTTCTGGGGTGATACAAGAATGCATTGAACACCTGATTTCCTTTTAGTTGGCCTGTTTTATTATACAAATTAGGTTGCTTATACGTTTTTTATTGTTACTTTATTTTCACTGTACATGGTGGTAACTTAGAATTCCTCTTTGTGATTAATACAACATTGGATATTTGAATCAGCCCATGTTCAACTTAAAATGTAAGAAAATGACAGAAAATATGGAGCACAATAAGTACACTGGGTTCACGTCAAGACATAAACCAACGACTCATTCAGTCCTTTTTGGGTGATGCTGGTGGTTCACTTTTCCTCCTGATATCCCTCGGTGTTCATGTCATTCAGACCGAGGTCTTCGTTCTGCTCAAATGTGCGGGTGTACTTCTCCGTGGTCATCTCAGGATCAGGGTCCGGGGCGTATACGTTCTGCAGATAGCTGTTCCCTGCTGGGTCGTCCAGGACGACAGTGGCTTTCATTTCCACCGCAATGACCTTGTCTATCTTCTCCCCAAACTCCTTGAGCTTCTCTACCCGATCTGTGGCACCGCTGTCGCCGCACATGAAGGGGTTCTTGGAGACGATCAGGTCCTTGATGTCCTTCAGCAGCCCCTCCAGGGTGGTGAACTTCCCGCCCAGGGCCGCCATCCCCAGCTCAAACTCCAGCTCTGGGATGAGGACGGAGCACGTCTCCGACTTGAGAAGGTCCCGGGACATGTCCGAAGGGTCGGTGATGTGCAGAGTGATCCTGGTGCCCAGGTCCTCCGTGGCGCCGCCGGATTTCACCTCGTTGGTCCGGTGGCCGCAGCTGTCGCAGTTGGTGGCCATGATGATGACTTCCTTGAAGTGAGGGATCTGGACGAGTTTCATGTTGGTGGAGGCGGGCGCGCAGCATTCTGGGCAGTTGGTGTTGAAGACCAGAACCTCGTTCCTCATGGTGTCCAGGTCCCTGCCTGCCGGTTCCTTCTCCAGGTCATCATCGGCCCTAAGTCCCAGCTGCTTTTCCTGCTGGATCGTCCGCTTGAATCGCGACACGGTCAGCGCATGATCTGTCTGAGGGGCGAGGGGGTTCTCCACAAAGCTGTTGCCGGACGGATCCTCGATCACCAAAGTGAACGCATCCTCGACACTCTTTAGGTTCTTCAACTTCTGGATGAACTCATCTATCTTCTCGGCCACCTCGGGGTGGTCTACCCTTCTGACAGCCTGGTCTTGCTCCAGCCCCAAAACTGCTCGGTCCAGAAGGCCCTCGACGGTGGAAAGAGAGCCCTTCTGCGTGAAGGGGGGGATTTCAAAATCCAGCTCGGGGATCCTGGTGGTGGCACTGTCCGCCTTCACGACCTCCCGGTCCAGGTCCTGTTTGGTTTGGACTTTCAGCGTGTAACAGATGCCTTGGTCCTGGATCCGGCCCGCAGACTGGATCTCAGTGTTGGAGTAGCCGCAGTGGTCGCAGCTGAACGAGCTCACGATGATCTCCTTGAAGAACGGTATTTTGGTGAGGAGAAGACGAGTGGTGCCGTTCTCGTAGCATCTCATACAAAGACTCTGGATCTCCGTGGGCTGCCCGTCTTCGTCGTCGGCGCTGATATCCTTGAACAGGCTGCCACCACGCACGTTTTCCTCGGATATAACAGACATTTTCTTCCTGCGTCAGGTCACGTTTCCACTCGGTGGACACACTGTTCGCGTGCGCTGTTGCTTCACGCTCGGAGATACCTTGTGATAGATCCTTCTAGATGACAGACTGTCGGTTTACACCAGCAGTACGCGTTGTGTTGAGCGTGTGATGTTGACCAACGACTTCCGTATCTTCCGTCTTCTTCGACGGTACGCTCCGCTCGGGAGGTCACTGCTGCCGCCTCAGCTTTGTTGGAGTACTGCACACATCTTGAGCGAATCATGCTACAATGGATGGGGAAGTGGTTTTTAATTTGAAATCTTAATTTCAGTCCTATCATTTTTTTGACCATCCATGTTTATGGTATATCTTTACTTACTTGTTTTTGCTGCTAGTGTTTACTGATGGAGGAAGACCTTTTTTGGCTCTCTCACTTGAAGTCTGCAGATACTTATTGCTGTTATGTTATTCATGTTATTTTTGTGTTACTTTTTGCTTTTGTGCATTTTGCTGCATTGTGGACAGTATGTGTGCATACACGCTCTTTTTTCTTTAAATACAACAAAATCAGTAGAACACAAACTATTTGCATTCCTTCTTTTCACAATATTTTGTATCAATCAAATGTCATGATTTGTCTCATGTCCACAGCTATGCATCCATAGTAAAGGGGACTAATGCCCTCCCACCAGAGGACCGCCTGCTGAAGTTCCTCGTTGACAGCAATGCAGATGCTGAGGAGACAGTCCCGTGTGCCAACTGTGACCAGGAAGGTAACAAAAAGGTATTGAAAAACATGGTGCATTGACAGATTATCAAATAATATATTGTCTTGTATTGTTTTAAGATCTAAAAAGCAATAAAGCAAGGCTAATTCAAGTGTTTGTGGACAATACAATCGGGAAACAGTTTGTATTTGAGTTTGTAGACAAATGAGCCAGTTCTGATAAAGGATATTTCTTTCTTTCACAGGACACAGGGATGATGTACTTCTGTAACACTTGCAGTCAGCCCCTGTGCGGAGCCTGCAGGGAGCTGACTCACAAGGCCAGAATGTTTTCCCACCATGAGATTGTTTCCTTGGCTAAACGCACCAAAACCAAACACAGGAAGTGCCGTGAGTGTCGCCTGTAATTGACTCCCGAACCAGTTAAGCCAGTTTTACAGACCAACAACTCTTTGTTTAACCCACAAGGAGGAATGTTGCTCATATAGGGTGTGGTTTCAGCCATTCCCTGATAAGTGTGTTAACTTTGATCAAAACATTAAGTATATGCTCATAGAAAAGCCCATTGGTGGATCATTTATCAGCTACCTTGAATGTATTCAAATTCAGGCACACCCGTCAGCTTAATATAAAACTCCTCTGTGTCTCCGTAGCTCTCCATGAGGAGCCCTACATCCTGTTCTCAACAGAAAAGAAGTCTATGCTTTGCATCAAATGCTTCAGAGACATGCAAGTGTGAGTTACGTTCAGTCTCTTCCTCTTATCTCCTCTCCTCTCCTCTCCCCCACACTAAAACAAATGTCATTTGTTTATCGCAGGGAGAGTCGGACTCACTGCATCGATATTGAAACGGCTTACATGCAGGGCTGTGAGATGCTGGACCAGGCAGTGCTGGTGAGAGAGACCTATCTTTTCAATTTTACATATTTATATCAACGAACCTGAGGCAAAAGAATATTGGCATTCTAAATAATAAATTAAGTTGTGATAAAGCCACTGATCACAAGCACCATGCAACACGGTCCCAATACACTTTATAAGTGAAGAGAATGCTTGGAACAACACACACAAGAGGCAAACTATAATAAAAAAATTAAATCAACATTCAAATAAAAATTAAATTGATGCCAGTTGAACAACTCACCGTGGCCTCTCACGGACAGTTAGCTCCTCTTGTCCTTGTCGCAGGTGGTGAAGGAGCTGCAGACCTCGGCTCGAGAGTCCATCATTCTATTGAGGTCAATGATAGGAGAAGTTTGTCTGAATGTCGAGGAAGAAGAGAATGCCATCTGCAGTCTGTTCAACAGTTTGCAGGTATAATGAAACAAACATGGTCAAAACAAACAATTTCCATTTTGGAAAATGAACATACAAAAGAAAAGTGCTTATTCCCAACCATATTAATTTTATTTTTTATCCAGATGTGAGCAACCCCACTTTGTCTGTTGTGCACTGCATTATGGGATAAAAGGAAGAAGTGTGCAAATATTTTGCCATTAGTGCTGCTTGGCCACTGGATGTCTCTGTTTACCTTCTTTTGAGGGGAGACTGTTATTTTATCTGCTTAGTGAATGATCTAAGAGAGGAGAGTGGGAAATGTACACCTATTTCTTTTCACTATCTTGAGAATTCATTAAGCTCAAAACCTTTCTCACAGCAGTGTGACAAATAAAATAGTCAGTTTTTTTCTGTTTCATCAGGAAATACTAGCAGAGAGGAAGAAGATTCTGCTGAAAGCAGCTGAGAGGTAAAAATAACATTTGTTTAGATTTAAATGAGTTATATGAAAACGCTTTATGTTGCCACAAAGCTCTCGTCTCAATTTTAACCAAATTGAATGCCATTATCCTGCTGTCACTGGGGCCCTTCACATGTTTTTTCATACTGCATTGTATGCAGCATCATGAATAGCAGCACCCTGGTTTCACCGAAATAATCTCACTCCTCACCACACACATTCTTCCTCAGCGATTTTCATTTCAACAAAGCATGATGCCGAGGTGAAAACACCTCAGTGGAATTATAGTTTCAGGCAAATGGGGGCAGTTTGTGCCTGGGTCTAATCGATGAAAGGGAAGTCAACTGAAAAGTCTTGGCATGCAACTTAACGGTATATAAATTACAATCTTTCTCACATTCCGAGCATTGATGGGATCAACCAAGTCGCACTCTGCAATTTGCCTTCGCTTTATATCAACACAGGAAATTTTACACAAACTACAGGGCCTGCAGATAAATGAGCACTTTTTTTTTTTATCTCTTGCAGCTCCTTTTAATGTTGTGTCAAGCTTTCCCCTGCACGATATACAGTTTTGAGATTAGAGTTTTAACTAGAGTTGTAAAATAAATAATGATGTAATTAACTTGCATAAACAGGCCAGTGTTAATTTCATATTAACCCCTAAGTACCCAGAGACAAGGATAATTTTAGATGCACGACAACGCTTGAGGGATAATTAACATTTGATTTAATGTCACCCAAGGTTTGTGACTAATTATTCTTTCCAACCGAATGATGGCACGTCATTTACATTTTACGGAAGATTAATGAGTAATCCCTTTAGTATATGGTATCAGAAGATAAACAGACATAAAATGTGTGTTTTATAATGGTGTCTACATTGTCCGTGACTCTACAAACTCCCATCTCCCGTCTGACCACAACAATCTCACATACAGGGAGGAAATAACCATTTACAAGCACTTTTCTTTCTCACTGTGCGCTCCATGCACACACGTGCATGATTGAATGAGAACAATTTTTGCGCATGTAAGTGAGTGAGTGTATTGAGCTGCACTCTATGGGGATCTTTAATGAGATTTTTTTAATGCCCATGCTCCTCCATCTCTCACTCTCTCTCTCCTCTGCCTGGAAACCGTCCAGTTGGGTTCCCGGAAGGGTTTTAAAGGCTATTTATGTCAAGCCCTGTGTGTCCGGCCCTGTGTCTGTGTGTTTGTTACGGGAGAGGACGGATAGATTAGCTCTTGGAAACATGGAGCTCGTCTTTTTGCGGTGGCTCCTTCAGGGCCACATCCTCAGTGTATTTTGGCTGGCACAGATGTGTTGCATTACATGTCTCTTTTTTTTGTTTATGTGTTTGCAGTCAACACGAGGAGAAGGAGAAAGCACTCAAGGAACAACTGTCTCACCTTACTGCCTTATTACCTACCCTCCAGGTGGAATAGTATTAAAATCTTACAATAAATAACAATCCAAACTAACATATACTATAATATATAATAAATAATCCAAACATGCTCATCACAAAGAAATTATCCTTCACTGAAATAGCTCAAGTCAAGTACAAGTATCTCAAAACTGCATTTTACTTACCGGTATTTAACATAATGAGCACACAGAAAACGATGTTTTTATAATTTGAATATCTTTTAATATCAGTGTCCTTCATGGTCTAACATGTCATTCAGCGTTTTAACGTCTCACATGTTGCCTCTGATGTTCTCAGGTGCACCTGGTCACCTGTTCAGCCTTCCTGAGCTCAGCCAACAAATATGAGTTTTTGGACATGGGCTACGTGAGTACAGTGTAAACTGCAGTAACATTAAATAAGAACTAGGTTGATTATCATTGCATGTAATGTGTTGTTTTTTTTTCCAACTGTTCCCCTGGTGTTTCTGCACTGTAAAAAAAAAAAAAGGTGGGAAGGAAAAAAATAAATACATAAAACAAAGAAATCAAAAAGACAGAATGTTGTCAAAACAGAGACAAAGGAAGTGTTGATTGACAATTCTATAACAACCTGTCTGCTTAACCCGAGAACCTAGTGTTTTTTCTGAAGACGTCTTGTTACCATTTTACCTGGCCTGAACTGGTCTTTAAATGGAGGTTGTCCAAAAGGTCTCATTAAGGAGCAAAGAGGTCGTTGAATTATATCAATTATTGTTATTGTTTACACAGCAACTAATGGAGCGGCTGAAGAAGATCGTCCAGCTCCCTCATCGACTGAAACCAGTACAAAGCAGCAAAGTGAGTGGGAGCTGGACCATGTAAGACTGAGAATGTCAATTCACAGTAGTTCTCTCATAAGTTGCTTCGCCAGCACTTTGTCTGTGGCTCTAAAGACAGTGACTAAAAGGAAACACATGCAAACAGACAAAAGACGAGCAAATTTGGACTTCCATCAGTGTGTCTGACAACACACACACATTCCAAAAACACACAACGAAAACAATGTTTCTTCACTCTCTTGTTTTGGGTTTTTGCATGTGCAAGTTACGACTTCAATGGATTTCTTATTTCTGTCAGTGGTGCTATTTCATGGAAACCATAGACAATAATATGTCAGAAGTGCACATTCTAAATGAGTTGACCCCTGTGCATCTTTCATTAGATCAACACAGACTACAGGAGTGAGTTTGCCCGCTGTCTGGAGCCCTTGCTTCTGCTGGGCCAGCGCTGCCCTCCCTCCGTCGCTGGATCTGCAAGCTTTGCAACAAGGTAAGACAATTAACACGCTGCCACATGTCCTGAATGTGGCGACAAATTGATCCCTTCCTCTACAACATGCCATCCTTTGGATTCTTCCAATGGAGCAAAAAGTCCAGGCAGAACACTTCACACTTGCAAAGCGTCCAAACTGAAAATCCCCCAAACGGTTTGCAACTGGAGACGGCGATGGCGGCAGTGAGAGGAAAGGAGGCGCCACGCCGTGTCTCACTATGGCAGCTATCCTGTCCGTGTTGGTGTCTGTACACTGATATGTCTGTGTAAGTCACCTTGGGAGGCGGCTGATCCCCTTTTAAAGGGTTGTCGTCCCGCCGTGGTGAGGACAGCAATACGGCGGATTGCATTCTGTAGGGGGATGGATGAGGGCAGTTGTACGTGGTCCGCGTTCTTGGACAGAAATGTTTCCACCTGTAGTGGATACACTGCTGTTTGGAGGTTGTTCCGCTGCATCCGCTTGCAATCTGGGCAAAAAAAGCAAACCACCAGAGAATCATTAACCAAGGCCAATTAGTCTTCTCACTTGATAGGCTGTGTTCAATCATGATTGTGTGTATTTAAACACCTCTTAGAATAAAGGGTCTCATGTTCTTTTTCTGTACGCCCACGTCCCTTCACGTACATACGTACATACATACAGTCCTCTGTTCATCCCCCCCCCACATTATCACCCACGGGTGCCAGCTGACAACTGACAACTTTCCTTTCCATCTTGTTTAGTGCCAGTGCAAGATGCACAGTGGGCAGGATTGGTGGCCCGCCGGCTGGCACTATTTTTATCGTAATTTCACAGAACTCTCCAGGATTCATCCGGAGTGCTTGGGCCGCTTTGTTCCAGGGCGCTGATGTCACTGCTGTAGCATGGGCAAAGACCTTAATTGGCATCAGTAGTGGGCGGACAGAGGCTGGTGGATGTCAGAGGAGGATGATGCATGTGTTGCAGAGAGGGAGGAATACATGTTTTGGACGGGTCTTCTGTAGCGTCAGCACTAGGCAACAAGGCGTGAGGCTACAGGAGGTAAGTGTATATATATTTTATCGTCATTGCAGTCTATTCTCTCGTATACATTCGAGTGTGCCCCTAAGATTCTGTTTTATAAACGTTCCAGTTGCAAGTCTTGAAATATTCATGATTGTGGTGAAGGTTCGACTAAAGGTGTCTTATGGGCCGAACTTGGAGTGTGGGATCAGAGACAAAAGTCTACGTCTGGCTTCCAAAACGTTTTGACTTGGACTCTACGTAATGCATTGATGTCGAAGTTTAGGGCAGTGTAAAATGAAAAGATTACAGCATGAGCTGCTTGCCTACACGGTCTCACAGGTCCACACCACACTTCAGTTCATTAGGAGGAAACAGGCCTTCTCTCAGCATATGTTAGTTCAGCATGCCACCAACATGGTATATAGCGAATGTGTTGTTGTGTTTAATATATCCTCAGTCACTCTCCGCAAGATTCTTCCTCAGGTTGCAAACCAGGCAGGGTGTGTTGGCATTTTAACGCAATCTGTATTGGCATGTTTGTTCATGTGGCCAACACTGTGGCTTCAGTGCAAACAAAGTCTTGGAGGGGCCGGTAGGGACACAGCATGGATGGAGGACAGCATTCATATGACAACGGGAAAAGGGATGCATTCAAGCCTCTATCATTTTATGATTAGAATGGATTCAGGGCCATTGTGAGCAGGTTCCAGTTGAATGCTGATCAATGGGTTGGGAAGTGACCAGAATAAATAGAAACTGGAAGCTGAAGTGATTGGAAATAATAGCCATGCAACTAAATGGAATGTAAGGATGTTTAAATATATTCCCCTTATAATGGAAGAGATGGAAACTTCTATCAAGGTTGTGATGGAATGAAGCAGAAAACTGAAGCTCGGGATCAAGTATTAGATGTAGCTGTACTGTAAAAGCACCCAGACAATAATGTGTCCATCAACATTAGTTCTGTTGCCTGAAAAATTAAAAAAAAAATGCTTAGACGGATTGATTTAACAATCTAAAAACACAGACAATAGGTTTGATTGGATTTGTACACAAAGTTGTATATCGTATATATGAAGTCAAAAGAAGAATAAGTGTCATGAATCAAAAATAATCTGCGATCACATTTCCCTACTGATTGATGGCAAGTTAACAGAAGAAAAACATTTCTACACAAATTCTCAGTGTTTTATCACTGCATGAATTATATAAAATGTCCACCTGTGAGTAGAGGTGGACGCCAGCGATATCTATTATATGGTATTATTGACCATTATGGTTCAATTTATTTGATAAGAAGCTTTAACCCTGCAGTGGTTTGAGAGACCGAGCTTGGCTACAGGTAATGCAATGCTGATGGGAAATAAAGCATCCATTTTCAGATGCACAGTTAATAATTAATTATAATGATAATTAATGCATAAAAAGGGCAGTAATGATCGCTTTCCTCACCTCAGGCTCCAGTCCCCCCTTTCCATGTCCTGCCACTCCCCATCTCTCAGTGAGATGCCCCTGGGCTCTGTGTTGGGGCGGCGGCCGACTTCTCAGCGCAACATCTGCACCAAGGTCCTTCTGGCTGAGGGGAGGGAAACGGCCTTCACAGAGCACTGTCGAAACTATGAGAACAGCTACAAGGTGAGCGCTGGGTTTGAAGAAGGTCGCAGTATATTTACAGTAGCATTTCTCACAATTTACTACTATCCCAAATAAACATTTAATGCACAAAGGAACAAGTTGCAAGAAAGTCAAAGTTATAAAGTCATAAAAAAATATTTTGGGGCAGTGTTGAAAATGAAGACATTATTTGATGGTATAATGATCTTTTAGTGTCAGTAGAAAAAAAGGGATATAATCTATTTGATCGGAAGTATGTTTTAAAATATTAGTTTTACATTCAAAGGTCATTTGTAAATCTACAAATAAGAATATAACTGCTTAAGAATTTTTCCAATAACTCCTCAATTTGCCAAATCTAGTCCTCGAAGTAAAGCAGTGAAATTTGCAGCAACGTAAACTCCTCTGAACATTCATCTTCAACCTGTCAGCAAGGTTGACACACCTGGATAGGTGTCCAGCCATCAGATAGCTGCTGTTTCACACACATTCAAACACCTCTTCGGTGTCAGTTTTCTGTAAATGTGTGTGTGTGTGTGTGTGTGTGTGTGTGTGTGTGTGTGTGTGTGTGTGTGTGTGTGTGTGTGTGTGTGTGTGTGTGTGCGTGCGCATTTATAGACTCTCCAGACGGAGATTCAGAATCTGAAGGACCAGGTCCAGGAGCTTCACAGAGATCTCACCAAGCACCACTCCATCATCAACACAGATAAAATGGGAGAGATCCTGGACAGATCGGTGAACATCGACAGCCAGATCGCTGCCCAGTACTCCACTGTGGAGACCACCAGAGTCATGTTTGAAGAGGTGAATGCCAGGCACTTCGAACAAAAAAAAACTCTACATTTTTCCAAAGTCTGCAAGTATAGCTTCATACTTACAAGGTAGTTGTCAATTACGCTATAAATGTGTGCTGCTAAGAATGTAGGCCTGGGAGCAAGGCAGCAAAAAAGGAGCAAACATCACGGTCAAGATTTTTTTTTTTTTAAGATTTTCTTTTTTTTAACAGATCTGGGATGAGACTTTGCAGAGGGTTAATACCGAGCAGGAGATCTATGAAGGTTCCTCAACAGTGACAAGTCAAATTTCTTCCTCATGTTGTTGATACATAACATTTAACATTTATCTGTCTTTTTTTTTACCGACTCTAGCCCAGCTGCTTGACCTGATGCAGCTGAAGCAGGAGAACTTCTACCTGACCACTATTACCAGGCAGATCAGCCCATACATCTTGTCTATTGCCAAGGTCAAAGAGAGACTTGAGCCAAGGTGTTGTATATTCAGAGAAAAAAATGCTAACTCAGCCGCAAATCTGCACTCTTTTACAGATGAGTCAGAGTCATTAGGAACCGAGGGGACAGATGTTGGCCGTGTTCTCTTGAGTTCGATTACAATTATAAAACGCTAAATGAAACCAGCCTTGTCTCGTTATAGCGCTGACAACTTAAAAAACATCTGGAAAATAATCACGTCAAAATACTTTTTGCAGGTTTCACGAGCCGAAAGAGCACCATGACGACCGCACAGAAACAATGCTAAAAATCTATGAAGACAGCTCAATAACAAAGGAAAGTCACAACAGGTATTGAGAATGTCTTAAACAACGTTTTATTTATCTATCTACACACACGCACACGCTCACACAGCCTTGTTTGGTCCATTAGCACTTTCTTAACTTATAGGTAGTGCCATGAGTTCAAATAAGACCCCTTACTTGGATTCTTTTTTTTTATGACAACATTAATGTTAACTCTATAAAGCCTTAATTATATTACTGCTAGTAATCACAGAACAACTCTTTACCCCACAGTTAAGTATATGTATCACAATATATTACATTAAAAAAATATATACTTTCAAGGAAATTCAAATTCCACACAATTAATATAAATAGCAATAGGTCAAGATCCTACTGTTCTCCTTTTCCTGGACAATAAACCAAACGATTATGTCAGCAGAACAATAACATACCTTCTTTGTCAATGACATTACCATAAATGCACCTTTTCCTTATTATTTTCACATAGAACACACACATAGCACAACAAAGTATAATAATTTGGTAACGTTAAATTAAAGTTGCGAATCCACACAAACAAAAAATATATAATTATTAAGTCAATTAAAAGAGAACAAACCGCCTAGCAGGCCTTACTAAAACTTGAATCCGAAGAGCAGAAATAAAAAGCAGTACTCACAAGTTCACATTTAGTCCTCAGTCCTTGCAGGTCCATTTGTGGCTAAATAAGCTCCCTGGCTTTCTGCCGCGTTGCCAGAGGAGCTACCAGGTTTAATCCGGGTCACCTGGAGCGCTATCTTTGCCGCAGCGTGTCCCTCGCAGCCAGCTCGCTAGGCTAGTTAGCTGGAAGCTACCACAAACTATTGGGTACCGATATTCACTTAAGTCCTCTCCGTACACAAACATTTCCATGGGTCTGCCGTGTTACGCTCTATATTCTGAAGGGAACTAAACTGGCAAAACACACTGAAATACTTCTGCAAAACACTGCTCGCTTTCCTTCCGGAGGATGCTAGCTGCTCACCTTTTTCACTCTCGCGCGACCTACTCGCTTGCTCCCGCCCAGCAACCAATCGCAACCCAGGGAAATTGACTAAACTAAACAACCAGTCACAAATACTGAAATTAAAAACGACAGGTTGTGCTCTGTTTACAATGCATTAAAAAGTACATTGCAAACAATATTTTTCGCGACAGGATATACTGTAAAGTCTTATTAAACTCAATAACACTTATTGTTACATACCTGAACATATACGTTTTGGTCAGAGAAAATAGAAATGAAGTGTTGAATACATGTTTAATGTATACATATTCATACTCGCCACAAAATGTGTTCGCAGGAAAGATTTATTTGGTGGGCTGTTTGATCTAGTCAAGATTGAAAAATTGTTTTATTTTTTATTTAACATACTTTAAAAGAAATAGGGAGGATTCATTTAATTTTCATATTGCTGCTTTATTCAATTTGGTACATTATAAATAAATATGTATATTTGATATTATGAGAATGACAGAACTATACAGAAAATAACCAATCCTATCCCTAACCTTCAGCCATCAAAACTTGTAACACTGAGGCTCACTGCCAGTAGCTGTGTTTAGTTGTCGCAGAATCATACTACAACTTCGGGTTGCCATCAAATGGTAACCTTTGTCAAAAGTGTGTGGACTGAATTGGCTGAACTTTACTGTGAAGCTTCTTGTTTATTGTTTTGTTGACAGTGACACCCAGACCTGTGTCACAGACCAGGACAGAGACAAGAACCACTGGCCACTGATCCTTGAATCCGGGGAGGGCTCTGTCAAGACCGATCATCCAGGCAGACAGAGGTGCTCCACGGAGACGTCCGGCCACAGCGAGATGCCTTCATAAACACCACCATATCGTTTGATTTCTGTCCCCTTCCTCTGTCCCTCACCCTGTGAAGCCATGTGCCTAAATCCAACGATAACAAGTCCAGGATGGTATTTGAATCCTTAGGCTGTCTAGATACTGTAAAGTGACATTTTCGCAGCAGCGTAGAGCAGCTACAAAATAAGCACTTGGATAGACACTTATTGATCGTACATACATGGAGGTCAAAGAGTCACAGCTGTCAGAGCCTCAAAGGCAAAGCATCCTTGTTCCAAGTGGACAAAGATAACAATATTATCCAAAATTGCCTTGACCTCCTGTATAAGCCTTGGACTGGTCAATAATCGTGACTGCTTGTTTTTGACTGTTGAAATGATTGCCATGCAGAGTGAGTGAATGATCGCTCATCTTTGTCCTTTTATCTAAAGTGTGTCCGGGGTTGCTTTTTGCAATATCTATTCTTTGCATAAAACATTTTTTGGAAGCTGAAGACCGATGATAAATGACAGCCCTGGTCCGACTTCCATGGAAATTGTTTAACCTGTGTGACAGCACAGATGGTGCAATGCAAGTATGCGTTATGTGTCATTCTGGGTGCCGGCATAGGTCACGTATTGATTTGTGTCATGTGTATCGTCTCATGCATTAGTCTCCTCCAAATGAGGCAGTCCTTTTTAAGGCTGAATTTTTTCCTGTATATACATCTACATGTAAAAGATGAGAACAATATGGATTTCCGGAGGTCTGTGAATGGTACCGAGCTGGCTGCACAGGCGCATTTCAAGGTGAAACCTGCCCACCTGCTATCAGCTCAGAGACAGGAACGGCTCCTGTTCTGGGCATAGGTAAAAATAATAATAATGAGGAGCGAAACTGATGCCTCAGTAAATGGAAGGGGAAGGTTATTTACATTACGCAGTCGGTGAGCTAAAGTGAGCTTGTTCAGAGCCACTGCTTCATTGGAGATATTGGGGTCACAGTGGCCTTAAGGAACAGTCCTACACTCTGCAGAGGAGTCAGAGGCGCACATTCATTAAAAATACATTTGTGACACCAGTGTAACAAATGGCTACGCGTGTGCTTTGGTTCTATACACGCTCCCAATGGTCGTTCATCATCTGCACTCGTCGAACCTCCAGGTCCTGGTTCACTGTTGATTATTCTCCCGCTCCCCTCCAAGTCTCTGCCGGGCTCCCTCACCCACCGCTGCAGGGGGGGGGAAATAAACCTCTGAAGGTTGTTTCATCCCAAGTAAAAAGGTATTTGTGAGAGATATTCGTGACACATAGTTTTCATTTGTTTAACAATTAATATAGGACATACCTTGGCTCCATTTATTTTTATGCAGTAGCCAGTGTTGACACTGAAAGAGCATAAACCAAAGGAAAAGCCTCCAGCCTCCAAGGCACAATTTTTTAAATGCTAGTTTTTATCATCATGTAATTTAGATAAAAAAAACATTAAAGTTAAAATAGAAAGGCGGAGATAAGATAAAAATAAATGTTTAATGATCACCAAGGAAGAATTAGGTCACTGAAAAAATTTAAGTGCATGACATTAAAAGGAATACAATTAGACCGAATAGAGCAGACTGAGTTAAAACCCCAAATTCTAAGTTCTAAAATGAGAAATGGAAATGTAGTTAATGCTTAAACATTCTACATACATAACTGCAATTTTGTGCTGACAGAATTGCAAGCTTAATATATTTCAACAGACTTTCTTATTCTTATTCTTATACCCCTTTAATAAGTTAGCTGGATATCATTCATTGCACTATGGTAAATACAGGATCAGGTGTTTTAGGAACACCGCACATACTGGTGAGCAAAAGTCCTGATACCAGCCTCTGCTGTTTTAAATAATTTAAGGAATACCCCCCCAGGAGACATGGTTTACACCAACTAAAAGCAATCAGTTCTTTGCTTAACGGCGAAGGATTAGTTGACCCCCTTCTCTGCAGGCTTCTCTATGGACTGGAGGGTAATTGTAATCAATTTTGATGCCGTTATCACCAATGGCAGACGTGCGGTGGTACAGTCCTCCTGGGGGACTCTAGATGCTTGAGGCATAAAAATGTCATCCCTGAATCAATTTCTTCTGAGAACATGAACTTTTATCGCCACAGGTTCATGAATCTTTCTTGTATTTTTCTTACTGTTGGCTGATGTTAAAGCCAGGGAGACTATTACTCATTTATTTCACAAAGATCTTGTCATCGAGCTGAGGAATTATTACACCCATGTATCTTAACTCAAATAGAGAATCGTAGGTCAAGGCATGTCAATATTTTTTTATCACTCAATGCTGTATAATTGACCCAGGAGTCATTTCCAGGGGTTTCAATTTGACCCCAGGAGCTCTCGGGGTCATATTTGTATTACCATCTGCGCAGTTTAACATGCAAAATGTTTTATTTTATTCATTTATTTAAGGTTATTTGGGTTTCTGTGAAAAAACTATGGGGTGGGAAACTACTTTTCCCACTACTACTACTACAATTGTAAGTAGTACTACAATTGTGAAACACTTACTCAAGTAACTCAAGTAGAGGGAAAATTACATGTGAAAAAATGTGCTGAGATAGAAATAATTTAAAATGGACATCATTTTTAAATGTGAGAATAGTTACAAAAGTTATATGCTGATGATTTGTGATAAAACAAATGATTTGTAACAATGTCGTCTTGTCTAGTTGCAGAATTAACAGCTGAATAAAGCATCAGAAAAGGTGGAGATCACGAACAACATAAACTCCACTGCAGCTGCGCCCAACCAACAGAAAAATGCTATGTTGCTAGGCAACGCGAGGCATCAGTTGTTGATGTTCTCCTCTGTAACCACCAGTCATTTGTTGCCCACAATGGTCTGAACTCTGTGGGTCTTGTGCTTCGTCTTCTCCGTAAATCTTAACCTTCTGCCAGTTTATTCTCAAAGTAAAAAGTAGTGAAGGGGTTTACAGACACTGAGCTGGATGAGCTCTGCCAGGGATCATATAAAACAACAGCGACAATAACTGCGAACCTATACACATCTGAGGGATGACAGTCAACATTTTCTGTTTAGACAGTTGTTATGGCAGGTATGTTTAATCTGGGACTCTTGCCAGATAAGTGGGGCGTCACACAGGCAGCTTCTTTTTATTCCTTTGCTGCTGTCTCAAACTGTTTCGACCCATGTGTGTCCTGTGGAATCATTTCAACATTAAGTAGAGAACATAAAAAATAGTTGAGTCATTACATACTCCAGTCAGGGGCAGGATACTTAAAAAAAACTTACTGAACAAGTGAACTGAAACTGAAAAGAGCCAACTGAAATGAACATATATAATTAAATACTGAAACTCCATGTAATGCGCCACAACTGAGAATGAGTATGATAGCCTGTGTTACATAGTGATATGAATTATCCCTGAACAACTACAATCAATTTTTAAATCATCTTTCATCAACTGATCATTTTTAAATTTGCCTTGTTGTTGTAGAAATTGGAGGAGGGAAACTTAGATGCAGGAATATTTTGTGGAAAAATGCAAAAGATTTGGGGAATTAAAAAAGCATTATTTAGGATTTGTACTTTTTCATCACAACAATGACAACTTATGTGCCAGCACGTTTGTTTTCTTGGTCTGTTTGGTGTGAAGTGTATTAGGTGTAAAATAAAATGTAGCAAAGAAAGCGCAGAACACAAGTGTCAATAAATCTTGACGCTATTTGAAACAATATTTATCTCAGGCACAACAGCCAGAATCACGCGTCCTGTGGCTTTTCCGTTACAAAAACGACGAAAAGTAGTTAGTTTCAACATCATGGCTTTTCGTAAAGATAAACAAGATGAATCCTTTGAAAACATCTATTGGCCAATTGGATTTCAGAAACATCGGCTGCCTCTACATGCAGTAAATAAAGACGCTGCTTATTGTGTTGGAGGTCCGCAGTCCTGACGCCCACAAATTCCTTCCCTCGAAACCTCTCCAGAGATCGTCGCTAATGCAATAACAGAGCGGACAAATTGATCCGCTGTTATTGCGCAGAACAACAACGGCAGCGAGTGAGCGTGTCCTTGACTCGGAGGAATCGCAGGTGTGAGTCGGAGGACGTGTCAGACCTGCATGCACGCCAGACTCCGGAGAGGTAACCCCAGCAGCACCTTATTAATGGACTGCTTATTGTGCTCTCCTCCACCTCCACCATCATCTTCCTCTGTCGCTCCTGCCCACCTTCTTTTTCCCTTTTAATAGCTACTGCTGCCTCCAGGTCTGGTCAGGAGCTCAGCTCATTTGAATCACTAAAGCAGGTTGCCCAGTACTTAAGACCAATCCCACATACTCCCACAGGAGGAAATTAAGAGCGCACAACACATTTCAGTATGAGATTGCAGAAAAAGATCACTTAGATGATTGGAAAATATTCCAAGTTATAATGATTTGACACCATTTGCTAAATCTGGCCTCATTACCTAAACCTTTTTCCACATTGGAGCACAGGCATGCAGGCCCATGAAGCTACACAAATAGCATAATAGATAGTCTCAATAAAGGCTCGACAGCAGACGAGTGGACAGGCAAGCAGATAACCAGCGCAAGCCACGTAACAGCACTAGCAAGAGTTCACAGCATGAACAACTGACATACGCACAACAAATGCCAAATGAAGTAGATGATATCCTGCAGAGACTGATCATAAACCTCTAAATTTCAGAAATGATGGAATAATCGCGCCTTCATTCTGTGATCACATAACCTTCCTGACAACTAAATTCCATGGGCTGCGCTGTGAGGTATTGAACATGCAGCGGTTCAGGCACAGTCAGGGGAACGTTAAGAGTTTGTTCCTGCATATAAATGTGTACCCGCGGCAGAGACACAATTTTCCTTCGTGCTTCCTTAAGTCACCCACAAGGCTATATATAAACAGATAACAAGGCTGCAACCTCAGGGGCTTACGGTAGAGCTCTACAATAGATTCACACTGACCACAGTTACTGTGTGGCAATAATGAAAGTCATCAGGGACACAAACATTGAGCTCACATTGTGTGTGCACTCCAATACTGTTTATTGTGTGTGCTTTATTCAGGAATAGTCCATGATAAAGGGAAATAGGACATTCAGGTGACACTCACAGCAGAAGTATTATTCCAATTGTGCTCGTTCTGTTTGCAATGGAAGAGATGTCAAATAGGTGTTTATCTTTCTTGTATGTCATTTTAATGAATTTGTGTCATTTTAAGACGAGTACTTGTGTGAGGTTTAAGTGTGTATTGTACCCAGTGGTTGAGGTGAGTTTAGACAAGTTTTGGCACTCACTAAAAAATTGGTTTAGGCTGGGAATGGTACGTCCAAGGGAAAGCGCAGAGTACAAAAAGAGGAGAAAGGAAAAAAATGGAAGATAAATGTCTTGTCAGGCTGGATAAATAAAAGCAGGGAGATAAAGAGATCTATGAACAGAACAGGGGGAGAGCAAACAGGTTTCTGACAGAGGAGAGGAATGAAAATAAACCTGAGAGAAGAGTGGAGTGAGAAAAATCTGGCTACTGTGTGACCACATACGAGTAGCCGCCCTCAAAATATTCTAAATGCCTATCATATAAATCCTTTTTTCATAGCTAGCCTGCAGAGTAACACTTATTTGACAAGTATTCTTGTTATTTGGTATTCCTAAGAGAAAAAGAAAGTGCTGCATAACACTTCATATTCGTACCAACCTCAAAATGAAAAAGCCTGACTGTTCACACAAATTTTGGAAAACCAAACAACAGAAGGCCAATATGATCAGTCATCAAAACACATTTTGTACTGAGCCTAAAATGAAGGCACAGCTGCTTTCATAAACTCGCCAAAATATTTTACAAATCCTAACACAGTATAAACTTTATTACAGAAGTCGTTGAAATTTCAATTTTCAAATCGATTATTTCTTAGGACAAGTGTCATTAAGCTGAACAGCTACAGTATCTGCCTAATTCTTAGACATGCCCACTTTTATAAGATGCAGTAAAGAGTCTTATTATTACATTATTTTTTTTACAATTTTACATTTCCAAACCACAATTTAACAGGTATCTGGATAATATTTTTATTTTCTTTTTCACAGCACAAATGTATCTTAGTATCTTACTAGGTTGTACTTTGAAGATTTGAGCTCCATTCAAGATACATTTTATGGAACATTATGCAAGAGCCACACATGCCCTTACTGTCTAAATTCATTAAAAATGCAACAAACAGAAGTTGAAAATTCGAACCTTTTATTCCGGTTGTCACGTAGAGCTGTGAGTGGACACTATGTGGCGATGGGGTGATTTACTGTTGGGTATCTAAGTTCATATAATGATTTAAGACATAATTATGCTAAATATAGCATAACACTCGCATACATAAAGCAAATAAGATACCTCTTATGTGGCTCATGCTACTACAGCAGTGATCCTTTTACATATGCATCTTGCACCCAACATAGTAACCCTGTGTGTTCTGTCCAATAACTCGAGTGATCCCAAAACAGGAACATCGATGTTGCTACACTTTACAATAGAGAACTGAATGTTTAAGAAAAATCAAAGTGATGCAATCACTCAGTGAAGTCTTTTGCCACAGTAGTAACAGTTACACACTTGCACTGAATGTGCACAACACATACAATGTTCAATAAAGGATGTGCAATATTCACAATATTACTGATTGTTCCATTAGCACTGATGACAGTGCTGCTGTGAATATGTCAAGGCTTAAGGGCATATACAATTTGTAACAAAAAAAAACATAATCTACTGCTTCTGGAAAACCACAACTATCTGTAATTGGTCTGTGGCCCTTCACTTATAAGGCAATGACTGCAATGAGAAATATGATGTGAAAACTTTGTTTTTTATACATGGGAGGGATCATTACTTGATAACTACAAAAAACAGGTATTTTTCATAGCTACTGTGTCAGACTCCAACTTTTTGCAGAAGGCATAAATTAACGTAATCCCTGTAAATGCCCCATTTGTAAAAATGACCTAGTTGGAAAAATTTAACTAAGACAACTCCAAACGCAACAGTTACTCTCACGTCTCTCTGTAGCTGGTAGAAACAGTAACACAGCATGGCAAATTGTCCCCTGGATATATACAGCTGTGATGAAGGAGCAATGCGAAAATTAATAATAATAAAAAAAAACATTTCTGCCTTCAGAGAAGAAATTAAATGGGTGTAACTATCCCACATTTCATTATAAAACCCAAACAGAACGCATAGTTTACCATAATAAAAGTATTCAATTTGTTTTCAGTGCTCCAACCAGCGGTAGACCAACAAATGGGCCGATGTGGAATTGATTTTTTCGAAATATTTCCCCACAACACTGCCCTGCTGCATAAAAAAAAGAGGAAAGCACTGTATTGTTCACCGCCTGCTTCTCTCTCAGTATGTGCGAACTCCTGGTTTGCAGTCCTGGGCCTGGTTGGGGTGGGGATGGGCTGGCCCGGAGGACTCGTCCTGCTGGTCGATGGACTGGTAGGCTTCTCTGTTTCTGGATACAGTGGGGAAACCTGCAGAGAAAAGCCAAAACGTCTTCAACACACACAACTAACAAACAACCGACACATTTGAAACCGTCTTTCCTGACATATAGTAGAACTGGTTATGAAAGCCACACTGAATAAACATTGACTTTCTTTCTCAGCGCTTCTTTTAGTGAGGCCACAAAAAAAACCTTACAAGTTCCTGGCTACATCCTATGTCATGTAAACAGACCTTATAATAAAACATCTGTGAAGGCTATGTAGAATTCCAACTGAAACAATTGAATGGGTTTACGTTGATGCTCTACAAACAGCCCGCCTCTGACATGGCCAGAAAAACTGACATATTTTTGGAAGTTGAAAGGTCAAGACATTCACTACCTCAACATGGCCAAAAGTTTTGATAACCTTGAAAACATTATAATTTTCTATAAAAAGTATAAACATAAATAATTTATATATATAAAAAGAAAAGAGTTTGGTTGGTCAAATAACCGCAATCATCCGGCTCAATTTCTGAATGTGCACCATCATGCAGCTCTGCTTTAAATAGATGCACACTCACAATACACAAACACTAATGGGGTGTCTGGAGAGTAAAATATGAATAAAACATAGACACAAACTTGTAGAAACATATAAACAAACAATCCAATAGACAATGAATATAAACATACTGTACAGACGAACACAGTTTTGCAGGCAGGTATCAGGAAGGGATGAAGATTGATGGATGGAAGTTGGGAATAAACAGATGAAAAGACCAAGAGAGAGAGAGTGAAAACTCAAACAGTGAAGAAATACCAAGATTTTTTATCTTTTTTTGTCCAGCAACATGATTTGTAATCTTACTTCCTGTTTGGAAGGGGATGGAGGAGGATGATTGGAGGGGAGAAATGATAAAATGGGAAGCCAGGGATCAATAGCGGCGGGTAATAAAGGCACTGTCAGCACTATCCGTAGTACATCGACTGTCCACAGAGGTCTCTAAGTCTGAGATGGCAAAGGTCAGTAGGGGAGGAGAAGACAAGCAAAGGAAAGTAAGGAGAAGAAAAGAGCAGTGGTCAAATCATAAACAGGAAAAACACAAGACAACAAAACTCGAGTGTTCACTTTGACAAAACATGAGCGGGACACAATGTGAGCTTAGAAATAACGACATGCCAGAGAAGAAAGGGGATTTTTTTTTGAGAAACTCTCGTGCAACTAGTCCGCTGACTGTGTAATCACAAGCCAGCCTCCAACAATCACACCGGCCCGCCGTGGTGGCGATGCCGATGGTATCCACTCAACTCCCACAGTTTGAGGAGTTCAAAACATATGTGTTACTTTGATAAAAATGTCCCTTCTGCTCACATGAGGCGTTTCCGCAGTGTGATCCATTGTATCTTACTACCTGCATTATTGTACGGTGCAAACTAAAAGTTAAGACAATATTTACAAATCCAGAATGATATAAGCCAGCACACAAAAGCTGCCAATCAAAATTGGGTTAGCCCTGATTAACCCGCATCCCAGAGATCTCCGAACAGCAGGGAAACCATGCTAATGCAACATATGCAACCAGATGGCTTTTTAAAAACACACACACTCACACACAGACACACACCATCATCAGCTGCCCTCACCACGTCCTACCCAGCCAATCACAGACTAATGGATGTACCTGCCGTGTGTTCGTGTGGTAAGTAAAATCCTTTTATTGGTGAACTGATTTATCAGTTTAATAAAATGATCCTTCATATAGCATTTGTTTAGCTGCTGTGTTTCATAACAGTGCCCGGGAAATTTGATGAATGTTATTCATTTTTTCCAATGCAAACAATCTACCCCTGAATTAAAAATGAATATAAACACATACTATTAATCCACAGTGACCAGTAGTTCCCACAGCTAAGTGGGATGTTCTGATGGAAAGAGTCCAGCAGAATGAGTCCACAAATCAGCCCCACACAGTTAATCCAAGAGGATACACGAGACAGTATCTCTTGACTGGTCAGAGGAAGAGGCCCACAAGAAGAGAGCTACATACTAAAAGGTCGGCAATGTCACACAATCCCTGTTCTCCCAGAATCCCTTTCTGCATCTGCTCTGAGATTTTTTTCAGATTACATTTGCAGCCTCCCTGGGTTTAATTGTCTCCTTCACGCTAGACAAACTGGTGACCAGGATGATATGCAAACATTACAAACAACTCGTGGAGAATTGATTTGCTCTACCAGCCAAACTGCAGCTCAGACATTTCGCTGCATTTAAAGTCTTGTGACTGTGACTAATTAGTTTGACCACGGAATCATCTGCCAGTGGTTCAGAACACAATTTTCTGAGTTTGGTCAGCACTTGGCAGGCTTTTCATGACACATATATACATGACAAGCAGAAAACAGCATGGAGATATTCCCACCGCGCCACTGGACACATGCAGAATTCACACGCTGGTTCTGAAATAATACCGGAAGGTGTACTTTTTATGTAATGTCGTGTATTCTCTAGTTTCCTGCAACTACTACATAATATTTGGTTTCTTGGCTAACAATTACAGTACACTGTAAAATATCACCAGTCTCCTTAAGGAACGAGGTTCTCAGTATCTGTTGGTACTTACCAAAGTTGACATTGCAATCTCCTCCGCGCTCGCGGTACATTTGGTAAACAAAGAAGCAGGACACAGGTTTGAGCAGCAGGTTGAGGATGGCCATTCCTGCGCTGAATCGAAACAAGTCGCGCCCTCTATCTGGTGCCAGCTCACCCGTTGGGTAGTAAATCCCAAAATGAATAATGTCGGTCAATATGGTCAGAGTTATCCCCATCAGAAACTAGAGAGAGACGGAAAACAATGGGAGTTAATACTGCTGTATGAAACTGTGTGGATAATATACAAATCCCTGTAATAATAAGAATACTATAATAATAATCATAATCATAATCATAATAATGTCACAGCGAGTGAGTGAGTGAGTGAGCAATAGAATTTGTCCATGTTTAGCACGCAACTTTACAAGTAGACAAGGTACTATACTCCTCTGCGGTCACTTCTCCATGGCAACAAGTTTTACAGTTTCAGTCTAGTAACAGACAGAATCCACTAAGCCATATAAAGAACTGGACAGCAATTGTTTTTCTTTAAATGCCTCTCCCTCAGCTGTCGTTCTACAAGAAACACAACTTCAGTCAGCTGACACAGTCCAGGGCTTGGTTTGCATTTATTTATTATACAAGACTCATTTTCCATTTTAATCAGGGCTGACTGAGCTACCAAACCAAGCCTTTAAGCTTGACTGTCTCTGCAGAGAAATGGTTTGTTCTCTGGCAGAATTGAAGAGCTACGAAGACACCGACAGGTTTAAAAATTAGCAATGAGGACAACAAGGCTAAATCTACCGGCAGCATAAATTCTCAAAGTACAGTACAGACATGGGCTGAGATGATGCGGATGTATAATGTGTATATTGTGTCAATAATCCCAATGTCAACAAGTGTTTTTGTTGGAGATATAGCTCTTATCTCAGAGTGAGTTGTGTTCCCATTTTAGGCTTTAAATAGGTCAATTAGTTTATCCTAATGGGTATTTATTGAAAATGGTGCATTAGAAATCTAAAAAGACCAAAGTAAAACTATCAACAATCCAATACAATCTTGTAAAACCAGCCTCGCTGTAAACTTATGAGAGGCACCACTACTGTACGCCGTGCTGATTGAAGGGAAGATTATCTTTCTCAGAGGGATGCTCGCAGATTGACCCAGATTCCACAGACAATTAGCATGGATACGCACTGCAGTGCCTATAGTTAGACTCCTGTGTGTGTCACATGATGTTGTGATAGCAGCCTGCATGGAGGGACTCACCATGAGCACAGAATCGATCGAGTCCCTCTGAGCGATGGCCCAGACCCCGATGGCTAAAACACTGAAGTTACCCCACGCGAAGGAGGTGGGCAGCCACGCCATGCTTCCCCTGAAGGAAAGAAAGATTTGGACGTGGAAGTTAAGGAGTAGGCCTGAATTGACTGTGTGTGTGTGCGTGTGTCAGAAGAGGAGAGAAATTCCCCAGCCCGGTGGAAAAAAAAAAACTCCAACTCACCATACTGTAAGCAGCCAGTGCACCAGAACTATGGCCTATAACAGAGGACAAAAGAGTTACAATAGTTTTCTTTACTTTTCCCCACTGTTCACAGCTGGAATAATGATCAATTTAGTAGAAAATCAATCAATAATAGTTCTGTCGAAAGTTTCATCATTTTAATAGGTCAACAAAAACAACCAAAGAGCACCAGAGGCTGCACAATGACAGTTACTTCCCTTTTCTCCATTTTCAATCAGTGTGGGTAGAACCTCTTTTGAGTTTTTAAAGTTGTTTGGGCAAACAGACAAAAATACATTTGGAGAAGTGACAAATAGATGAGCCAAACTATTCATCCACTAATCAAAAATAAAGATGGCTGCTTAAAAAAATGAAAATAATTATCATGGACAGCCATATTTAAATCTGTGTGAGCTTTCAAACATCAAAGCGAGCGCTTACAGAGCTGAATGTAAAACGCGATCAGGACGACTGATTCAATGGCTTCATGGATCTCACAGAGGGGGCTTATGAACAGGGGGTTGTTCACACAGATTGTGAAACATTGAGTGATTAGAAATGTCCCAAATGTCGGCTGTGAAGTGTGAAGGCTCACTTTTTCTGAGGTTACCGCGTGACAAACAAGCAGCAGGCCATGTACAGTATGTGTGTTCCGCACAGAAATCAACCAGTTCCTCTAATGGCATGTTTTTTTTAAATGCTCAAGGGGAGAAACTTGAAATATGACAGTTCTTCCCAAGATCGGTGACAAATTCACCACATATAAACTTTGGTTTTGATATTTGATCTTGTAAGTATCTCATACATAATGAGCAGTCTCAGCACTGTTTGTATACCTTACCACACACAGTGTTGTAATTTGTTCAGACTTTCGTTTGTTTTTTTTGGCCTAAAATGAATTTAAGGAAAAAGCAGTCAGAATCCACTAAATAACTTCTCGACTTCTCTTATACGACCAAGAAAAACACAAGGCACTACTTCACTGTGCGCATTGCAACACAATGGATTTCTGGGATGACAAATGGGATTTGAGCAACAAAGTTGACCTCAACATATAATTTAAACAGCGGGATCTGCAAAAACACCGTTTTAAAGACAGACAACACTGTAAACACTGAAGCAATGAGAACAGGAAGCTCACCTTTAGATTGATGGCAGGGATTTCCATGATAGGCTGTTAGAGGAGAGCAGCTCTACCCTGATCCAGTTCACTGCCGCCACTTGTTGAGGGCCTACATACACAACTTCCCCAGGTTTCCTCTTACACAAACTTCTCTCCCAAACTCCTCCTCCTCCTTCTCCTCTCAGCTCAGCCTGCAAACACAAACCATGTGACACCAACCTGACCGCTTCCCATGTGACTCATACCACCCTCTTCCTCACCCCTCCCTCACCATTCTGTACTCTTGCTACTTTGGCCACATGAGCATCAGCATTAGTCACATTTTTTTTTTTTTTTTTAATTCCCAGCTCTCCGTTAGCACGGTGTCCCTCCAGTGGTTCACTATGAATGATCAGGAATGTTGCATGTCTGTTTGGAGCGCATACAAGAATAAAAGCGTTTCTCAGTTAGAAAACTGAGAAACACAAAAAAAAATTTGGACGAGATTAACGTTTTGCCTTGTTTCTTTTGTTTTTTTAGGTCCTACCTTTAGTCAGTTCAACTCAATAATCTCCAATAATAATAAATCGTTTGATGAGTTTGTGCTCATGACTGATGGAGGTAATAATTCGGAGTTTGGTACATTTAACAGTTGATCCATTATCAAAGTATCAAGGAATAATGACAAGATTAAAAATTCTGTAAAGGAATATTCTTAGACCTTCCATCTCGACAAAATATCAGTAAAACTCTAGTCTTTGTATGTTTTTGTGTAAAATGGTCTATATTTATATTGCACTTTTCTAAGCTGTAATGACCACTCACTATGCTGTCAGCAGCAATTTTGGGCTCAACGTCTGAGGAGGAGCCAGGGAATGAACCAACAACCTTTTGGGTTAATGGACGACTTGCTCTACCTCTTTACTATTCTATATTTCATTAAGCATCTTGGTTTGTACAAAATGAAATGAAAATTTAAATACAAAAGACTATGATGCAATCTTTAATGGAACCTTGTAAAGGAAGAGTGACAATCTGCATTTTTAGATTATAACTCAAACCCGGACATGATCTTTGCACTCAGCAGAGGGAAGATGGGAGGGACCATCAGATTAAATGTTAACATGATGTATGTTTCTTTTTGGCCATCCATCCCTTCGATCACAACAGAAAGATACTCCATCTGTTGTTACAAACTTATTGTGGAGTTTCAAACACGAGACAATGACTTCTATTGGTTTCTAGTGACACCACACACCCAGAGGCGTCACAACAGGGCAGGCAAACTACGCAATTGCCTAGGGCCCCGAGCTAGAAGAGGGCCCCGAAAGATGGCTGTTTACATTGGTCCACAGCAACGACCTCCTGGAAGCCCCTTAAATTACTTGCCATGAGGGGGCACTGACACGTTCAGGAACCCCCTTATAGGGGGTACTTGCACGCTGTCAAAAGCGTAGTTTTTTTATTTTTACTTTTTTTTGCCTGGGGCCCTGCACGCACCACATATCTGTCCCCACAAAACAAGTGAATCCTTGATTATTATTATTTTTTTAATCAACTCTATATGGTTTGGATGCATTCATTGTAAGTTGTTTGGACAAAAGCATCAGCCAAATGAAATGTGTTGTATTGTCTCGTCTTTGAGGTTGTTTTCTCCAACTTTGATTCCAAGATTGACTCTCCACTTGTTATTCTTCCGAAGGCACATGAAATATTTCTCACTCCTGGGTACTCTCACTGACATTTGCACTCCTAACAATGGCTCCTCTGGAACGCTGTCAGTCTCGGGATTTAAACACATCTAACCCTTGAACTCCCTGCAGCAATGTCTTTAAAGTGCTAATGAAATGTGCATTCTTTTATGATCCTACAACTGGACTCATTCCTCGATTCATCTGTCCTGTTGTGCCGTGAAGGAGATGCTTCTTATTGTATATCAAGAATGGCAGATGGCCCCTACACGGTGAACCCTGGCCTGTATGTGATTTTTCACACGGATTGACGCTTTTATGCTTCCAAACACATCAGCTTCAGCCATATGTCTGCTAACAAGCAATGGTCAATAGAGAAACTGCTTTTTCACAATTCTTCAAACTCAATCAATTCATCTCAGCTGAATACTCCATCTCACCTCCAAAACTTGTTAATCACCATACATGTCTAAAAATAACACTGGCAATAAAATTCAATACATAAAAAATGTGAAAGTCACTTTGGACATAAGCGTCAGCTAAATTAAATGTAATGTAAAATATAAGAGTGTACTGTAAAATGTAGTAAGGTATACGTGTCTCATCTTCTGTTTTTCCTGGAAAATTGTCAAAATGGATTCAACTGTTGAAAATCTCAAGTTTGCGCTTCACCCTTTACCCTTAAAAAAAGAGTCCATGATTGACCACGTGGTCACTAATTTCGGCCCCTACCTCATCAGAGACCACAGCGCTCGGTCTTCCTTTTCTCCCTCTCCCCGACACTCTCCATCCACCAATCTGTCCTCCGTAATCCATATTTCCAACATGAGCATCCGGAAGCCATATGTTTGTGTCTGCTTGCTGTGAGCAACGGGGCCAATCGCAGACAACCTGGGGAGGTCGTCAGCTGTAAGCCGCACTCAGCTGGGTTTGGAATGTGCCGCAACAGTGCAGTGTGGAGGACTCTGACTGATAACGCAGTTTGTGAATTTTGTAAAGCCATCATCTCCCGTCATCTCTTCTTCAATTAACACATTTACACAACATATGTCACTAAATGATTAAAATGGTCATTGTATCTAAAAGCTATAGTCACTGCACCAAATTTTCCTTAACTTAGATGTGATTTCCTCTCACTGTTCTACCTGTTTTTTTAAGAAAAAAAAAAGATCTTGAATAGATCTGGGTTAGAATAGAAACTTTGGTCATTAATTACTTCAAGAAAAGTCTTGAGGAGTGTAATTGCGCTTGTGGTGCTGTGTGTGTGGTGATGTGAAGCTGCGGCTCAGAGTAATCCATCACTCTGCTGGCTGCGGGCCAGGGTTCAGCAGGGCACTCCTTCAGAGCACTCTGTCAGAGGTTAGTATTAAAAACACATTATCGCAGCTTTCATTGTGCAGTTGTAAATCAGAATAGCACAACCAAAGTAAGAGCGAGCTGCTATGTAGGAGAGAAAAATTTGTATTACCCTGTCGAATCAAATATTGATATTTATTTTTTATTTGATATTTACATTATTTTCAGATGCCTTGTGTCCTGATCAGTGTTATTGCCTGCACTCGCTCTAATGTGTCAAACACTTGGCATTAAAAAGCTTGTGACGTAAGTTGGTTGGAAAATAATGAGCTTCAAAGACATGGAGATACATTGACTTTATGACTGACTGAAATGTTGTTGTAGCTTTAATGTGACAACATCCATTCTCACAAAAAAAAGGTTACAAAAAATACAAATGGTTTTATCCTCTTGTTGCACATCAAAGAAGGATTCCCTCATTCTCAAGACTTTAACTGATTGAGGATAATGAGGAAGGAAGAGTTTTACCTCGTCTTTAGACAAGCCATCAGAGCACTCGACCTTCTAGTCATATAATCTGACCCAGAAGCAAAACGTCAGTGATTATACTTCCCCCACGTACTTAGAATATGCTTATTCAAATTTCTGGTGTCATTGAATTCTAATCTTTCCTTCAAAGTTATTTCATGTCTTACTGTTATCTTCTGAGTAATGGTTTCATTAAAAAAATAATAAATACAATAACTGGCCAAAACCCAGAGAGTTCAAATTATAAATATTTCACAAGTTGCAAATTCATCTTTTAAAAAGAAAAGTTGTGCATATTTAAATTATTGTGATCCTTTGACAGTGCCTGACCCCTTGGGACCCCCATACTCTGTATACGAAAACAAATTATTATAAATATTTGTCAACACATTAACATGTGAAACTCTCCAAATTTGCTTTTTGGATGAAACCTTTATATACACATTAGTGTATAACACCAACGAAAGTAACGCAACGAAAGATGTATCCCAGTAAGTGTTTAATCTCAAAAACAAAAAAAACAAAAAACACAACATATAGACAAACAACATTTGAGTACATTTTAAATAAAACATATATCAAGACACATATAAGGAAGGTCAAACAAGCATCTTTGTTTATTAATCTACTGCTAAGTATTTTTGCAGAGTAGTGGTGTCAATTAAAAAAGCTGGCCATTCAAACACGTTCATATTTACAATACTGTTCAAAAGCATTTACAAACAATGTTTAGTAGTTGTTGAGAAACATGTGTGCCACGTGCCAAAAAAAAAAGAGTTTCCACACAAAAGAAAACCAGTGTGTGTTTCAAAGACATTTTTACCTCCTTTTTGTGAGCGACAAATGAGTTCCTGTAAAGAACCAAACTGGGCCTAGTTCAGGGTGTCCAAATTAAAAATTATTTGTAAACACTACTCAAGTCTGATCAGTAGAAACATCGAATGTATCAAATGTAAATCAAATGTATGAGAACTGTTTGTCCTTTTCTCTGAATTTAACAAAACCAACAGCAACTATAACTGTGTCATATAGAAACACAACATGAGATGTTCACTGTGTGATGCTTCACTTGCCCCGTGGATCCTTCCTACCAATTAAAAACTGAATAAAAAGTCGGCAAATTAGGAAAAGTCCCATATCATTTCAAAATGTAATTAACCAATCACATGCTTACAAATGATGATTTGCTGGAGTAAGGTGATGAGATCATCCCACAATGCATCAGTGTTCTCTGTGCCGTGGATTTAAAAAACATGAAAGATCACCTTTGAGCACTTGGTCTGTCAGAAGTGATCATGTGATATCCTGGCTGACGTGTAGTCCGTGTGGGGGCGTGTGGCCATGGGGTCATTCTTCCTCTTCCTCGTCCTTCGTCTTCTCCTCCACCTTTCATCAGATGGTGATGAAGCCTCCTTGGTCGCTGCTGACGGACTCTGGCACCACGCAGCGGCCCCTCCTCCTGGTCACGCGGCGCTTCCGGTGGAATTTAGCGTAACAGCGGAACCCTAGGAGTAGAGACGGAAAAAAAGAACAGTATAGATTAGGCAGATGTGGATTAGGGTTTACGGTAAAGATCAGGTAAAACCGAGACTATGAAGCACAATAATCTCAATCAACAGTTTTAGTTGCTCATAAACTATGTCTTCAATTCACAACTATACATAAAGAAAACATCAACATATTTCTGCCTCCAGTTTGTCCACTCCGAGAAATCCTTATCTACACATACCGAGACTCTGGGACACAACTCATGTACACAAGGTTATTTTCCAGCAGCAACACATCACACCAGCATACGACGAGCCACTGTCCTCCTCACTCACCTTCCTCGCACATGCAGTCGTCGTAGCACTTGTTGTTGAGGCCTCGGTTGTGAAGTTTACACTCGTGTTGTCTCAGGTCACAGCACGAACCTTCAGCGGAACAAACGACAATCAACCCCATATGGTGATCCCCAGAGGAAGGACTAATGTAACAAATGATGACGGCATGAATGAAAATATTAAGGCAGAAAAGATATGTTCAGCCAAAACTCATTCGTAGCATGTCTGCAGAGAGACCACCAGAGTGTAAAACGGCTCTGGGTGAAAGCTTTTAGTTTTCAGTCAGGTGTTGCAGTGGTCTCTCCAGGTTATGACCAGGTTTTTTGTGGCCTTAAAAGGTAAAATCCTCCATCGGTTCACATGACAAAAAAAGAGAAAGTTTAGCGAAATGAAATGTTGTGTTGCAAATGTTTTGGGGTAATTATTTTTTCAAAAGTCAAGATTTCACTGTTTTGTTTGTTGAAGATGAGTTTTTCAAAGGGGCGTGTTTCCTTCACACTGACCGGGGAGACAGTCCAGGTGGTGATCACATGGCTCGATTGCATCAGCGTCTGCCGTCACATTTCCACTGCTCAGGTTCTTACTCCGCCTCTTGTCTGCACAGATATTCAAGGCACCCAGATCATGATTGCCTTTAATAATCTTGTATTACCTCTGGTGCCACAGTGAGTTTGGCAACAGAAAAATGTGATCCCCTGAGGATACACTATGATGACGTTGATGAACCATCTTGTAGCGCCACCAGTGGGTTAGTGTTTTCACTTATCCAGTATTATATCAGTTCAGCTTAAAATTAAATAACTACAGGACAAATATGGCACAGACGTTGTTACCAAAAAAGTTTGAATCCACATAACTTTGGCCAGTGCCACTATCACCACAAGGAGGCTGAGATTTTTTGATTTGTTCAAAATATTCCTATTTCTTACTTGAAATGCATCGAAGGTGGTGTTAATGTCGAAACGTAATTTGACAATGTCAACTAAATTTACTGGATATGATAGGGATCATTTGAAGTTCTCCGGTTATCAAAACAGAGCCTCACGTTCACACTACCAGTTCCATAATAATGAACCTTTTTTCCTGGAGGATGGCCAGGTGTCCACAGGTTTCATATCCTCGTAGTCTGTCCAATCAAATAGCGCCATGTCCAGCGTTGGCATCACCTCTCCTTGTCCTTTTCCTCGGCCAGACTTCTGAACAGGAAGAAGAACTTGAACTTTTATTCACTTTCATCACATCTCAGGGACATTTAACATGTGTCAATGAGCATATCTAAAAACAATCTTGTATTTAAGGTATTATTTTTGTTGCCGTGCAAGTAGTGCCACTATTAATACTCTTTCTGTATGGTCTCATAAGATGTGTATTAAAAATCCTGAATTCAATGCGGTTTCAGCTTCTATGGGGAATACATCAGAGGGATCAATTCTTTCTCCTCAGATGAACGTTCGCCGCGGTTTGATTCGTTTACACCATTTCTGCAGGTGAAAACGCACTGGACTTGTATTGCGGTCGAGCAGCTGTACGGCACAGCCGTAAAAACCAATCGATTGGTCACAAAGAACGGGTCCGCCCACACAGTGGAATACAAATATTAGTTTCTGCTTTTGCATTACTAAAACATATATATAATTTGCGGACATATCGATTGAATCATACAGTTCATTACGCACAACCACCGACTTCTCTTTCGCCAATATTTGAGCCCTGAACGTCACATTGCTCTACTCATTAAGTCCTGTTTCTTTCAATGGAGTATTATAAACCAAACGTATGGCACTTCTACAAACTTTAATCTTTCGTCTCCTATATAACTGCACGTCTTTACTTATATTAATCAGTCCTAGAACTTCCTTTAATTGATTTACTGTTTAACCACCATTGGTCCCAGACCACCCTCATTTGAGTGGGACTACTTCATACTTTACTTTATCACCTGTTATCTGAAATGTCACATACATGAAGTATTTCCTGTAAGTATGTCTGTATGTACTGAAAGTTCTATTTGCTGTTCTGTTTTTCCTTTGAGCAATTTTGGGGGAAATATTTAAATTAAATAAACACTAACTTTCTGCCTGCCTCTAAATAGTTCAAACCAATTGGATACATTTGGACTAATCCCCTATTTGATTGGTTCTATTCATTAATCAAATTCAATATTCTAGCTTTGAAATATAATACCATTCAACTGAGTGTTTTATGCGTTTGCTGTAAAACAAAACCGCTTGTTGAATTGCTCTGTGGTAACTCTCTGCTATAAAGCATTTCTACTACTCATTTTACTGAAATACATTAACAAAATAAAAATAGATACCGTATAATTAAGACTTTGAGGTGTCTCCTGAGGAATAATTATCCATCAATAATAATCTCTTCATGTAAACAGATCCATACGCTTTTTTGACCCTCAGGAAATGAACTTATATGGAAATATCAGTAAGATTAATTGCATTCGGCCCACAAGCGCTCTGTTGCTCATTAAACTATCACTAGTAGATCGAACATTAATTAAGAAGTTTCACCGCACGCTCATGCCACTTGGGATCAGAAGAGGCCATAACGTTTTCCTCATCTGACCAACAATATGTGATTGCTCTTACATTAAAGGTTTGTCATTCGAAAGACATCAAACATACAGACTAAAGGAAAGGAGTTTTGACCATGTGCTGTAAATTTAAAAATGACCAAAATAATAAATACCACTTTCACTGACTGGCAGAGAGAATACATTATTTATGTGTCCAACTTATGTTTTTTTCATTTTATTGTTTAATGTAGAGCTGTCATCTGACTCCTTTTTGAGCAAGGGGCCCCAAATGGATATAAGGACCTTACAAGGGTCACAATATATAAAACTGAATTGACTTGACTTGGCAAACATTTGAGTTGTGGATTGCTAAAATACCTATTTTTTAGATGGTAGCTCCATCTTGGTTTATATGTGACTTTTTAAAAACACACACTGTATGTCTGTGAAGGTTTAATCATTCTGCTGGTGCCATGTCTAGTGCAGTTTGAATCCAAATAACTGGACCGGAGTTTTGATTCACGTTTTTTATTTTTTTTATTTTAAATGCATTGAGCATTGAGCAAATATTGACCTCAACAGTAGGACTGGAGGCTGGTGTTTATTTGAGTACACCAAACTGTTTTGGGAATTAGATGGAAGGAATCCATTCACACACACAGTACCATTTTAATTTTCTGGCTATATTTTCTGGCTATATATATATATACACACACACACACACACTGCTGATCCCAATGGAGTCGTTTTGTTATGAAGAACGCAATCAAATGTATCCAACACACTCGTGTCCAAGAGCCAGTTCAGGTCCCGTTCAACCTGCCCGGAGGATATATTTCACCTGCAGCACTTTCGGGTTTTTGCTGCAGAGTGGTGTCATTTTCAAGATGAGCTAGGAGGTTTGCGGCAACATAACGACAGTAATGGGGCCCACTTTCGCTACGTTTCCCCACGCATACTGGGACACACACAGCCTTTAATAAGCACTCGGGCTTCCATGGGGTTACCTGGGGTTTGGTGGAGGCCGGGGGCAGTGTTGGGGGATGCTCGTTCATCACCGTGGAAACCATGGAGGAGCCGGAGCCAAAGACGGCGGTGATGGGGGAAGGGGGTTCACTGGGCGGGGTCGCACTGCGGGAGGGGAGAGCGCCCGAGGAGGAGAAGGAGGAGGATGAGGGAGAGTCCTCGACCAGGTCTCGGTCCCTGGATGCAGACCTCAGCGCAGGCTCCAGAGGAAACCCTGGGCATGGATGATTGACAGAAAGAGAAAAAACATTGTTCCAGTACTGGTGTGTCAGGACCGCAATATTTTACATGATCTAAACATTGTGGATTCATAGTAGTTTTTTGGTATGATGATTAAACTTGTATGATTTTAATGTTAGTAGATTAACTGAGCAGATTGGCTTCTTAACATGATATATTACAACAACGTATGGGTAACTGACCTTTTACTGAATTTGATCTGAATTTGATCTGAAGCCCTGACGGAGACAACAGGCTCCGTCTACTTTAACCACTTTGAACAGCGCAGGTGTTACTGATGGGTTTTAAATGAACCGATAGCTCCGGTTATCCCAGTAAGTCACGACAATGCAACAGTGAAAACCCATGAACACAACCATGCAGGACCTTGAAAGCGAAGCCGCTTAGTGGAATTCCTCCATCTTTCATTTCGGTTATTTACACCAGTGTTTTTTTTCCACTTAAATATTTCAAAATGAGGTACTGATACAGCCTTCCATTCTCTCTGTGTTGTGTGTCCAACAAGTAAAAAAAACAAAACACTGCAATCAAGATAGATTGTCATCCTCCCTTTTCTCCTTTGTCTCAATCCAGTGAGAGCTCACCTTTACCATGCCGCCCCTTGTCACGCCGACTCCCTTGTCTCCTGTGCTCGAAGTGGTGTCCGTGGCCGTTCCCATGTCTGTGTCCTCTCCCTTTGCGAGTGACCTGAAGGTGGTTTTCCCGCCCCTGGGACGGACTCCTCATGTTCATTCGAGCCCTGTCTCTGTCCCTCCCCTGCCCTGTCTCCAGTCTCACGGGGCTCAGACCCTCCAGGCCGGTCCCATCGTCCTCGGGCCTGGCCAGGGGGTGCAGGGCCCTGTGGGACAGCAGCGCAGTGCGAGCCCCCTGGCTGCCGTGCCCACCGCGGCCCCTGCTGCCGTAACCGTGGCCCTGTAGACTCTGCAGAGGGTGCTGTAGGACGTTGCTGCCCCCCGCCGAGATCTGTGCCTGTCTCCGCTTGCCGTGAGGCGCTCCGTGCTCAGCGCTGTGCGCCGTTGCCAAGGCGGTGAGGAGAAACACCAGCGGCAGAATCCAGGGGTGAGCCATTTTCTGCACCACACTATGCCACCTGCTGGGAATGCAGAAAGTATGTCAGTACGGCACAGATTCAACGAACATGACTCAAATGACTGTAAAATGTCATTTAAGTTGGAATTAATCAGCTGACTTGATTAACACAATGTTAACATTTGTGACAATGATATTATTAAGTCACCAACCTTCTAGCTCATTTCCAAACAAAAAGTGACAAATCTTATGATACATTTTATGGCTTTACAGCTTTTCTTTGTTTTATATAATAAGTCAAATATGATACCCCTAGACCGAGATAACTTTGTGAATCTGCACGAATTTGACAGCTGAATGCCACTTAGACCTCAACACCATTAATATTTCAGATAACTGTATAAAAGAACAAATACCTACAGGCTATAAAAAAAAACATACAATTCAAAGTTGTAAACCTATCCCTGCTTACTCACTCTTCGACTTTTCCACATCATTTACATCATTGTAGGTGTACATGAGCTATTTGAAATGACTAATTCAAACCGCATAACCCATGTGGTTATCAAATAATAATCTTATCTCAGACCACATGGGTCTCAGCCTTATCAGCGGGCCAATTCATCTGGACTTGATGGGCCATGAAGAGATGAACACTTGTGATTCCTCTTAGAAATGACAGCCCCCATGCTTTATCTTCTTGCCTTCCTCCATATGAGCAGGGAAGATTCAAGACACTCTGGGGGCACCAGGCAAAAAAAATGTAATCAAAAAAACAAAGCTTTTGACAGTGCTCAAGTATCATGGGGCCCCCTATAAGGGGGTTCCTGAACGTGTCATTGCAGTGCCCCCTCATGGCAAGTAATGTAGGGGGCTTTCAGGTTGTCGTTGCTGTGGACCAATGTAAACAGCCGTCTTTGGGGGCCCCCTTCTAGCTCGGGGCCCTAGACAATTGGCTAGTTTGCCTGCCCCGTTGTGACACCTCTACATATGAGATAACACACATGCGCACTGCTGGCTATATAGGAGTATCTTTTCAGTGATAAAGTCAACATATCTGTCAGCTGCGAGTGAGCTGAAATACGAGGTTCTGTATATCTGCACTGAGAGCACAGCACCTTGTCCAAACATGAGTAAAAGGATGGTGTTGAGTCAAACAAAAAGAGCACTGGAGGGGAGGCATGTTTGTTTTTTATTCCGAGATTTAGATATTACATGACAGTCAGGCTCATTAACAAGTGCAATTTAAAGGCAATAAATGTATTTGCTTTCTTAATGACATTTAGTTGTACATTGAATGTAGGCAATCGTAGTCCCACATTACAAAAATCACCACAGTATTATTTAAATATTAGGCTGTGTGATTGTGTTTATAGACATCTTTTTATCCACCACAACACCGCCTTATACTACAGCAGATAAAGGGAAAGTAATTCTTGTTTTTTGAAACACTTTCATGTTGCGTAAGAGAATGAAGGTTTCGGTAAATATAATATGGTTTCTTTTGTCCTCCAATTTAATCAGATGAGATGATCCATTGCCACACACAGCGTCATCATGGTGCTGTGGCAGGCAACTCCTTTGTGTTAAAAGACTAACGGCTGAGCGGGGAATACAGAAAATCAATGAGAGAGAAGTATTGAGCTGCTACTGGGGAGTGTGTTGCGTTCGTGCGTGTGTGTGCGTGTGTGTGTGTGTGTGTGTGTGCGTCCATGCATGCATGCTTGTACGTGTGTGTGTGTGGGGGGGTGCTGGTGATGTTGCTGCAGGAGGCAGTACCCCTGGGAATTTAAAGTCGGACTGTGTCGGCTGGCCTTTGGGAGTTCGACCAGCTGTGCACTCTTGCAAACAAGAGAGTGAGGCCGGCCACTGAGGTGAGACCTTTATCTCCAAATAGGCCTTCAGAGTGTCGGGAGGCCGGCAAATCGGCCGTGTGACAGAAAAAAGTGTGTTGCCAGGATACGTCTCTTTGACACGGGCGATGGTGCTGGTCACGAAGTGGCCTTGGCCTCGTGCCACCAAAAGGTGCATTTGAAAAGAAAAAAAACAAAACAAAATTTGTGAGGTCAGATTGTCTTGAATATACTGAGCATGTTTTAAGCAAGTCACGCTAACAAGATCCCTCAGTGTAAAAGCATGAATCAGGAATATTGTTGAAAGTGAATCCCACATTTCCATTATCCGTGCCTGTACATCTCACTCAGCGTGAACACGCGTTTACAGGAAATAGAACTAGCGCAACACCACCTGAAATGGACTCAACAGCAGAAGCAAAGCAATGCCACGACAACATAATAATGAAAGTTGCACCGCCTCTATAGTAGAAACAGAGGGCACCGCACACAAGCTCCGTCAAACCTCAGCCCTGAATAGAGCGGTCATGTGCAAATGGAAGGCAGGCGCTGATGGAGGAGGACCGGGAATCTCGGCACAGCGGTGCCCCGCTTTCCTCTCTCAGACTTTCATGTGCTGCTAACAGGTGGTCCTTTGAGGAAACTCGGGACAGCGGCGATAATGGAGCACTCTGGGTGGCATTCCGGGGTCTTAAGCACGGCCTCCTGTGTGTGATAAACAACCTCGGTGAACAACACAGCCCTCCGCCAGAGTCAGTGTTCTACCCGGCTGTGTGTTGTAGGTGAGGCACTGCAGGGGGAGCATCTGCTGCCGAGGCGATGGGAGGCCGAGCGAGCGGCCCGGAGCTGATGAGTGTCATTCCCACATGAGATAATCCACCAGACTGAAAGGCGGCATTTAAGCAGTGACTGGAAAAAAAAATTTGGGACACAAGATACTAGGGGTATTGGGAAAGGTTCCTGTTAGAGGCTGTGTCTTTAGGCATCTCACTAAGTGTTGTCAAAGTCCAATCAGTTATATGTGTGTGCTTTTTAACTGAACTCTTCTGTCTGGTTTTAATGCGTGCACTGTGTGTGCCTGTGAGAAGCTTTTATTAGCACAGCCAAACAGTGTGAGGAAGCCACCAGAGAGACACCCATCAGAGTACAGCAGGGTATGTATGAAGTAATAGGTAATCTCGCAAGAAATTGGGGCACCAATAGAAGCTGGGTGATTCAGCTCTGATGAGATATGAGACCTCTCTCCGGACCGACCCTTAAACGTGGCAGCGCTCCTGTGACACACTCTATTAAAATATACTTAACAGGGAGTGGAGAAAAATCTGTGGCGGAGAATGGGCAAGGTGAGCAGGGGAGGCCACCCTGATATTAAACTGCAATGTGTGTGTGTGTGTGTGTGTGTGTGTGTGTGTGTGTGTGTGTGTGTGTGTGTGTGTGCATCTTTTAGATCCACCTGCTGTGACACCAAACCTCCAGGAGCCATCTGCTCCTGTTGTTCTATCTGTCATAGCAACCAGCAGGGACATAAGGATCCAGCAAACAAAGGCTCCAGAAACAGGCTGCTGAGGCAGAGCTGTCATGTCAGGGCCGTGGACATCTTCTGTTCCTGGCCACACGCAGAGATTTAAGTCCATTTAAATCAGTCAATGACAGAATTACTCCACAGATTATATCTAGCGAAATGGAAAGTTGTCGCCCACCTGTTATCCAGGCCTTTGAACAAATGCTCAATTTGCAAGTTTATGACACACCTACAGATCACTTTAGGAGTGTGTGGCTGCACAAGTGAAATACCTTCTACGGTTACATACACAGACGTAAGAGGCGATAATCATAAAAAATGCATCGTCAAAAGTAACATCCACAAAAAAACAAAAAACAAAGGTATTATTTGTTGTGTCAGAGCCATTCCTCCTTGTCCAGTGAAAATGCAGAATATGTGAAGCGCGCAAAGACCTTTACGTGACTCGTGCAGTGTAGGCCTTGTTTATGATTGTGAATTTTCATAAACATCAACTCAATAACAAGCACCCAAATTACAGCCGCAGTTAATGCTTCGGCATAATAAACCTGTCTGCCAAACTGCAGTTAACACCATTAAACTTAATTTCCTCAAAGGCCAATACCACTGGCTTCAGCATTACAAAAATTGCTTTGTCTCTAAAAACCTTCCCCAGGCAAACAATGTCGGGGAAGATTCACACGCAGACGGGAAGGCTTTTTGCAGGTTCTGGGTGGGTATTGGATGGTAAAAGCCCCTGGAAGCAACACGGGGTAATAAAAAAAGGGCCATAAGGAAGGTCCATCTGTCAGCAAGTGAGCCGCAGCCGAGAGCAGGAAGACACCAAATGAGTCCGTGGTAATTTGGTCGCAGGTACAACAGATGTGGGGCGAGACCAGAACATTGTCACTGATGCATGGTATCATCAGTGACATCCGGCAACGTGTCCCTTATCTCCTGTTTCAGTGCTCCAACGCCTGCACACACACACACACACACACAGATTTTCTCTCTGTTGCAATCAACGCACGCACACAAACACACACACTCACAGCGGGGGAACCTCCTCCAGACACCCACATATACGCATGTTCCAAAAATGGTGTTAGACACAAACAGCACCAGAAGCACAGAAAGAGGCGTCCCACAGAGAGGGGAGAGAATGAGAGAGACGAAAGGGGGGAGGAGGAACAGGAGAAGGAGGCGGAGAGGGGCTGAGAGGAAAGAAAGAAAATAAGATGTAATGCCGGGAGAACGAAAGAAGTGAAAGAGAAAAACAGAGAGGGTGGGAGAGAAACTGAAATCAAAGCGGGAGAGAGAGAGGGGAGGGGAGGGGGGATCAGGGGGAGAGACAGAGGGAGGATTTATCCTGTCTTAATTAGAACAAAGTGTCGGTGGCATCTTTCATTTCGTGGCAGATAAGGACACCAGCTGAATCCCCACAAACACACACAACGCTACAAAGCCTTGGCTTCGGCGGACCGACAACAAAACTTGCTCTTTGCTAACCCCGTGAAATGTGAACACCTGGCCCTGTATCTGGATGTTGCGCATGGGAACACTTTGACCAGTCAGCGGGGGCAAACACTCCCATTTAGAGATGATCAAGTGAAGCATGCAAACGTGTTTTATGAACTCCCAACCCACCACCACACACACACTCCCATGCAATGACAGGCAGTGACGTTCCTGGCAAGTCTCACACCACGTCGGCGAGAGATCCGAATCGGGACAAAAGAAATTTGACTGAACGCAACAAAGTGCCATTCTCTGTGGTTCTGCGTCTGAGTCCTTCGATCGACACTTCCAGATTAGAGCCTCAACATTTTACAAACACATCGTGAAGAGTTTCACTCCAAAGCTGATACTGCCTTGTTTTTTTGGAAGAGTACTCAATTAATCGTGTGTCCTGAGGTTATCTTTCCATCTTCATATTATTGACTTATAGGCGCAGGGATGGTTTGTTTGGCCCAAGGTCGACTCACTGTGGGGTCTCTCCACAGTCCCTCTGATCGTGTCTAATGCTTCCCTGCTGACTTAGTTGTAATTAATCAACACTCATTCCTCAATTTGAGACCATGAATATTGCTGCTCTCTCACTTTTAATTGAACAGTGTCACACTGAGACTCCCAACTTTAAGCTCTCCCCTTCTCACCCCCCATATATTTCTCGCATCCCTTTCTGTGTGTGTGTGTGTGAGAGAGAGAGAGAGAGATGTGCAGTGAGCAACAATGAGCTGTCAAGGAGAGATAATCGCTGCAATCATTTCAGATTTTCCTCTCTATTCATCCAATAAATTCCTTTGTGAGCGACGTTAATCTGATTTCATAGCATGGCGACAGGGACCATTGCCAAAGTTAAATTGATTATGGGATTAGATTGCTTTTTCCCCGTTATCAAACCAAATCTAATTTGCCGTTTGCAAACAGTCATTCTTGATCTCCATCGCGACACTGCGCAAGTCACACAGATTCAGCTTTGGAACCAGTGACACTGGCGCTGATTTAAGTTTTTTAACTTCGGAGCAATTATAACACGGAGACAGCGATGCGCGTTTACGCACAGATGGGATTGGCGGTGATCAGGTGGCGGTGGGCTCCAGTGGTCCTATATCGATCAGGCAACTCTACTGAACCTCTAAAGCTGATAAAGGCTTTGATCAATTACGGCATGGATGACATAAAAAAAAAGGTGCGATATACAATAAAATGAATGTCCATTGAAGTCACAGCAAAGTCATTCAGCATAGAACTAAAACCAAACACACACCACAAAACCACAGTATAGTGAAGATTGTGGGGTTTTCGTTACGGATTAGAATGAAACCGGCTCAAAACGCTAATAAGCCATCAGAATAATACAGTCAGTATAAAGGTAATTCCTTACCGTGCAATCGTCTGTTTGTTGTTATATTGTTGTGTGTTGTTGTGTCTTTGAATAGCAGTCGGTTCCTATGGCTGCGGACTGACACTGAGCACGGACACACACCGCGGCGGCACCACCTCGGAGCTCCGCTCTACGTGCGCAGCATCCGGACAGTCTCCTGCCTCTTATGGGGGACCCGTGTGCGCGCCCCCGAGTGCGCGTCCGCGTCAGGGCCGGCTCCATGTCCCAGCAGGTGAGCCGAGGCTGGGGCCCGATCAGTGCTGTGTGGGAATGGAGTGAACATTACAACACACGTCATCCCACGGTTATTTGCTGCAGAGCTGACATATTTGGCTAAAACAAACCTGCTGGTTTAAAAAGTAGCCTGGTACCCTATTGCATGTTTAGTCTTTTAACAGTTCGCTTGCACTTTCTGTTAGTTTGTTTCACACTATGGAGTTATAGGACGTCACCCCACTGCAATCAACACAATCCAAGGTGATTCTTGCAAACTTAAAAAAAAACATACAGTGAAGTAAATACCTGAATCCGACAGTTGTAGGATGAAGTAAACATCAGTTGCCAACTTTACAGGAGCAAATCCCTGCAGGCTGCTTTCACTAGCTTATGGAAAAGACAAGAGTGGGTGCTGTACAGCAGCAGGTTACTACCCATGGTTTTGTGGAGAATTTGTGGAAAAAGACAATTACATGAAATGGTATAAACAGTCTAATAAACCTGTTGTGGCGTCAGTAATGATCTGTAGTAAGTTTGCTTTTAATAACCGCTGTCGATTTTAAGTGGTAATGTCGACCAATTAATCATTTACATAAAAATGTGTTATTGTAAAACGTAAAATGCAGATTAATCGGAGGACCATAAGCCTGAAAATGCAAATTAAGTATCTGCGGCTCGCCAATGCTTTTAGACACAACCCGAGTTTTGAAAAAGTTTGGCGTTTAGACACATTCTTTGACATAAGATTCGCAGGCACACGAAATCCCGCAAAACGTAATTAAAACGCTGTAGTATGGCCAGGTCTTCTCGCGCGTGCGTGACAGTTTGACTGCAAACAAAATGCGCATGTGCGAAGTTGAGCCGTGACGTCACCGTTTCCTCAGGTTGCGGGTTTGGCGACGCTGCTGTTGCCTGTTCCGAAGATTTCACTTTGGAATCAATTAAAAACAATTTAATTGCTTCTCAAAGCAGATATTAACGCATTTAATTATTAATATTTAGTATGAATTAATCACAAATAATGTAATTAATAAGACATTTGTTTGAATCTAGGCTTTAATTTGATGAGGATCCTCTGCAGTGAAAGCATGTATTTTGCATGCATTTTTTAAGCTAACAAACTCAGCTGACTGCAGAGCACCAGCAGCACGACTAATCTAAATCTACTCTGTTAGGCAGTTGTGTGTCGACAGATTTAATGCCGTATATTTGGGGAATTGGTTGTGTATAAATCACTTGAGGCAATTTCTTGACATTTAGAATTTCAGTCAGGGTTTTTTTTGTGTGTGTGTTTCCGCCCTGACACAAACTGTTTGTTTGCATTGTTGAAGCCAATGAACAAGCTTTATATTCATTTGGTTTGAATACAAACAATGCTGACAAGCCACTTAGCGCTGCAAGCACAGAGGGGCTTGAGTCTGCCATAGGAAGATAACAGACTAACATTCAAAATGCCTTGAGAAATTTGTATTGAGTGCTCAGACATCTTACTTAGGGAAGGTTGTGGTTCTCTAAGTGTATGCATGCTCTGTGTGCAGACACTCCACTCTGGCTTTATTTGTATTTTTTGTTTTGCATACTCGAGCACTTCTCTTTATTTGTCTGCATTTATATATATGTTTACTGGGTACTGCACTTCTAAGGAAGTTTGAAAGCCGACTCTTCATTTGGTGCATTTAATATTTTAAATCATTAAAACACTTTCCCAGCTTCTGTCTTAAGTTGAGGTTGCCACATATTGCTTCATGCTTATAGCGTGCGTCAGGCACATTTGGGCAAGATATCAGCAGCTCTGTAAAGTTCAAGATGGCATTTGAATGGGACCTCCTGTAGTTTCTCTGTGGCAGAAGACTCTTTTTTTTTTGTTTCACAAATCTATTCCCACAGGTCTGGAGTCTTTGGATTCTAGAGAACAGTGGCTGCAGCTTTTTCAATTTGAAATGCAGAAGTTTGTTACACTACATCAATTGGTGGTTTTCAACCAAAGGTATTTCTGCCATTGTCTGCGGGTACGTGGAAAGACTGCTATAAAGACTGGATATATGAATATAACAGGAACAGTGTTGCCTGTCCACAAGCCATTTTAGCAGGTCATTTGAATACCCCAGTATATTCAGCACAGTCACAGACTAAATCACTTCTAAATAATATTTGGGCAAGGGAATTGCCCGGAGGATGCAAGACAAACTTACTGTAGTAACATGTGTCATGCAAACGACCGGATTATAAATTGCAGGTCGTCTGACAAATCAAATTGATGTTATTGTTTTGCTGAATCCACAAAAGGTTGAGCTATTGTGTGTTGAATTCAGAGCTCAATAAAATTGCTGTTTATTGTAAGCGATGATTGGTGTGATGCAAACATTTACAGTGGCACCATTTTTTCTCAGGGCTTCTGTAGCCTTGTCTATAATTATAAAAGCAATAAAGTGAAAAATAATACTACTGCAAATGGTCTGTACCACCACAGCTACAAAAACAAAAAGGAAATAATAAACTTTAACTTTGCACATGAGAAGAAGTACTCAGTTCATCCTACCGCAAAGGCATTAAGATAATCAAGTCAGGAGAGGCTATTGAGTACATTTTAACGCTTCCACCAATCAAGTCGTGAGTCAAATAATATTGTTGTAGTTCTGCTGCTGAAATCCCTTCTTGCACTTCATATACTGATGTACCCATGCTGGATTATCAAGCAGGCCTAATCCATACCATGCAGAGTAGGAGAGTCCTGACCGCTTGTGCCTCTAGGCCAGAGATTCTGTGCCGTTTGAAGTGACTCTTGAGTTACATTTCTTTTTGAAGACACAGACCTGGACGATCTAGTTATGTTTTTTTCCCCCTGATACGGATTATACTGAATTGAACATTAATATTATGTAGGCAGAGAGTTTACACTCTCCTCATCTTTACCTAAATATTGAATATGGTGGGTGCACTTCTGGAGCAGATGAACCTCACACACCAGTGCAAAGGAGGGTCTCATTATTGATCCATGAATGCACTTATACATCAAACATTCAATTCCACTGTGGGTATTGTAGAGTAAAATTAAACAAAAAACAAAGCAGTGGCTTCAACACAACATAGCAGGCGATGTACTTTATGTGGATGCAGTGAATCCTCGAGGGAGACAGAACCAGTGAGTGTGCTTTGGCAGTCGGAGTGATGATGAGGAAAAGCAGGAGGACCCCCTGCTAAGTCCCTTCGTGCATTATGAGCTAGCTGCTCCGCAGCAGGCATCAAACACTACATTCCAGGGTGTCGAGCTTTAATACTGCCAGGGGCAGGTTTTGGGTTTCTTTTTTAGAATGGATCAGCTCTCAATTCTGCCCAATTTTCCCATACCACACCCAGGAACTGAAATTAACAAATGTACACACACAAAGAATACCTAAAATAAAAGTTTAACCATTTAATTAAAATTGATTGTCAGAATATTACACAAAATTGTGCTTGACTGATGCAAATGGATTTCTATATATACATACATACATACATATATGTGTATATATACGCACGCACGCACACTTTTGTATTACATTTATGTGCACAGGTAACATATGAATACTGTGGTGTGAATCCACATGTCAAGCAAATGTTACTTTTGAAATAATTTTCACATCAAAGCAAGACCTTTCAAATCATATCTCGTCTCAATTTTGCACATAATTATGATGAAGTCACCAAAATATAGAGCCACTTCATGCATCACTCAGTGTTACAACTAGGTGCTGCCGTACTATTGCCTTCAAACAGTTGCATTTCTGATATAGGGATATTTTACAGTGTGTAATTGTACATGGTAATCACAGTGGATGCATGGACATATGCCACGGCCAGCTCGTTGACAGTAAGTTCCATGTGATACTTTTATCTGAGACTGCCAAAACATTAAACCTGAAATATGCAGGGTAAATATTGACACCAAGCACCTTGGAAAAAGAGTTGAGAGATTTTAAAATAAAACACATTAGAATACTGCCACCTTCTGGGGGAACACGACCACAATTTCTTCAGTCTCTAAAGTGTGATAAAGTGCAGCTTCTCCCACTGATCAAACATATTCCCTGATGCCACAGAAAACAGCTACACTAGTGACAGAGACAACAATTAATTATTTTGTCTCAATTCATTCACTCAAAGTCAGGGAACCCATGGCTACTCCGTGTCTATGGCATGAGACTTCTGTGAGAGCAAAACTTATAGTTCGGTACACTTCAATGGCAATTCAAAAGCAGTCTGAGCAAATGATGCATTAATCACATAAAACTCAAGGCACATGAATTTCGCTTTATGCAAAATGTGTGACAGCTCAAAGCTACTCCTGCGGCTCTCTCAATCTGCAACACACCAAACAGAAGCTCAATTGTCCAAATGAGTGCACGGTGTCGCGTGTTGGCAGCATATTGATTGCTGATGTGAACTTTTTAAACTAAAGGTTTGATTCGGACTCATTTTCCTACAAGCTGAAGATCTCATCATTTAAGTTTACTTAACTCAGTTGTAAATGTCATAATTTGTGGAGCTGAATGACAACGGCAGCAAACTAAGTGACTGTAAAGCATAATGGACAGAAACCCGAATGAAGCAGTCATTCTCTTTATGAAACCTGCACTCAAAACAATGATGTTAGGATACAATGTAAAATCTCCCTGTGAATGTTCACCTGCAAAAAAAAAACAAAAAACTGCCATCAGCTTTACAATCATTCATGCAGTGGCAGTGTACGATCGTCTTCGGAATCCCCTCTCCACAGCGATATAGGATCAAGGAGTACCTTCGCGTTCACAAAGGCGTCAGCGCTGCACAGTCCTCGCTGGGTTTTCCCGCAGGTACCTCGTACTTAAAGACCACGCTGAACAACTTGCCTCCCAGCCGGTCGGCCAGCCACGAGTTCTTGATGACGGCCGTCTTTAAACTCTCGCAGCTGAGCGTGGCGTAGTAGTTGGTGTGGATGGCTCGGCCCATCCCCTCGATGATCACCAGGTCGGTCTGCCTCTCTCGCACCACCATCGCCAGCACTTTGTCCAGACGGCTGAGGAACGCAGAGGCAGATTTACAAAAAATAAATACAAACATAAATCTTAGTAGCTCTGATGACCATAATACAGAACATCTAATGAATTCTCTCGGATTTCTGTCACCATGTGTAGATTATCAATGTGAGAGGGACACTGTAATCCGCTCTCATGAGCACGAGATACTTTTTTACGAGAAACGTATTACTTGAAAGACCATGCCTTTAAAAATACCATGACCCAAATCTAAATGTGTCTGCTCTCAGCTAAAAATCATTGTGCTCTCTATGGCCAAGCAAAGATAAGATCCATATAACTTTATAAAGTTTACTCAAACTCAATAGTACTCCCTTATACATGTCAAGAAAAAATAAAAACAACCAACCTTAGATCAAGGCAAGGAGAACTGGAACCACTCTGGACCAATATCAGCCTGTCCTCCCTCAGACCGGCTCTGCAGCAACAAGTCACAGTTCACTGAAGGACATTTGATCATTTTGTCTGATTCAATAGACCTGGCAATTTGTTTTTAATTTAGGAGTCGCTCGTAATAAAGATAGGAGCCTAGTCTGGCTTTACATTGACAATGAATTATTAGTGGTAAGGGGTACTTCATACTTAAGTCAAATGTTAAAATCTGTACATCCCTTTTTTCTTGAAAAACCCTCATGGAAACTCACTGAACCACTGGATCCATAGCAGCGATTCTTTCGGTCAATATTTGCAGTTCGCCATTTGTTACGTCGTTCAAAGCCGGACTGGAGTTGCTGGCCAACACAACCTAAAGTTAGATGGAAATGGAGTTGAGGTAGCGTCCCATAAAGCATTATATTAGATGTTTCTGCAATCCCTCACCTCTGTTCCCCGAGAGAGGAGCTCTCGGACAAAAGGCATCACGCCTAGAATGATGTCTACTCCACTATTATCTACGAAAAACAAGGCACACTTATGAGGAGGACCCTGCAAGAGAAAACCAGGATGGTTTGTGTTCAAGCACTGATCATCAAAAGTTCACAATAAAACAAAAAGAATTGTTTGTTTTGTGTGACATATTATAATTGTGTCCCAAAAAGGGTGTAAACCATTTCCTCTTTGTACTCAATGAGAACATGTGTCTGGTACTTAGAGTGTCAGATTTTTGTGTTGGTTTTATTTTCGGGTCACTTGAGTTAAATTCAGTGAGTGTTTGTGTGCGTGTCGTGTGCTTTTGATCATGCTAAAATGAGTCTTACCTTCATTCGTTCCAACCATTGGTCATAGGAGTCAACAAGCCATGGCCGCTCTGGCAAAGAAATGCAAAATCAGACTGAGCATCAACTATTATCTCCGTGGTTGTTCATGTTAAAAAAGACATTCAAGGCCCAGAGTGGACGCAGTGCAAAGCAGAGGCTCTGTTACCTTCCAACTGTCTTTTAGCCTGCTCAAAGCCAAACTCGGGATCAGATTCTAGGACGCTGCAAGACAGACAAGACAAATGATGCAAGGGTATAATCTGTACAAACGTACCAGTAAGGCAGGTATGTTTCCTGATTCACAGCAAAAGACTTTCCATCATTTTAGATCGAGAGTTCAATTTTTCGGATTTTCCACTCCCTGCAATCTGGCCTGTCCGCACCCAAAGAATGTGTTCCCTCAATAAACAAGAGTTACTTCCTAACTTTTCTGAGCTAATGAAACGCTTTCTAAAGCTGACCTTTTGGCACTGGCTGCCCAAGTGTGCAAAAAAAAATTAATCACTTATTAAAGACAGAGTCAAGGTAAATACAATGATTCCTGACTTTGATCGTTTTTCATTATGATGTCATTCAGACTGCCTCCAACAATTTGCGGACTAGTAAATGTTATCAAAAACACATAACCAAAGCAGTGAGCAACTCCCTGATTAAAGCTGAAAATAAAAGATAGGCATCTGGAGTCTCTCTCGCAATCAACCAGACCAGGGCAACTTATCAACCTGGCTGCTCACTGGGTATGAAAGGGCACTCACTCTGACACAGCCTTGGCTCCCCAGTCAAAGACATTCCCAGCCAGGACGCCCCGTACCAAGGCAAACTGTCTCTGCTCCCAGCTCAACTCCTCCAGGGAGCGCACAGCCTTCTGGTAGTACTTGAGAGCCATGTCATTTTCTCTCTGTTTAATCTGCAACACAACAGAGATACGATAAATTGTACCATTTACATGAATGGTTATGGTTATTTATCATAAATGTTAAAAAAGCGAGACTCTCAAAATAAATTCATATGTTTAAGATCAAAACGAAACAAATGATGCATCATCCCCCAACGTATGAATACATGAAATGGTGACAAATTCCCAAAACGGAACAATGAGGGCCAAAAATCACCCGTTAGAAACATGGCAGGAACACACAAGGAAAAACAAAACATTGTGATAGATTTCATTCAGACCTTAGAGTAGGGATCGGGAAAGTTGAACTCGTTTAAACAGTGTTCCCTCGTGTCTAAAAGACTTCTGACAGTGAGGGATCCATAAGCACTAGGTGAAAGAAAGAAGCAGTAGATGCATAGTTTGACACTGTTGTTCTTATATGTTGTCTTATGTCGAGAGTTGTTTTATCATGGCATGAGATAACATAATGAAAACTATGTAAATGAGCTCCGTTTTTCTAAAAGCATGGAACTAGTTTCTTATTTTTCGCACTTATTTGTGTTTGATTTCAACGACAACTTGCATGGACGCACGTTACTCTTCCGGGAGTGTAGACAACTGATGCAAACTTCCGTACTGTACCACATTCCCAAATACGGAAACATTAAACACACTATAACAATATTAATATGAAACATTTCCTTTTAGTCAATAAAGTAAGTGGGTACTTCACAGCAGGGATGAAGACATGGAACTAATGCAGACAATGAAGAAAAGGGTCAAGTTTAAGTGTACTCGTCAGCAATCACTGGACTGAGGAAGAATTAGAGACATTTCTTACAATGGCTGGTGGCGGAGGGTCTGAAGCTTGTGTCTGTACTTCTGACGGAACTTCTCGGCTCGCTCGGTTGCCTCCGATATATCAGGCTGGCTCGCTACCGCTCTCTTCACCACCTGCTCCGAAAAACAACAGCAATCAGCAGCGTTCACAAACTCATGAGTGAAGTTTTCAAAAATCAGACCCTCTCATCTCATATGAGAAGCCGACCTCTATTCAACAAAACAGAGAGGATGTGAAGCATCGTAACTTGGAGGCTGAGAGGCTAACATTTTGAAAGCTGTCCAAGAGGTCAAAAGGACATTTTACATTTTTCTGTGAACCCGACATTAAATCTCAAATTTTGTGTTAATCCCTTAAAAATATATATATTTCATTTCTTTACAATATAGTGTTATTTCTTTTCCTCTTAAAAAGCTCTGCATGTTCTGTATGGCCCATTTTAATTTCCATTTTTTTTGTTTGTTTTTTTAATAGTCTTAAGATACGGCAGCAGTCCTACCCCGTCTAGAGCCTCCTCAAAGCAGTAGAGCCAGTACTCGCGAGCCGGAGCATCCGCTATGAGGTCCACGGTGTCTGGGATGTAAGAGGACGGGTCCTGCAGCAGAGGCAGATTCACCAGCTTCCTCTCCAGACGGTCCATCTCCAACATGTCAAACTAGGCACAAGGTAGAGATGTAGCGTATACATGTTGTCTGTGTTGTCCACGCACTCAATGCCACTTTCAGATTCTCGTGACATTTCCTATTCCAAAAGTCACTATTTTCTAGGATACCTTCTGCAATATTTTTTTGTTGCATTCATATTTCTACCTTTTGCAGGAATAAAAAAAAACTAAAACACACGGATCTATCAGGACGCGACTCTATGAGCCAGTGGGAGCCAATGAGTTAAATATCTGAGGAATAAAAGAAAATACTACTACTATGGGTTTACTGTGTGGAACCTCAGCAAAAAATAGCTAATATGCGAGTCCTGCATCAGACTCGAAAGCTTGAGCGTGAAGTGAGAATTTACAGGATGCGTTGGCAGCTCAAAGCTCCTTGTGTTCTGTAGAGACCTGCACGCCGTTTCACATCAAGAGAACAAAAAGCAAAGTGGCCACTGTTGAGGGCTGCCAAGATATCAAACACTGTCCTTTTCAATTTTAATATCATATGATTTAACCAGAATTGATGTAATTAACAGCATCAGGAACCACCGCAAAGCAAAAGGTAACTCATAGTCTCTGCACTATTGAAGACATCATGTTGAGAGCTTCCAGCTACAGGGAGCATGAGAAGCAAAAGCTGTCCGGTCATCTAAACAGTGCACACAAGTCAAGCATGCAGATGTACTTACAAGAAACTGAAGGAGAGGGTTTGGCAGACACAACAAGAATGTGTGGAGAAGGAAATGAAAAAAAAAAGGTTATGGTAACATCTTTACATGATGTCTGTGGATTTAGTGAGGACAGTGGTGGTGGTATTACGTATTACTATAGAAAACATACAATAAAAAATAAGCTCTCGTGCAGCAATAAATAATATGAATAATAGGGGGAATAATGTTAAAACGAAGAAGGAATAGGTCATGAGTTCTGATGTGGTACATTGTCTTGCGATCACTCTACTACTTTCTCTGGAGACTCACCGTTCCACTGCGAGCACGTTGCATTGGATTCATCTCTGGAGAAACACTCATCAGGCCTGAGCTTCCAGCATAGTTTTCACCCCAACTGTACTGGTTCGGATCTAGAGGAGTCAAATCAATACATTTCTGGTACAAAAAATTCATTATAGTATAATTGTGTCGTATTTTAAACAATTGATTAGCAGGGGTTTCCATAAATATATGGTAATGTAATAAATAGAATAAAAACATGTCCTCATTATTTGACTGTGGTTGTCAGGTATTGGTCTTGATACCCTGGCACTATTGCCTGCAGTAAATCAGTTTTTCTATACTCTGCCTGGCAGTAACTTGAATGTGTTTATGTCAAGGCCAGACTCAAAAGGGACTTTAGTCATCTGCTAAAAACCATGAAAGAATCTGCTTCCAGTATTATTATATTACGTTTCCTCGTATCAGGCCTCAAGTGAGAGGGTGGACACAGACCAATATGTTTTGATGTTGTATTATTTTGTTCTTACTATCTTCCTCTGCTCCTTTAAGAAATGCTCCAATGGCTCCAAGATATCCCTCGTGTCTCAGGAACAAGGCCTGAACTTCGCCCTACAACCAAGAAACAAAAAGAGGTGACAACCAGGGTTGTGGATGAAAGGTCATCTGATTTAAAACCATGCTGAGGACTAAACAGAGATAACAGTGACAAAGATATAAAACAACTTTAACAAGGAACTCTCACCAAGATACATTCGCCCTCATCTTCCAGATTTCTTTCTTTAACGCTTTGCCCAAATTATTTTGATCACTTTTCTCTTATTTTGAATTCGGGTTCAAGCAGAATTAAAAATGGTCTAGACCTGTTGTAGGAGTCAGGTAATATTCAAATCAAGTTTTTCCACTAATGGATTGTATTTTTCTTTACGGTGAAGCCATTTAAAATATTAAACACAAATAACAAATGTTGTTATTTATTGCTTATTTACTTATAACTGTAAATGTATTCATATCTTCGATGGTATACGGGATCAAACTACTCCTTCGTGCTGCAAAGCAGTATAGTTGGCATATGTCTTGTTTATTAGTAACTTGCTACTTGCTATGCACATTTTATATCATCGTAAACATACACTGCAACGTGTTTCTTAGCATGTGATTTACACACGGGCATGACATGATGGGCCAATCACGTTTGGAGTATGTTTTGCTGTGTGAGTAGAGTTTGAGACCATGCCTTTGTGAAAAAGTTGATGCTGTACGTGATTGTGTGCATGGTGACAGGATGTCCTCGAATGAAGAAGCCTCCAAAGTAAACCCTGGACAGGTTGTGGAGCTTGGCATAAAGACAGGCCAGCTGCCCGATGTCGTTGCTAATCATGTGGAGTAAGCTCTTGGCCATGTCTTCTTTAGAAAACTCTGTAATAAAGAACAAAAGTATTTGAGTATACAGGGGGAAAAAAACTTTCAGCAAGGAAAAAGTTGCTAGTGACCATTAAAACCTCTGACTATTCATGTACTGTCGCTGATTTATCAATGATAGCAGTTTATCAAAACTCATACAATAAATTTGAAAATGTTTTAGTATTTCAATTTAGGTATGTAACTGAAACGTTCTGGTCAGTTACAGTACAACATATAACAACACTAGCGTTTATTAAAGTGATTAAGTAAAGCTAAATTTGATCCAGATTTCAAAATTTAAATTATAAAACACTTAAGGGTGATCCACAATTAGCAGATGTACATAAAGAGTTTGCTCTCCAATAAGTAAGCAAAGGCTGTGAGTTTCTTTCCAATATCACATACACATGCAACACATGGAGTTTGAACTGGGTGAAAGGCCATCCTTTCATTTCAACACAGTTTACACTTTAAAGCTTAAAAACAATTCTCCAAAGTCGCCAAGGACACATCAGACACGCAAACAGAAAAGAATATCTGCCATTTGCTATTTTTTTTAGACTTAAGGCAATATTTCCTCCTTTAATTGTCCATATGTTGCCTGCATAAACAATGTCAACTTTACAGAGAACCAAAAAGCTAAAAAACTGATATATGAGGACTGCAATAAAGTGCTATTTTTTCCATTTACGGGAGACAGTATAAACCTTTGCAATATCCTGAACACATGGATGGACAGCAGAGATATATACTGCATGGTTTTTGATTTGATGTTCATACATTTTTAAGTGTAAAACTAGGTCACCATCGAAATATATTCCTTCATGCACCTTGAATCTTAGCAGAAAGCCAGCTGCTCCCCTTCAAAGCAAAAAGAATACTTCTTTAATGTTTTTTGTTATATCAACTGAACTGCAGACATTAAAAAAAAATAACCCAGATATACACATACATACACTAAGGTTAAGCTATATAAAGTCAACGTGCCCCATGCATCACCTTTGTCAGCAGTAGCAGACTTCCCAAAACTGCTCGCAATAAGATCTCCAGTCAAGCCCAAAGACCCGTAAGATCCTCCATAGATATCTTTGACAAGCATGTCGACACTGGCGTGCTGGCCTTTTGAGGCCAACTGTAGCAACTCGTCAAATCTCTACGGGAGAGAGGAACGGTTCATCACTGCATTATTGCACCTAGAAGTCGGTTTAGGACCTTTCTGTAACAAGTATTACAGTCTGACAGTAAACAAAGACCAAGATATATAACATACCTTTGTTTTGGTGAGCAAGGCTCCAAGGCCCCAGAACGTCCCTCCGCCTATTGAGCTTCCGCCTATTCGTTCAAATTTGTCCTCTGATTCAACCTGAAGAAGATAAATTGCATGCGAATCAATACAATGAGAGCAGAAGACCATTGTTTATACCAGTGAAAGTCATAAGGAAAATGCCAAGCTTGCATTTTATATACTTTATACTATAGAAATACTGTGCCTTAATCCACAAATTTGGTGGGAAATATGTATATATAATTCCATTTTAGTTACATTTCTATTTCAACTGCATACACATTCTAATCACTGCATATACTGTATATTTCGATATTTTTTTGCACAGCTTTAGTTTATTTAATTTTGTATGTTTTTATTTATGCCTGAATCTCTGCTGCAGTAACACTGTGAATTTCCCCACTGTGTAAAGGATTGTCTTCTTCTTCTTATCTTAATCAAGAACTAAACTGCCACAAGGGCTTTTTATGGCTGTGAAAATGCAATGCTTGTAAAAATGGCATGGCAGTGTTAACAAGATGGTCTTTACGCAACAATTTTCTTCCAAATACTGGACAATATTTATGAGGATTAAAAATGTGAGAGATAATCAGTTAATGTCACATTGAATTTTGAATCTGGTACTGATACTGGCAGATGGATACTTCTTTATTGATACTGAGGGGAAGTACTATACTTTGAAAGCAGTATGGAAACACAAATCTTGTCTGACAGGGGACCCCACCTCCCAAAATATAGATTTTGTGTTATTACCTTGACTATAGAGACCCCAGAGCCAATGTTTACCAGCAGGTAAGGGAAGATGTCGGGATGAGTGGTCTGAAAGCGGAACTCTGAGTCAGTGTGCTTGGCATACACAAAAGCCTCATGGGGAATGTTCCTCAGCACAAAGTTACAACCCTTGATAAGGCAGGTCATCTCATCTTCTTTGTCCACTCTGCCACAATGCAAGACAGTCGGTAAACACAAGAAGACATCAATTACCTTGAATCTTTCTCAGACAAAATATGTAAAAAAACTGGTGTGATATATACATATTGATGTATTATGTATTGTGTGTGTGTGTGTGTGTGTGTGTGTGTGTGCTCACTTAAGTCCAAGTTTCCTCTCAAGGAGCTCCTTGAACTTGTGCGCCCCTCCACCAGTGGCTTTGATAACTTTGGTGTCTGTGTTGACCAGATGGTCCTTGATAAAGTCCAAGCATGTTTCGATGTATGTATTTTCAAACTTGATAAAGTGCAGGCGGGCAGTGACCTCTTCCTGCACTGATATCTCATACAGCTTGTCCCCAGCAGCCTCCTGGGACACAATTGAGATGGAAACACATAAAAGAGAGAGTGAATACTACATTTTGTAGAGCCACTGACATTGTCTCTGCTACAACGGAAAAGTGCCATTGTCTTTTCATAAGAGTTCAAAACAGTCTTAAACATAAATGCTTTTCTCTGTCCAGTTAGGACCATGAATGGTTTAGTGGAATGTAGGAACACGTCTTGGGAACAGGCCACCACAGATCTAACAGAAATTAAAGAAAAATAACCGAACAATAGTATACAGGAAGTAATAATATGAAAAATATGATTTACCTTTGTATTGTGCTCGAAAGATCGCACTTTGGCCACTTTGTGTTGTACAGTTGAGTAGTAGGCGAGCTTTGTAAGGGATCCACCTGTTAAAGCAAATCCGCATTGATAATGCGCGATAAGAACCCACTGCACAGCAGATGCTAAACATGTGATACACCGGATTATCGGTAAAATCCAGATTTAAACTGACAGTTCGCCTACTGGGGTTTAAAACCAGACACGTAAACATATCACCTCAGACTAGCTAGCAGTAGATGCTAGCGCTGCTGTAGTTGTCAAAGTTGGAGCAGCTCGTTTGACAACATTCACCTTGTGATCAAAAGACTACCCTGGAGACATGCAAAACAAATAAACATAGCTGCTGTCAAACGAATCCAAAATGCACATTAATTCAATTCGCTACCAGTAGCTTCGTACTTCCACCTAAAGTCATGTGTTGTCATAGTATCAGACTGCGGCATAGGCTGCTCGATTAACACGGAGATGATCCACGTTAGAGCAATAGTCACTGAAGAAACCAACACAACGTGTATATTTCAAGGTACCTATGTCTATTGCAAAGCGCTTTGCGTTTTCCAAATTGCGGAATATCTCGTCGGGTGGAAGAGTGATGCTTTTATCCATGGTGTGTCCACTCGTGCCGTGAACAGCTCGACCACATTCCGCCATGGTCGGCGACGGTGTGACGTAACGTGACGTACGTGCGTAACCTCCTCGCTGTCCAATCAGCGGACACGTCAACACGAACACGTAAAGTGTGAGGAGTTTATTAGGTACCCCCAATTCAAGACGATAGTTTATCACCAGCATACATTGAAGTTATCTTTCACTCTTAGGATAAAAAACACCGTATACATTATATGTGTGGTTGACCATCTTTAAATCATTTTCAATCAACAAGCCTGTTGACATAAAGCTTAGTAAAGTTAGCCTTGATACATTAACTACCTAACACATGTATTGACCTACGCTATCTAAATGTTTTTTTGACTTATCTTGTAGTCATAACAGTAAGAGGTTTGACTTGTATACATTTTCTCTAAAAAACGTTTAGTTATGTTATGATTCCTTTTAATTTACCTAAATGTTTTAGTCGGTAAACTTAAAAAGTCAACATTATAAGGTTTTCATAAAAAAAACATTTGAGGAAACTGAATTTCCTCATTGTGGGACTAATAAAGGTGTTCTTTCTTTCTTTCTTTCTTGAATGAGTCACTGAGAAGACAAGAACTTGAAAAAAATAACATTGTGACTATCTATGAAACGTTTGGCTGGATGTGTTTAATCCTAACAGTAAACATACAAATGTAACTGAGTATTTCATAAATGTAATGTTGTTTGAATGCATAACTAGTTTCGGCTGAGTGCACCGGTGCGGGCGGGGGACGGCCTTACGTCATGACGCAGCACGTTGAAGCACGTCGAAGCGCTCCTGGTTGCTGCTATGCTAAGTTTCAGCTAAGTTGCTGCCGCTCGCACCGCTCCATCTGTTGTTACCCGGGGGGACATTCACAACCAACGGCAGGCCACTTGTTTGGGGAAAGCTTTGGCTAAGGAGTCGCAGCGTCTGCGTCGGGCCATCGCCATGGCACTGCAAGGCCCAGAGGAGCTGGGGGAGCAGGTGGAAGAACCGGAGGATCTGGACGACCAGGACGCTAATAGCATCTCTCCGGCCGAGGAGATAACGTTGCCCCCGGGGCCCGGAGGCGACGAAGACACGGGGGACACTCTCCTCCTGCCCTGGGACCGCTTCGCTGCCTGGCTGCACTGCATCTGCGTGGTCGGCTTCGACCTGGAGCTGGGACAGGCGGTGGAGGTGAGACAGCAGTGTCCCTCGGGGGCGGAGGGGTCATGTTAAAGTCCTCAGTCCACACCGTGTCCAACATGTCCAAGTTAGCGGGTATCCACCACGGCCCCGACTATTTCCTGGACTGGATCATCCAAACTTCTGCATGTAGCTGTGTGGTGTTGATATTTATTCCCTATACGATTGTAGACCTGTTTGCATGCAAATGCTACAGTTTCAGCACAGTGGTTGCTATTTTTGTTTTACTTTGGAGGAAAGCAAATTAATCACCTGATATGGTTTAATGTTGCTCAAATGGAATGTTTGTAGTCTGTCGTCATCATCATCATCATCATCATCATCATCATCATCATCATCATCATCATCATCATCTTCTTCTTTATTGCCACTTTTAATGGAGGCATGGTGTTTGGGTTTTCATCCCACTGGAGTAACCATGGACAACAAAACAATCACCCTGTTGTCCTCATAAATTACATAATCTTGTTCTTGTACTTTTTCATTCCACAGAATAGATTAAATAATTGTATTTGCATGTTCATAAACTACATTAGGCTGCAGCTATCAATTATTTAAGACATGGATAATCCACCGATTAATGTATTGAGTAAAACAACAACTGATAAACAACTCTTTGATCGTCCCTGCATGCACAATCACAAGCACTGAGTAATTCAGTCTCTGCGTTTTACCCATCTTGGCCAGCACAGCAATGTCCACAAACAGAACAGTATACGAGCCACAGAGCAGTGGACAGCCATTTTTGTAGGCGCCCGGAGGGAAGATGTTTGGGTGGCTAAATTGCATTGCTCAGGGACAAATCGCACTTGCAGAGTCTTCGATGGGACAGCTGGTAGAGATTCCTCTTCTGTTACAGGAGATTGTTGTAAAAAATTTTTTTTTTTCAAAAAATGTCGACACAAATGACTGGATTAGTTTAATATATATTCTCAGTATTGACAAAAATATAAAGAGATCGACACTTATGTATATATTATGATATTATAATTAGGATTAAGGCATTGCAGTAATTTGTTTGTTACTGATGGCAGAATGGCCCTCTCGAAAAATACAAATACACATTTTTGTGTATGTTATCTTAATACAAGAATGGTTCTATATAAAACAGTTAATAATTACATTTAATGTTAATAATCAGTTTAATGAATAAGATGTTCAAACCTGTCCAGATATTTAAACCTGTATAACTGGGCGGTTTTTCGATTCTCTATGCCACTGATGCATTTAAACATTTAAATTTAAATATCTTCTTATAGATAGAGCTCAGGTGAACTCCAGAATGGTTGCAAGCTCATTACAGGGCCAAAATACACATACAAGCGACCATTGACTCCCGTTCACACCTACAGTATATATACATACAGTCTCCGAAATCAAATATGGTAAAATGACAATTACTGAAAGTTATGATTCAATATGATTGAAAAGACGAAACAATTGTTGTATAAATCTTTGATAACACATGACCTGTTTTAGATTGCGTGGCTTGATGATCTTGTAATGTTTGGTAACTCTGTTCCTCTGTCCTCTAGGTCATTTATCCTCATCATTCCAAACTATCAGAGAAAGAGGTGAGGCCAACTGACCTATGAAAAGAAGGGTTAAATAAATGAGTCGTAAACGTGAAGTTTAGTTTGGTAGATTATTGTCAATATTTGTCATATTTTATTGTTTGTTGTGTGTGTGGGGAATGTTGTCAACCTGAGATGGTCCAACAAAGAGAAGAAGAACCTACAGAATCTAACCTTGTTTCTATTTTCTTTCAGAAAACAAGCATCTGCTACCTTTCCTTTCCTGACTCAAACTCAGGTGAGTCCCTGTTTCAGCCTCTCTAACCTTTGTCTGATCTCTTTAAATTCCGCAGAACAAGAAATAATTAGTATTATGGTGAGTTGTGCTCAAAAAGCAATTGTTTTGATTAGCAAAAGTTAAAGCAAAATTAAAAAGTAAAAATATACAAAACGGAAGAAGCTGTGATACAGCGAGAGTGAAATGTGTATTTAATATAGCAGCGTACGTTTTCCGTTTCTCCTAGGACATTTATAGTTCTGCAACTGGGTTTCTTGTCAAAAGTGACATAAACATTGTCATGACAAAGTAATGGCCACAGGATGGCAAAACCTTCTGTCATAGAGAGTGATGAGTTGGTGAAAGTTGTGGTTCTGAGTTATAAATATTTGGCCCAGGAGTTACAATTAATTGTTTTTATTTGTTGGACACAAGACTGAAGATTAAATGAGATATTAAATGTACACACTATTATTATTATTATTATTAAACTAACGAGCCCCTTTCTGTAATTCTGTATGCAAATCAAGTGTGTGCGTGTTTTCGTATGCAGTGAGTCAGAAGGGGTATGGCTGACACTTGGATTACTGGGCTCCTATATACACTGTGGGTGTGTGTCAGACTTAAAGGAGGACTCACTCCACTGTAGATCTGCAGCTCACTCGTCATCTCAGTAGTTCTGATTCACATCTCAAAAAGTGTTAGCGTCTTTTAATCCACTATGGGGGACCTGAAAATAGAATTGACATTTGTGTTGTTTCCATACTGCAGCTCACTGGTTTTATCGTGAAACAGTTACTGCGACTCTCAGCTTCAGTTGGAAGCTTTCAGCTGTTTACATCCTCATCACATAAAGAGTGGAGGAACGGGACTACTTTCATTAGCGGGAGCATTAACAAGGACATAATTAGATTTGAAATCAAAAGATAGTTCCTCACTCTTACAATTTGGATTAAAACTGGACTCCAGCCGTCTGAAACGACTTCAACGCAACTGAACTTTGAGATTTGAATGGACTACATTTAGGTCAAATATCACATGGTGAAAAGTATTCAATTAGACAATTATTTTTTTTATTTTATTATTGGGTCATCTTTTGGATAGAAACTATGCTGCACTTGAACATTGCACACAATTAACCTCTAAAATACATTAAATTAGACTTGCCCCTCTCGAAGAAATATGCATTAATGAATAGTTTATAGACATATCATCAAGATTTTACACCAATTATTTTATGCCATGTTTTTGTTTGGGGGACACTTTCACTTTTGGTTTGGCATCGCTCCAGTGGCAGTGGGCAAACAAGCTTAGATATGGCACACTACCTGCCCTGCCCAGTGTCTGGATGATTTGTTGATTTGTAAAACTTAATGCAAATGTGTTTTTTTTTTTTTGTTTTTTGTTTTTTTTGCATTTATTTGAAAACTAAATCTTTCAACTGAACTAAAATCCTCCTCACTGAGAAATTCTCACACCACCTCTAATGTATTAATTCTATAGCTTCTAAGACCGTTCCATTAGTCGCATCACTTTTAAGTAAATACTACAGTAATGTACGATAACGCTTCAGGGAAGTGACCCAACCCATGGAAACAGAGTTGCATTGTCATAAAGACAGACAGGGTATTTATTTTTGCTCTGAGCAAACAATGAGTATGGTGGGAGCATGAAATGAGTGAATGAAGTGTTGTTTCAGATAGCATTGTAGTATTAACCATTTCATTTGAACAACATTCATACTTTGATGTCAAAATATGGCTCAATAATGACCTGGCAAAGATTTCCCATGGAAACAACTGATCACTCTGCTGTTATTCCAGGTTGCCTTGGTGACACCCAGTTCTGCTTCCGCTTCCGTCAGGGGTCCAACAGGAAATCATCGCTCAGCTGCTTCCTGGACAGCACTGACCGGGACGCACCGCCATGTCTCAAGGTTGTGAAAAAACATACACAAAGACAGCAAATCTACACAAGCTCAAAACTGGCTTGCAGTTGAACCCATTTGCTTATTTTTGACCCCGACATTAACATACACTTCACGCTCTGTGTGTTGCAGAGGGAACAAGGCCATTACTACGGTTATGTGTACTTCCGCCAGGTGCGAGATAAATCTCTGAAGAGAGGATACTTCCAGAAGGTCAGTATCAGGCTCAAGGTTCACTGCATCTCTGTTTTATCAGCTTCTACTTTCATTCAAATGAACCAAGGAAAATTATTATCAGATGCAACCTCAGCGACGGTATGAGTATTGAGCTGTTTTTGATGTAAACTCCAGAAAATGTCCAGTAAATTAGTTCTGGACATGTTTGTGATTTTTCCAATTAAATGCGAAGAATCCATGCAGGAGATTATTTCAATATGCTATCACAACAGCAGGAAAGTCTCCAGAACAAAGGGTGGCGCCTGGATCGCTTGTTTTCCAGCAGGATTCTCACATGAGCTCACTCAGATATTATTCTGAAAATCTCCATGGGGACCCCCCCCTCTGGACAAGCTCAGGAAAATGGGACCTCACTGCATGTCTGAAAGCAGCTTTCTGAAGTATTTGTAGCTACAGCGTTACCAGGGAAGACTCATGTCTTTTTTAATATGGTATTAATATCTCGGTCTCTGTCCCTGTCCACGTCTCTCCATCAGTCTCTGGTCCTGATCAGCAAACTGCCGTATGTGACCTTCTTCCATTCGCTGTTAAAGATCATGGCTCCGGAATATTTCGAGAAGCAGGAGCCTTGTTTGGAGGCCGGTCAGTCTGATTACTCAGTCTACCCAGTCCGAGTGTCTGTCCATCTATCTCCTTGTCTGTCTCCATGCCTGTATTCTGATTCCAATTCTTGTGTTCATTTGTTTGGTTCAAAGCTTGTAATGACATAGACCGCTGGCCTACACCCCATCCTGGACGAATCCTAACGCTGCCTATTATGGGCGTGGTCATCAAGGTACACACACACACACGCCCACATATTGTCATAGGTCAGCTTTATGACACTTAATATAGACTGAAGTCTGTTCCTCAATACTTAACCAAACCAACCAACTAACCATAAATCTCACCATTACCTCAACCTACCAAATCCACTGCAATGCATTGTACTGATGTATGATGATGTTATGTTCCTGTCCTGACAAAATTATGTTAAGTCAGCTTATTTGTAGGACTACACAGCTTTGTAGCAATTCATTTTCCAGAATACCCAAGGTTAATAACGATGATAGTTGTTTTACCCATTAAAATGAATACTGCTTCCTTCAGCTTAAATTCAGACCCCAGGCTATTACTGTCACTATAGCTGGCCACAGTAAATGCTCAGTAGCTCATCATCTAAAAATGAGAGAGTGTCCGTTTTAGCAAAAACATTAATCGTCCTAAATTAATTATTCTTACACACTATGGTACAATTATACAATCAGACCTGAACACTTCAGTTGCTTTTCCATGAATGTGAAATGAGCCATATTTTCCATTCTACATTGCAGTGTAGAGGACTTTAAATAGTTTCAATTTAACTTGGCGAACCCTGCAAAATCATTATTGGATTAGTGTAGTCTATTCCCAACCCTAACCTAACCCAGAGAAAACATGATTCAGAACACTACTGGACATGAACAAAGGCACAAACATTATAGTACAGTACATGTTTATGTTTACCATGGACATGTTAGATAATAAGTATCATTTGTTAAAGATTTGTAACCATTTTCTGCCCATGTACAAAGACCGTATCCACATATCAAACCAGCTGTGATGGGTGCAGATGTTATCTGATCTTTGATGATAGAAACCTCAAAGCGTAAAACACATAGGCCATCATGTGTAAGTTTTAAACGGACTGCTCGATCTGTGTGATGCCGTAGGTTCGTATCCCGACCTGTTACGACAAACCAGGAACCTCACAGCTAGTCCAGTCTGCCCAGGTGATTACAAACAAAATCCCACAGTCCCACTGGCATTGAAAATGCGATTATTTCAGCTAAAAGTGATGTTTGTTTTTTTTTACAGAGTGACAGCTTGGTGTCCATCGTGCTCCCAACAATCCATGAAGTTGACCTCTTCAGGTGAGACCTGCTGTTCAGTGTATATACTGCAGCTGTATTGTTATTTATATTAATTATATTTTTTAATAACATAACATAATTTTCTAACCTGCTGACATTAAGTGATGAAAAACATTTTTTTTGATGTTCATATTCAGTTTCATGTGGTCTTTTATCATAGGTAGTTTTTCTTAAAGAAACGCATCAAAACGAAAGCATGAGAACACATTTAAAAAAAGACGTGCAGAGTAAAGCACACTGACAAATCTGAACTATGGAAAAAGGTTGACTGTTGAAAATGTGAGCTTAGAACAGAGAGTTAACGACAAATTGGGAAACTACCCACTAAGAACGGTCAGTGTGTCATGCCAACAGTTTCTTCCCAGTCAACATATATCCCAGTCAAAGTATTTCTTACGTCAGTATCATTAGTGCCTGGAAATCTGAAAAGTCAGTTTTTGGCCTCTTAAAGGACTAAATCTAACAGCCAAATTATTCGTTTGTTTGAACGTTTTTTTTCCACGTGCCAGGCAATCATTTGTTGCATATATCCTTGCGAATTAAAAGGGCAGGATATTACATATAACACAACAACCATTTTTTTTTCAAAAATATGTATATAAATATATATATTTCATTATCTCTCCCCAGGTGTTTCTACCCAGTCTTCTTCCACATCCAGATGCTGTGGGAGCTGGTGTTGTTGGGGGAGGCACTTGTTGTGATGGCACCGTCACCAGCTGAGTCATCCGATACGGTCCTGGCACTGGTCAGGTAAAGGGACGCAGTTAGGGACAGGTCATTGGGCCAATCGGGTCCGTTTGTATCTGGAAAAAGACTGGAATGTTTTGAAATTGGAAATGTAATTTAGAGACGTACTGTTTACATACATGCAGATGTACTGTTATAGATTGTTTCTGTGAATGGTAGTGGAACAGCAGTGGAACCTGAGCAGATCATCCTGGTTTTTAGCAGCATAGTTTGCAAGGATTCAAAAATACTGGTAACAGTATACATACAGTTAAAACTCATGTATGTGAAAGGCTGAATTAATCATTTCTATAGGCCATCGCATACATCTGATACACATGCTCACGTAAAGAGTTTCTATCAAAAGCATTTCTCTCTCTGTCTCTCTGCAGCTGTATATCTCCTCTGCGTTACTGCAGTGACTTCCGACCGTACTTTACCATCCATGACAGCGAATTTAAGGAGTACACCACGAGAACGCAGGCTCCGTGAGTAAACATGAACCACGTTTGGCCTGGGACTAACTTCCCTGAGCTGCCCCACTAAGCCTTGCTCAGCAGCACTTGGTCAAGGGAAATGTGCCATCACATCCATCCTGTTTTGCCACGTTTCTCATACTTTCTCTACTTACTTAATCAGTTTTATCTGTCTTTATTGGCAATATATATTTATATACAGTATATGTGTGACCAAGGCATATATAAGACACTAATGTATAAAGACAAAAAAACAATAATTTTATGTTCTCTCTCTCTCTCTCTCTCTCTCTACAGGCCATCTGTCATTCTAGGAGTGACAAATCCTTTTTTTGCAAAAACTCTCCAGCACTGGCCGCACATCATCCGTATTGGAGACATGAAGCAAGCAGGTATATGATACCCCACAAGTCAAGACTTTGTCAAATGTGAATTTTGTCTGTAATTGAAACAAATAACTTAAACTAAAAGAGAAATGCTATGCATTTATACCAGTCCTGGGTCTCAAAATGTCTTGCTGTTACTCTCTGGATCGGTTCATTTTGCAATGTGCTGCGTATCTATTCTTCTCAGGTGAGATGGCCAAACAGATGAAGGTGAAGAAACTTAAAAACCTCAAAACTTTGGACTCTAAACCTGGTAAATTCATCTTTCTCCTTTTCATTTGTCTTAAAGTGTGGAAATAATTATTGTGTATATTGTTTTCATGTGAAGTTCTTTCATGTGAAGAACAGGCATTTTACGCTCTCATAAGTTTGTGTTCACTTCTGATGTCTTATCCATGTGTGTGTTTGGTTGTGTGTGTGTGTGTGTGTGTGTGTGTGCACATATTCAGGTGTCTACACGGCATATAAGCCATATCTCAACAGGGACGAAGAAATCATCAAACAGCTTCAGAAGGTAAGCAATGGTCTCCCTTACATTTCCCACATGCAGCTTGTGTTGTTTGTAAGCTCTTGGAATATGTTTTGCATTATTGAGTTTAAACAATTTTTGCTATTGTTGATGTTATATATTGTAATTGTATTTAGACTTTATATTTGCCATGTCTCTACTGACATTTCTCTACATATCCGCTGACACACTAATGATATACTGTATCTGTTATAAACGAAAATCCGATCGGTGTGGCCTAGTTTGGTCCTAGAACCAGACAGACGTGTTCTTAAAGTGTTTTTTCTTAATTTTTTCTCAGGGTGTCCAACAAAAGAGACCCTCGGCAGCCCAGAATGCAATTCTTCGTCGCTACTTCTTAGAACTGACGCAGAGCTTCATCATTCCACTGGTAACATCCACTGATGCTTGAAAAAGATTTTGACTCATCGTGACATGTCGCTTTTGTTCACAATCGACGGCCGTGTTTTCAACATATTGCCACCTATACCGGTAGACAAGAGGCGCTTCATTAAGATCTCGGGACTTCTCCGATAGATTCCAACCCCTCCTGTTTCTGTAAGTGCTGCTGCCACAGGGTCTGAGCTGCTGTAGTAATGGACCCATGCTTGTGTGTTACAGGAACGGTACGTAGCCAGTCTGATGCCTCTCCAGAAGTCCATCAGCCCCTGGAAGAGTCCTCCTCAGCTCCGACCGTTCATCCAGCAAGACTTTATGAAGACGCTGGAGAAAGCTGGACCTCAGCTCACATCCAGACTGAAAGGAGATTGGATAGGACTCTACAGGTACACACACACACACACACACACACACACACACACACACACACACACACACACACACACACACACACACACACACACACACACACACACACACAAACTAACTTTTTCAATATTGACAACTAAATTGAATCACACTGGAAAATGCTCTTCCCTGAATTGATTGTAACACTATCCAGTACTACACTGTCATTGCTAAAATGTTTGACATGATACATTCATTTGTGACAGGATTGAATTAGAGACTGCCCTTTATTACAAATCTGTCCTGCTCACATTATGTTCCTTTCCTGTTCAGAAGTTATTTTGAACATAATTTAGCTAGATGCCTTCCCATTTTTGTTTTATTTCAAGTAGGTTTTCTTGATGGAAGCAGTAAATAATTTTTCAAGACATTATATTGACTGAGTATTTTTTTTCTGCATCTTCAGGAATTTCCTCAAGTCTCCAAACTTTGACGGCTGGTTCCGTAACAGGAGGAGAGAGATGACCCAGAAGTTGGAGGCACTGCATCTTGAGGCGCTGTGTGAGGAGGTGAGGATGGAGAGGGGGCGTGGCCATGGGGATTCAATGCAGAGAACGGAGTCGGTTAATGTCACCTTCTAACTCATGGCATATTTCAAGTATCTGGTGATAAACGTGAGTGATGACACAGCTGCCACTTCTGTGAAAACCCAGTTTACACAACATGTTTGCTCCCTTTGAGTGACTTATAACTTAATTTGTAAAAAGAAGTTCAGTTAATAGTTCGGTTTTGGACTTTCCCATGAAAGGGAGTTCTTATTGGGATTTACATTTCCACAGCAGGGCCAAAGTAGTCATAAAATCTTCGATTGTGGGCTGAATATAATAAGGTTCCATATCCAGATTTTGTTTTCAGCCACAAACTACGAGAACCAAAGTATTTACAGTTAGGAGACGATTGTATCGCCTTGCTTTAAAAGAATATATATTTTACTTAACTAGCTAACAAAATTGACCAGGGCAAGCCCCATCTAAAAAGTGTCTGAAACATAAGGGATTACTAAACCCTAGGCAGAGATGGAGTCCCACAAGAAATGTATTTAAACCCTAGGTTTGGTTAAAAGAAAATCAGGTAGGGCAGCCAAGTACTCCCTGTCTTCTTGGGGAATACGCCTGGTGTTTTTTCTGTCTTCTGAATTGCATTTTTGTATTGCTGATTTTAAATTGTCTGGACGGGTCCACTTTAAATCTGTGTCAATAGTTAATGTTCTTCTGTTTATTTTGTCTTTAGGATCTCCAGCAGAGAATCCACAAGCACACAGAGGTGGAGACAGTTGATCTGGTTCTAAAGCTAAAAGATAAACTGGTTAGTATGAACTCATTCCAAGCTACTAGTCCTCTAATGTGAATACTGCTTTTAGCTTTTTAGTTCCATATTATTATTATTATTTCTACTACTACCATCTATACTACTCGTGCAACTACTAGTCATCCTACAAAGTTGCTAATCAGGGAATATGTGGATCTTGAAAATCAAAAAATAAATTTCTACTTTAACATCACGTTTCTCAAAAATCCGAGGATGTTCCCAACATATCTTTATTTTATTTCATAAAGTCTTTCATAGTTTCTCTTGCCCACTATTTAGTTCTGAATTTGTCCATCCATCAGTCCAGAAATGACCTGCAAAAGTTTCACATACTGAAGTTGAAGCATGTTTAAAAGATGACCAAAACAATTAATCAATTAGCAATATAGCTGCCAGTTTTCTTTAAATGGACTTATTCATAAATCATTGCATTTTTTTTTTTTTGCAACTTTTTAATCACAGATCTATTCAGTCAAAACGATGAGACTGACATGGTCAGACACAAAACAGTCTTTGAATAAGACATCTGACTTCTTAGGCACACAAATGAACTGCCATCCATTTTGCTGTCTGACAGGCCAGTTGTGTCAGTCATTATATTGTTGTAGTTGTCCAGTCGTTCTTTGTTGGCTGTAGAGTTTGGCTGTAGCCATGTTAGGACTTTGTAGTTTTAGTCAGTTGTAAACAGTTATTTATCAAATTCATCATTAGTTGTTTAAGGGGTTTGGAAATATGAAGTCCTATTTTAAGCAGCATTGCCACATATTGCTTTATTCCTGTCCCTGAGAATGTAATTAATTCAGTCATTGCTCATATGCACTAATAATGTGATATCATTAGAAATAACTAACTGTTGTCATACCTTTGACTTCTCCTCCAATCCATCAAATTGGTTTCTCTGTGCCCTTATTCATCTTGGTGCATAGTGTACTGTATAAACGCTGTGTGAGCTCTGTTGGAAGTGATCATAGATGAATGTGCTCTAGCTCATGACGCTTTGTGTTGCAGAATCAGGCAGAGAAAGAACAGCTCCCGCTGCGTCCGGGGACCCTGGTCAAGCTGAGGGCCCACATTGACGCCGTCATCCTGGCCTTACCCGAGGACCTGCAGGGCATCCTCCACAAGCCATCAACACCCTGACCTTTGGCCAGCCACTTGGCTGCGACGCTAACCCAAGTCTGAGGTGTTGTTAAGTATGGCGGGATATACTCCCAGTCAGCTCCCGGCCGGAGGGGTTAACTCGGACTGGGTCCCAGTTCACTGACTGCTGCTTGGGCTTAACATGGAAAGCACATAGCATCTTTTTTTTCTCTCCTATATATACATCCAGATTTCCCAAACCCGCTAACCACTATCGGTCCACCACTGGCACTGTGGATCAAATTTGTCTCGCATATGTCTCGGTGTTCAAGAGACATGTGAGGATGTTGGTTTTTATCCCAGACATTATGAAAATGCATCATATTTTTGCTCTTTTAGCACCAAGACACATTAACAAAAGTCTATCTGAGCAGGCACAGGATTTGTCATCTAAGTGGAAGTACAAGCAGGAAGACGACCCCGGCTGAACTTTGACCCACGGTATTTTTACCAATTAATGTTTTTAATTTTTCCTTTTTTTAACTTGAGGATGGACTGCTGCAGGCAGAACTGACTTGTTTCCTCCATCTCTTAAAAAAAAATGTTTTTAAAAGAAGTGCACTTCATCACTGACTTGGACCAGTGTCCTACACACAAACACACACACACACACACACTCAAACTGAGACTATTATGCAAACAAACTTAACCGAGCAGAGCCAAGCAGTGCTTTACGATACAATTAACTAACATGTCCTTAAAATCACAGACACACAGCATTGAGCACCAGCATTTGTCAGTGCAGTGGACATCTAGAGTGCTCATTAGAAAATTGTATACCTGTGTGCAGGTCGTAACAATATTTGTTTTGTCTTTATATTTAAACACTGTGTGCTTACTGGTTTTTGATTGAAATTAGATCTTCACAGGGTTGACTAAAACAAAATTCGGGGTTAATGATGGGAGAGTTTGACTTGCAGTCTGACCATTTGAAGGTATTTAAGCATTACGACTTCAAAATTAAGTTATTTCCCCATTATTTTATCTGTTCCCAGGTTGAACCATTTCTGTGACTGACTTGAGATCTTTCATCCACAGAAAGTTACAAATACCAGCATCCACGCAATCACAATAGGTTCCTGCAAACAAATGTTAGTCAACTTACAATACAAGGTGAAACAGATAACAAAAATGTCCTCACACTAGCTCACTATCATGCTCAAAATTCACCTGACCTAAATAGGATTCTTTTTTGGACTGATGCAGGGTCAGGCAGTGTAAGTGAACTATGCATTTCCGACCAAAACACTACAACAATCTGGGTTAAAAAGATGCTGGTGCCCTCCCTATATAGAGAACATCGTTAAGTCTTGTTGAGTTACTCACTGCGATATGACCCTGTAAAGATAAAAGGATCAGTTCCGGTGTTGTGATAAAACATTGTTCTAGCAGCTAGCCAATTTTGAGGGCCAAAAGAGGGCCTAAAAGCCTCAGACCTGTTTTTTTCTGATTTACAGAACATTCCTGGACCTGTCACCCTGTAATCAATAATAACAAAACAATATACAATGATGGCAATAACAGTTTTACAGGCTATTTCCTTTATTACGTAATTTGTTTTTTCTGAATTTCAATTACACTGTCTTGGGGCAGATAGTCTTTCTGAAATATCTGTGGTTGCAAACCTCGGCACATGAAGTTAGTTGTACACATTTCAACATTTTATTAGTTTGAAATTGTTCTTGGTCTATGTTATTTTGTGGGATATTTTTGGGCTCATTTTCTTTTAACCCATGATGTAACATGTTTTATGAATGCTTTGAAAATGTACAATTTTTTCTCAAGCACATCATTGTTAAATTGCAAATATAACAGAAATAATTGCTGGTTGGTTAAACCTCTGCCATCTGATGGTTGGACAACAACGTACGTTTTATATTTGTCAAGTGGAGATTTTTTTTTTTTTTTTTTTTAACAACTACATTTTTTTATGGGCCCTTTTTTTCTCACATACCACTGTAGAAAATTAAGACTTTTGTACATAATGATGTAAAGTTAAATGTGGGCCTTGATATGAGTATGTACAATAATTATTTTGCTATTTCATCAGATGTCTTGCTAAATACAGAGATATAAATATACATTTTTCCATATAATGCTTTCTTGATACACACTTTGACACTTTAAATGTGTTGCTAAGAGACATTGAGAATGTATTTTATCATTTCTCTTCACTAATCTTGAAAACATCTCTTTAAAAAAAGACATTTGTCAGTAAATGGTTATGGTGGATAACCTTTTGTTTAGGCCTACCTGAATGGTGTCTGCTCCAGTGTGATTACACACAAAATGTGGTGATAAGGGAATTTGTCAACCCCAAGGGGCCTGGAAACACTGAAAATGGACAATCAAGCAATGCCGCGTATTATATACAGCAGAATGAACCATTATTGTAGAACGTATGTGGGAGAAAAATAAGGTGTTACAAGTTCAGAAAGTCAGCATATCCTAAAACAAACTTATGATGTAAAACTCATTTTGCTCCACTGAAAAAGGCACTGTTTTTTAACCATAACCACTGCTGATGGCCTGGACTGTTTGGATTATTGATGAGAAGTCAGTGGTCAATAGAACATGAACCTTGTACCAACACTCACTGCTCCGTATTCTTGACACAGCTTTTGAGTAATTCAGTGTTATTATTTCAAAGGTCACACTGCAGCCATTTTGAACATTTGGTTAGTTTTATCTGTAAGCCAGCGCCCTCTGCTGCACAAGTTATTGCTATCACCTTTTTTAACTCACAAAACGAAACAAAGTATTAAGTATCAAGGTTTTAATATAGGTTTTGAGTTGATTTTGGTCACTAGCCTGTGTTTGGCCTGGGCAATGTCACTTAGTTCCATGTATGTGTTGCTTACACCAACCTGCTGTTACTGTCTCCTCGTTTATGTTGAAATACTATTGTTTTTTTTTTTATTATTCCTTTCTAAGCCAAAACGTTGAAGTGGCTGCTGTGACAAGGTCAGATCTTATACTATATGTTACATTTTAGGTTCTGGAGAGTCCAACATATATATTTTTTTTTAAGATGTTTTCTGATTTGCTGAAGTGAACTAAGAGTCATTCATCCTGGTGGTTTATTTATGTCATTAAATAAGAAAGCTCTCTCTTCTCTGAAAAAGATTTTTGGATTGTACTGGACAATGATTGTGAATAATCTATGCACAAAAAACGCGCATTGAATAACTGGTTAAACCTGCAATGATTTGAGACAAGACTTGTGCAAAGAGGGTGAACCAAAAGCTGGATATTCAAGAGAAATGTGTTTCTTTTATAGACCCCTGGGCAACTGTCCGATGTCTGAATACCACAGGAATCATCTAATCATTACTGTCTAAATGTAACACAGGTTTTTTTAATAACTACATAATTACATTCAGGAGTATAAATGTGACAAAGAAGATTAAAAGATCAAAAAAAAAATATGCAATGAATTCAGCAAGTTTGAATGTTTTATTCATTCATGAATTTACAGATGCAATTTATCAATAAATGTATTTTTGACAACATAAGATTAATAATATAGGCTATTTGTACTTTTACCAATTCAATGGCAAGTGGTTGAAGTCAAATGTTGAGTTAAAATGCGTGAGTGCTCACCACTTCGTTTTGGATTAGCACTTTGTATTCATGATTCATTCTTTGAAACATTATCATTTCTTCCATTCATATCATATCAGACTCACATGACACGGATGAAGTTGGAACATCTAAATGATATGTTCTACACAATATAGTAATAGTATGTTAGTACGTATGTTACTACAATAAGGCAAAATAGTTAAATAACTAAATGTAAGATACTGTAGTTTCTACTGTGCAAAGACAATTCTAATTTTACACACAGATCAGTATTTCAGTGTTCCTTTTGCTTTATCCAAAATTGCTACAAATTATATAGCTGGGGTTTGTGAAAATACATACAATACTTCTAATATATAAACATTAGACAAGATCAAACATTTCATATAATGAGAATTGTTAATTGTTCAGACTTTATTTTTGAACATAAATTGTGAATAATAATTATAGATTTTTGATTAATTATTGGTTGTTGATTGGTTGATGCTTTTTGTTTTGTTTTTTTGTTCATCAGGATCAGAGGATACAGCTTTTAGAGATGCCCCCATTTATTTCAAAAAAGATTGGGACTCTTTTTTTCCCCCACATTGAAAACCTTCTTCTTCCTCTTCAGTCCCTTTGGTCTTCGCCCTCGCCCTCTTCTATTGATAGGCTCTTTCTCCTGGATCTCATAGACATCCTCCAAAACGGTGTTTCCGTTGAGAGAATAGGAGATGTCGGACCAGGTGAGGACAGAGCCACGGTACAGCCTGAAAACACAAACAAAAAGTTTTTAATACAACACTTGATAGGACCCTCATTAATATAATGTTTTTTTTCTTCCATCCTGTAACCTTAATGACTATGACAGTTCAACACACACACACACACACAGTAGTTTCATACTTGTAGGCACTGTTGCTCATGTAGTCGGTGACTTCTCTGTAGTTTAGAGGATAATCCCACATCTGGACATCTGTCACCTGACCATCAAAACCTGAAAAACTAATCACAGGCTCTCTCCATTGACACTGAACACACGCACGCACCCACACACACACGCAGCAGGTAGATTAGAGCCAATGATGAAGATGAAGTTGTTCAAACCCTTTTCAGACAAATTTGGGTTTTGAGTTTCATTTGAGTGTAATAACTGTGACAATTGTGTTGCAAATGTGTGTCTATTATTTCTACCGAAAAATAATAACTATCTTCTGGAAAGTCGTCAGGGGCGTCGACGACCATCAAGTTTAGCATAACAACCCTCTATTCAGGTATTTATCCCACGGAGGATGGATCTGAAGAAGCCTCTGCAGTGAGACGCTGAATGTCTAAAGTCCGAAATCTTAATGGGAAACACTCCTACTGATGCCGTGACCTGGATGACTGAGAACCTTGTGGTTGTTTGTCTCACCTGAAAGGGCAGCATCTTCCTGATGCTCATGTTTGAGCCGCTGAACACCTGGGCCACGTTCTTTGCAGAATCCACATTGAGGCAGACACTGAACCACATGTCAGATGCATTTTCTGTCAGTAACTTAATGTTAGCCAAGAAGCTCACGGTGTTGTACCTGTACCTATCACAGGTCAGACTATACATCTTATATCCACTGGATGTTAAAGTGATAGGGTTCCTAAACGGACTGAGTGAGAAAATTTGTGTCGGTCTTTGCAGATAGTCGGTCAGGTAACGCAGACATATGGACCAACCTGTGGGATTACAATGGAAGAGTGTTGATTTCCAAACTGAAAGGACACAGTTAGACGCACAACACCAATAGGACTCTGTTAATCAGAACAAAATCGCTGAAAATATCTGGGATAATGTAAATACACAACTCAAAATGTACCACACTACATTCTAATTGTCGTTCCTTTTAGTTGTTATTTAGTTGTATTTTATTCCAGTTCCATTCATAGAACCAACACAAATAGATGCTAACTAACACAGAGACCATGTGTCATAAACTGTTACTAAAAAGAAATATACAGAGTGGATGAACATTTTTGATTTCGGTATTTTTACTTTTCCTCTCACCCAGTGTCCGCTGTGATTGGTCACATTGGCGGTGTACATAATGGGTGGACGTGCTGTGCTTCTGTTTGGTTGTGTAATTTGTGAATCTATTTACCTGCATTTGGAGACAGTGTGCTCGAGGGAAGAGGGGAGGTGGTGTACCAGCGAGATCCGTGGGAAGAAGTAGAAGGATAGGGGGATGGATAAAAGGGGGAATATAAGGTTATTCCCCCTTCACTGGAAGATATGGTGAACATCTTTCCATTTAAATTTACTTGAGGACGACCTAGAGAGGGGAGAAGTATTTGGTCAGCAGTGTACAGACTCTCAGACTACACTGTGCAGTGCTTCTGTTAGTTCTGTTGATTAATGCTAGTAGTGTGTGTGTGCAAATATGGCTGTTTACATTGGCCCACAGCAACGACAAGCTGAAACCCCCTTAAATGTCTTGCCATCAAGAAGACACTGCAATGACACGTCTGGAAACGGTACTTGCGCACTGTCAAAAGCTTTGTTTTATTTATTTATTTATTTTTCGTCTGGGGTCTCCAAAGTGTACGTGTGTGTAGGTGTACCTGTTGTCCACGGATGAGTTGTCCATGGAGACCTGGTAGGAGGTTTGCTAGTAGTTGTTGACATAGTGAGGCCCATTGCTGCCATGAGGCCTACCACCCCCATCGCATGAAAAAGCAGCTTAGTCTTCATTTTTTGTAGAAAGTCTTCTGAAGAGAAGCATCTGAGATTGCAGTGCGAGTCTGACTGGGACCTAACTCTCTCATTTCCTTATTCAGGCGTTGTTCTGCAGCCTTAAGTTTCGTTTCTGAGCTCCCAAAACCTCCCATTTGCCAATATGATATGGTCACACCTTTGTTCTTTGTTCTATTCGTTATCTAGCTTGAAGTAAAAAAAAAGGCTCAAGGACAAGTAGACACATTTAACATTTACAGAATAAATAAATCATTGTTTGTTTGTTTGAAAAACTGATTTGGAGTTTTAAACATATACACATATACAAAAACAACATGAGCAGTGATATTTTTATCCAACTGTCCAATGTCTTCCATTGCAATTTGAGTTCATTCAAGCAATTCATGTTTTACACAAATCGTGGTTTCGTTGTGGTCCATGTTGAATGTAGCTCAGTTGAGATACATTGTCTTTCTTTATCTTATCATAAATCAGGTGTGAAGTTTTACAACACACTTTCACTTCAGACAGGAATGTTGTGCAGCCACCATTGATTGTGTTGTAATAATGTACGTGGAAGGAACCAGCTCACCATGCTCTGTAAAGGAAATCATGTGATGTCTCACTCCGCTTTGATTCCTCAAAACAAAAAACCTCACGGTCTGCTGACTTAACACCTAAGCTGCCATGGAGTCCATGTCCTCTCTATCTGTGTATATAGTTGCAAATATACCAAAATAATGTTATTTGTTTAAAGAAGTTTTTATATATGGCAGTCTATATATTTTAATGTCAGGAAATACGTTCCCCCAAAAATCAGAACATTTTATAGAATAAATACATTTGAAATAAATGTTTATTTTTCAAATAATGTATGGACTTTGGGGGTTCAGGACAACCCTGCAGGAACTTCTTTTGTCACGAACAAATACAGAAACAACAAAGTAATGTAACAGTTAACATTATATGAGCTACTTGCTGTTGCATGTTTACGTGTGTACGTTTAAACAATTTCCATTGGCAGGGCTGTTTAATCCACCATACTAGACTGAATGAGCAGTGCAGAAAAGATGCAATTTTAAGAAATCACTTTTGACGTTTGACTTTTGAAATCGGTTGAAAACAGGAAGCCTCCCAAAAATAGTTGTCTTGTGTAAAAGTCTGATGTTTAGCTGACCCATACATCTATTCCCACTTCCTTCCACTGCAAAATTAGTGGCTTTATTATTTCATACTCTTTTTGGTTCCAGTCGGTGGTTTTGAGTCTTGCAATATTATAACTTATGTGAGAATCAACTCAGGCCACTGACAGTTCTGTTTCACTGTGTCAGCGTTGCCTTTTATCAAATAAATTTGCAGTGAAATTGAGCTTTTGCTTGCCAGCTGGTAATAATGCTTTTGTAGTTGGAGGCCTTTTGTGTATTCCTACTTGCAATTCCATCTGAAATACTGTACGGTTTACACAATTTGATCTGGAAGAAAAACAATAATTGAAACACAAGTACCAATAACTAATGGAGTATGTTACCAAAATGAACTCAGGCAATGCACCGATACAAACACATTTTTATTAATTACATCAAGAAAACAAGACACTACCACAGAGGCAATCATTTATTTGTTTAATTCTCAAGGTGGCTCACCAGCCCAAATAGTAGTTACGTTTCATTTTTGGTTTCAGTGGTCACTATAGCATCATAACATCATCAAATATTCAAATATTCGAATTCGTATTTTGGATAAAATGTTAAAGTAAATTCACATTTTGATCAAAAAGAAAACAGGAAGCCTTTATTTTGAAGTCTGAGTGCCTCTGGTATATGTTTTCCGTTTTGCAGTTGCACTTCCGCTGCCACCGCGTACCGAACTGACAACAACGATGATGACACCATACAAAACCCACAAACACACACACACCCACCCACCGCTGCTGCTCTATAAAAAGCACACTCTCACTCAGTGCCATTTAGTGCGGAGGAGAAACTTTCTACCGGAAGCGCCATGGGCGTCATCATCTCATACGTCTTCTCCAGGTTCACCTCCAAGACTCCCGTCAGGATTCTAATGGGTGAGATGGGATATCAGCAATAATATTTTTAACTGTCTATTTGCCTCTTTGCCAAAAGTTTTTCAAAAAGATGATACCAAGAAGTTTCATTTCAAACATCACATCGCTAAATTTCGAGGTATAACGCTGGCTATACATTATTTTAATGTTATTGTTGCAGAAATAAACTGGAAATTACTTCTGACTAATGTTAATTATTTTTATTGTGTTTTGGCTTTTCTTGTAGAAAGTTTGGTTGAACAATTGATTGATTAAAGATATAACTATTTCGCTATTGCAAAAATATGGCACACATGTATTTATTACCAACCATTTACAGTAGTAGGGTCCAAATAGATTTAATATATTATGTTTTTTTGTCAAAGACATTTTAATGAGCCACTTTCACGTTCTGAGAAGTCCTGATTATTGGGCCATGGAAATATATTTTTTGTGACTTTTTAAGAAACATAATGACTATAATGCTGAAACAATGAACAATAATAATATTAGTTAGCTTCGGCCTTATTTGTGACACTTCTCTCCCTGCTGTCTTGCATGTGTGTGTTGTGTTGCTGCAGTGGGTCTGGATGCAGCAGGTAAAACCACTCTGCTTTACAAGCTGAAGCTGGCTGAGGTCGTCACCACCATCCCAACTATTGGTCAGTCCATTTGATGTGTTTATTAATGATTGATTTAGTTAAGGACATGTTGAAAGAAAATATAGTGTAGTTTAAATTCATTAAATAAACTGGTGCGTGCGCGTGCTTGTGTGTAGGTTTTAATGTGGAGACAGTGGAGTACAAGAACATCAGTTTTACAGTATGGGATGTTGGTGGTCAGACTGTCATCAGACCTCTGTGGAGACATTACTTCACAAACACACAGGTAATGATGCTGCTGTGACTACTACAATTACATAAAAATAAAATAGCACACTTGCAGTAATGATGCGTCTCTCTGTCTTCCTCAGGGTTTGATATTTGTAGTTGACAGCAACGACCCAGAGAGGATTAAAGAAGCTGCTGACGAGCTGCATAAGATGGTACCAAGCTTTTATCTGTGTTCTAGTATTTGAACACTTCTGTATTCATCATACACACACTGTAGCAAGCTGGCATCTTCTTCAGGGCTGCAGACATCAGGTTTACTAAATTATTTGATGAACTGGTCGCAACCAACATTTATTTTTATTATCACTGCATGAGACAGATATTTTCTTTTCAGAAAATAGTGTAAATTATGTATATGAACATTCAGGAGGTCAATCTGTTCATGACAACAATCAATCCATTTTCCAATTAAACCAAAGTATGTAACAGGATGATTTTGATTTTTGGAATGTTGTCAATGTTGTCTCATCAAAACATTTTGACCTCACTCCTCTTTCCTCCACATTCACCGCTGTCATGATTGTGTGTTGCAGTTGGAGGAGGATGAGCTCAGAGGCGTGGCCATACTGGTTTTTGCTAACAAGCAGGATTTGCCCAGAGCGATGTCTGTCAGTGACATCACTACGGCCCTGGGCCTATCAGTGATCTCACAGCCGGTGAGTGACAGAACAGCCTGTGAATGTGTGACATCAACCTAAATGTACTGAGGGTAAAGTGTCTTCACCTTTAGTCAGGCCTGAACATAGTGACATAACGAACAGTCAGCATGCTGCTCATTGGTTGGGTGGTCGAACTCTTTCAAAACCTTCTTTCTCAGATGGACCACGTTTTTTTTTTCACCTTTCAAACAGGGAACTTTATTAGTGGCAGAGTGACAGTACAGCAGGTTTTCGACTAAACTACACACTGATAGTTTAGATTTTTGTTTCCCCTAACAGTCCTTTAACTTGTCTTAAAGTGCAGCTAACCTGATGTCCCTCTGTGTGTGTGTTTGTGTGTGTGTGTGTGTGTGTGTGTGTGTGAGCAGTGGTTTGTCCAGGCGTCCTGTGCTGTCAGTGGTACTGGTCTGGTCGAGGGTCTGGACTGGCTCGCCAGCCAGATCCTGCGTCCTCTGTGAACTGAGCCAAGCCAATGAATCCAGAAGAAACCTGATTTGACTTGATGAACCCAGCTCTTCCCAAACGACAACTGTGATCACAGAACATGCAATACACTTTTATTTCATTTTTGTTAAATTCATGTCATTTGAGCGGAAAGATGAGATGAAATGAAAGAGTTATATCTAATAACTCAAAAGTTATTTCAGCTCACTATTTTTCAAAATCACCTGTTGCTGGAAACAATGGATAGATTCTAATCGCCCACAAGCATCACAATCTTTGATTGATAACCATTCATTAACTATAATTATAAACTTCATGTTGATCAGGCTTGACTAAAGATGGCAGAGGTGGTTGTACAATTGGGCTGCTAAAAGTAATTTATACCTTTAATTCCCACCATACATCAGCCATCAGAGACTCTGGATCACAATTATTTTAGACCTGTTGATTCTGACCCTTTTATCCCTTGAAATAGAAAAGTCTACTTGCGTGCCCTCATCACAATTTATGACTGTATCATGTACATGATGTAAAAGAGTGATTTTCAATATCTGATAGATATTAGTCTTTGTAACAGGTGTATCTGGGTGCTTTTCTCAATACCTTAAACATTGTTTTTAGACCAGGTGGGCCGTTTTTAAGGGAAACACATTTATATGCACTGATTATCTTTTCAAGAATTAAGAAATCATTTTGACCTAGGCATTACTTGTTTAAATTTTGATTATCTATTTGGAATATTTCAATAACTTTGGCCTTTTCTACTATTTACTTGTAATTGTATTTAAAGGAATGTATAATATTTGTTCATATTTATTTCAAGTTGTTTCGATGGCCAGTTCGTGTTTCTTTTATTATAAATAGAACTACCTTTTAGGTAAATAGAATAATTACTTCCTCTATTTATTCCTGCTTGGGGAAACAGGATTGTGACCTGATTGTTACTTTTTCTCTTCAATATTTGTAACAAATAAATTACAGTGGATAGTTGTAATTTGGATAAAGCTTAAAAATAGCTTGAAATGGTGATAGATAATTCAGATCATTTATCAAGTGTGGAGGAAATTGCTATAGATATTTTTAAAATGACATTAGAGTGACATTAGACATTAGAAGTTATGGAAATGGCAAATATGAAACCTATACTTTAGCTCTGTAGCTGCAAAGAGGTTTTCTAATTTGATCCGAAATATCAAAATGATTCAGGTTGTAGCAGACAGTCGAAAAAACAACGGGCTGCTCCTTTTTTTCTGAGAAGAGGAGTACATGAAACCTTTATTGATCCCCAGGATCAGGGAAATTCATGATAAACAAAATTCACCTAGGTAGTAGGTGTGACTGTTCAGATGGGTGTGGTCAAAAGGTGCAGAGGAGATAATTACGGAGTGCATACACCTACGAGGTGTGAGAGGAGCCAGTGTGAGCGACAGTGGCATGACTAGAGCAGTTCCAAAGCATTTCCTGGATCCAATTCATTCTCTTCTGACTGCTCATCACTCTGAGAGGAAGCTGGTGATCTAATGCAATGCTGGTCCATGTCAAGAGCAGGTCTGATGAACTTACATACCTTTTGGCCTTGTTTGAATTAGAAGAATTAGAATGGCTTTTATAGGCCCACACAAACATGCACTTGCTCAAACACAACACTCACTTGCATGCAAGGCCACAGAGCAGTGGACAGCTGAGAGCGTCCGGGGTGCAGATGGGGTTAGTGCCTTGCTCAAGGGCTTTAGAGGTGGCGTCTCTTTAGTTAGTTGCGGGGCGAGTCGGCAACCCTCTGGTCCGCTGAATGTCGCCACTAGTCCACCTCTCCCCCCAAAAAATTGTGTGGAAACACACGATTGGACGTGTAGATGGAGATAGTGGTTTCCTTAACCTTTCATGCTGGGAAAGGGCTCTCCGTAAAACTGTTGCAATGCTTTCACCCAGCTCACTATCAATCCGGCCCGTGATACAGCACCCACTATCCCTTCTTCATCCTACAATACGAATCCTAGATTTTCCTCCTCTTAAACCCTCTGAGACTGAAACATTCTCATGAAGGACATGGTGAAAAGGACTCTAATTGAGGTGCTGAGAATTGTTTTATTTGTTTTAATACCATATAGTTATGCTAATGTTCCAGTGAGTTTGATTTGTTTAAAAATTTGTTTTTTGGTGTCCTGGCACAAAAGAAAATAATGAAAAACCTGGTTTAATACTGCCTTTTGACTTTTTTATTTATTTGTAGTGTTCCTAATCCTAAAGAGTTTTGACAGGCTTTTTTTTTAGGTATTCAGTTACACAACAAGGTGTTTGGAGTTACTTTTTTATTTAAAATACTTTTTTTAATCATGACAATGTAACATCAATCATTTCAAACATATGTACTGTTTAGCACCACATCATAGTGTGTCTGTTGTTAAAGTGCAACTCCACCACCACAATTCTTTACCAGCAGTTACATCATGGTTAAAAACAAACCAAAAAGTTAATCATTAGTAAGTCTTGGTTTAGGCTCATTCAGAAACTGCCTCACCACGTTAACTTCCCCAAAAATGACAGAAAGTTTGTCAGTTGTCCATGCGAGGTCTGTGATCTTGAAACTGAAGCTTGTTCATTTCTTTTTCCACAGATCATATCTGGATAAAGGCTGATAAAAGAATAAAACCTGTGAAAAGCATAAAAAAGCGCCAAACAAAGCAGATTATTTGACAGAAGATAAAGGACTGTCTATTTGTTTTATGAAACATGGCTCTTAAACACTTTTTTTTTTTTTTTGTGAACCAAATAAAACAGAAACAGTGATGAAATTATGAGGGTTGAGTTCTATTACTATGCTTTGACATGTAGTTTGAACAGCATGTTCCTCACTTCTGCTGAAGTGATGATTTAAAAAAAAAAGAAAAAAAGAAAAGCTCAGCAGGTCAACATGAAGACCTTCAAAGTAAGAGTCCCTGCAGTCTCTCACTGCTGCGTTCTCTTGTTTTAGAAAATTGTATGTCACATGTTTCTCCAACAAACTGATGTGACGTGAAAACAATGTATCCTTCAGTGTTTTGTTTTTTAGGCGTCTTATTAAGATCTCTGTTCACTATTCCTCAAATGTTGTCCGGTTTATATACTCTGTCATTATTTTTCTTCGCTTTTTTATAAAATAAATGTAAAAAAACAGAAACTTATAGGTTCAGCTATATTTTTGTTGTCCTTTTCTGAAGGTGGCAAAACATTTGCATACACTTGTATGTTCAACTTAACGCCCCTTATTTTAGAGCGGAGCAAATATAAAAAGCAGCATTTTACAAACAGAATAATAACCCAAGTCCATGACGATATGTTTCCCCGTCCACTCCCCTCCGCCTCCTCTTATATTGAGAGGATGTGTTAAGTTTAACTCCTGTCTTCGGCTTCAACAGAAAGAGGGCACATGTTTTGCAGGCCCAGGAAGCCCGAGTTGGCTGAGTGGAGTTTCCCTACTCCCATTGAGTGAACTGTGAGGACCAGCTGGGATTTGCCTGGGGGGGGGGTCAAACATGCGTCCTCTGCCGTTCATTAGGCGTCAGACTCGCCTTTCTTCTTCCCCTCCTCCCCAGCATCACTGTCCTCTGATTGGCTGTTGCTGAGCACAAGGAACTGTCCGTCAGACGTAGGCGGGTTGGCAGGACGAATCGAGGCAGCGATCAAACGGCTCTGCTCCTCCAGATCCTACAAAAAGTTGGTCAAACTAGTTCAATATCAAAATGACACGCACTAAAATAAACAATGTCCAATTGAACATTCAGCTGTATACAAAGATTACAGCTCAGGTACTGTAATGATTCTAATCATTCATACTCTAATGATTAACAAAAAAAGTATGTGATTTTTGTGGGAGCCAGGGTTGAGGCATAAAGGCCAAAGGTCACCTTCTCTATCTGTCTCTGTTTGCTGAGTTCCTCCTGCTGTTTCTCCTTGGCCTTGTCCTGCTCCTTCCTCTTCTCCACTGCCTTACGGTCCTGCACAACATGAACATTGACAGTAAAACAAAATCATTATCATACACAACATAACATGGAGGAATCATTACCATTACCTAAATCTGTTTCTCTTCAGTTATGTTTTCAAGTGATTCAACTTTAAATTAGTCTCACCATCTCGGAGTGGAAGGCTATCTGCTTGGCCAGACCAATACTGTCACAGATCTGAAAAAACATAAAGGAGACAGACCAGTCAGACAGCCAAAAAACAGAATGTTGGACAGCGGGGGAAAAACGCATGAACAGAAAGACAACCTTCTCGCCATCATTGTTTGACTCGAAAATGTAGCAGATGTTTCGGCTGTCAGTCCGCCCACTTGCCGACTGCAAAACGAAACCAAACAGTCTCTTGTTGTCCTGATGGGAGGAACACTGAACCACGCTGGACAGAGGGAACTTCAGCAGTAGAAAGGAGGGGAGAAAATTTGAATAAAGGTGGGATAGAGAAGGTATAGAATGATTACTATGAATGATTGTAAAGGTATCTACACTTAAACCAAGAATTTTGTCACAAAGTTGGTCTTACCCTGAGTCGAGTGACTTGTGTCTGTGGATCAATAAGCCTGGAAAAAAATATGATTCAAATAAAAACACTTTCCTGTATAGATTTTTTTTTTCTCCAAAATGATCAAGACATGCTTAGATTATATTGATTGCCTCTGTTTTTCTGTAAAAAAAAGGGCGATGCACTGTAAACATTTGGCCAATGGAGTACTTCAAACACACACAAATGCACACAAAGACACACTGCAGTTCATACTTGAGGCAGTCGCAGGTGACCAGCAGGTGTGACTCGGTCATTCTGAAGATGTTATGGATGGCTCTGGCAGCCAGGATCTGTCTCATGGTCTCAGAGATGACATCTGCTGACTCGGCAGACCTCACCTCCATGGAACCCAAGAAGCGAACAATGAAGAGCTGATGGAGGATAGATTCTAAGAAAAGACGGAAACAGGAGGAAGTAAAATCGGATTTAGAACAGACCACACTCAGTGTTACTTTTACATTCTTGTGACTTGGCCTTAGGGCCGAGCCCTCTGGCAATGGGAGGGTGAGAGGTGGACCGCCCAACACTGACTACGGATCTAATCAAGTTGCAAAGAGTGTCTAAAATCTACTTGGATATTTCATTTAACCAAACATGTCGTATATCAAATAGAAATAAAATAAAATAGATCACATGTATAACACATGTAAACGTTATTTTCATTGTAATACAGGAAATATTCAGCCAAGAGGGAAAACACAAACAAACACACTATACCTTCACTGTCTTCTGATATGCCGTCTCCAGACTCTCCAAATGGATTACTCCTTCTGAAGGATACACACACATATAATATTAACCTACAATTACCACAATATTAAATAGTACACCAACTTTCAACCCCCCCTCCCACACACACACTTTGAAGGGTCTATATAAGAAATAAAGTACATCAACTGTCACTCATAGGTAAACTGGCAGTTGTTTCCTCAAAGAGTACATTAATAATCTTTCTTATTTTTCATTGATGCCGTTTTGGGACATGATTTGCCATTGGAATGCACTTTTTCATAATTTGGTTTAATTGATACCCTTAAAAAACACACACCTGCCAGACTGGGCCGCTGTCTTGTTCTGTTCTGAGTTTTCCTCGCTGACGGGGGAAATTATGTCAAACTGGATGGGTGTGTCTGGGGCGACCAGCGCATCCAATGAGAGCACGGAAAGAGCAGGCGATGGCTCCGACCCCACAGAGCTTATGCTGCTCGCTCGACCAACACGCACTTTACTGGAAAGAGGAGAGAGGGGGATATAGATGTAGGTTTGCCTCGTCCGGTGTAGAAATCCGGTTGGCTACCGCAGGTCCATAAATTGAGGAGCTGATAGGTTGTCGTTCGCAGCTTGTCAAGAGTCAGGCCTACCTGCTGGGTCTCATGCTCTCGTGTCTCTGCTGGAAGGACGGTGATGGTGTCACAGCTTCAATAGCTGATTGGTTCACTCTGGCAGCCAACTCCTATCAATAGGAAGACAGTCAGGAAGAAAAAAGTCAAAACCGTCAAGATACCAAAACGAAGCACTGACAAAACCCTAACATTGGTTGGGTTGGGTTATCATCTGTATTTGCGTACGATCATTTCATCCCTCCCTGGGAGATTTTTTATTGCTTTTGAAACAGAATGGAGAACATTGGAGGAGCCTGACTTTTTGTCATTGTGGGACACTTAATTACAGCAGATCGTTAAACGGTTGTGGACACGGACCTCTGCATTCTCACTCAGGTAGATCCTCTTGGAGATGTTGTTTATGGTGGAGATCCACTGGCGAAAGGAGTAGCAGAAAGAAGGCGTGAGAAAATAACAGCTGACGGTAAAAAACAAGAAAAAAAAAAAAACAGGTCATAGAGTAAAAGGAAAATCACCTCCTCACAGTCTTTCCTGCTCTCTGCCTGCAGCGTCACCACCCTGACCGGACACAAAAATGGTCAAATGTGTGATTAATACTTAAGATGTCAAAATGGCGAGAGGGGGAAAAAAGAAGAGAGGCGTGGCCCTCTTACTTCTTGCCATCGAAGGATGTGACCTGGAAGCAGAAGCGGCGGTCGTCACTGTCCACTGCCATGACGGAGCAATTGTCCAGGTCTGTGACCAGCCCGCCCGCCACCTCGCCCCGGCCCTGCTGCATGAGGTTACCGCCCTGCGTGAAGAAGTACTGCCGCTCCCAGGACGACGACACCAGACCCGTCTTACTGAGAGACACACAGGAGTGTGTCATTCATCGTAAACGGACAATGTTTTGTGGGCACGACACCAGCAGACCAACCGTGGGCATGGTCCAAGCACATAATATGAATGTGTGTGTGTGCACGTGTGTGTGTCTTACTTGCGGATGTACAGGTAGCCCTGTTTCCTGGTCAGGTTGCGACAGAGAGGTGAGTGGGCGGGATCAGGTTCACACGGTGCATACAGCGGGTCACATGATTCCTCCATCTTCTGAATGGTCTGCTGCATCTGCCCCACCTCCTCTTCCATCTCCCGGCGGACGCTAAACACACACGCACACGTGTACACGCGCACACACACACACACAAAGACAATCATGTTTCCGGACTCTGCTAATGTGTTTCAGTCCATCTGCAACTTCTTATTCTTTCAACATATATTGAATATAGAACAGACACTCACTTCTGGACACTGGTTCCTATGGTTCCGAGGAAGTCCTCCCACTGCTGAGTGAGGTTTTCTGATCCCAGCTTGAAGAAACTGATCTGCACAGAGCAAAAACAGATAAGCGGGTCTTGTAAAAGCAAAAGAAAACATGTGGGGGATATTTTGAATCTCAACCCGTTTCTCTGTTGAGAGTGACATTCATTTATAGTTGCTGCGATTCACATGAAGACCTTAGTTCCCGGTTGACATAAAAACAAGCTGGTTACAATCTTAAAACGGTTGTACATCACTGGTTTTGAGGCTCAGATTGTTATATGCTTCTGTTACGACAAAAAAATATGTTATATCAGGCCAGCCCATAGACCAATGGGCTGCTCCTTTATTTGTCAAAGAACAGTGGGTGCGTTTGTCAAGCTGGGTGTGGTCAAGAGGAACATAAGAGCTAATTACTGACCGCCTACACATGTGAGGTGTGAGAGGAGGACAGAGCCAGTGTGAGGGAGAGTGGCATGTGTAGAGGAGCTCCAAACCAAAGCATTTCCTGGAACCAATGCATTATTTTCTGCCTGTTCAGAGAAAGCTGGTGACCTAATGGACTACTGTACAGGTCCACGTCAAGAGCAGGTCTGATTAATGTTCATTTCACTCTCACAATTAAATGTTGGTGTGTGTGTCTTTGTGTGTGTGTACCTGGGCCTGCATGTAACCCAGCAGTGGCTCCAGCAGAGCTGTTTTCTTCTTGTACTGCAGAGTGTTAAGTGAGCAGAAGTAGTGCATCATGGTCTGGTGCTGTTTCTTGCGGGAGGTGTAGACGTCCTCCACAACCTCCGCTCGCACCTGCAACGCACAAGACACCAAACTTAGTTCAGTAACGGGACAATATCATCTGATCTAATAATAACCGAAATATTTTGACGAATGGTTCACAGGTTTCATTAAATGAAATCCAAATCTTATTGATCTAAAAGTTTAAATAATCAATACATTAGTAAAACACTTCAAAAGCAGAAATCTGCAATACTGGATAATCCAGAAGTGAATGGTTCATTTAATATAAGTAATTTGCAAATTATCGAGGAAAATATAGACTGTGCTCTGGTGGTATATTTTTTTTATTTCAGTTCATTGCTATTATAGGGTCACATTGTCACAAAAAAATATTTATATTATAAATCACAGGGCCGTGAAAGAAATAACTATGTAATGTTGAACAATGGAAACAAAGTACTGAAAAACAAATGTGTGAGGGGAAGGTCCTGTCACTAATGTGGTTACCTTGTCGTTGTCCCTCTTCTTGGACAGACGGCTGTATCGATTAATGGCTGTGTCGTGATCTGGACACAGAAACGGCCAGACCGATAGGGAAGACATTTTTTGTGGTAGAACATATGACGACAAAGGAAGTCATACCGAAACTGTTAAAATTAAGGTGAAATGTTTTAAGTTCAAATAAAAAAAAATAAAAAATAAAAAATTATCTTACAACATTACTAATGTTACAAAGAGGTAGTGCCTATAAATTCGTATCTTTTTATTGGGTTAGAAAACGTTCTATATCTGTGAAAAAAGAACTAATGACAAAACCAAATAAATTACAACGACTTTTCTTTTCAGCTGATAATTAGGCTTTTTCAAAATCAGGTCTGGTAAATCTGTATTTATTCTGGGACTTAATAGCTAATGTTGGTGGACTGAAAACCAGTCAAATGGAAGACAATCAAAGCCTTGTGATGACCATTTATTCATCCAACAAAATGAATTGAAACACTGGTACAGAAAATGATTTGCAGGCCTAATTAGCATTAGAAAACTTACCATCACTGGATATCTGGAAGACTTCTTTCAGAGTGAGGATCTCTGGAGAGACGAAAAATTGAAAAGTTAAAGTGCAAATCTTAATGCTGCAGCAAACGGTTTTATTTTACACGACCGTGTGCTTTCAGTTATGAGGGAAAAAGTCATTTTGCAGAAGGCCCGCATATGACAAGGTGCCATAAATCCAGAGAGAAATGTCTTTCCACTTTTGTGCGGAAGAACTTGACAAAGAGCCCTGACCTCAATCCAACATCCCTGTTGATGACTTGGAACACTGACTGTGAGCCAAACCTTCTCACCGTACATCAGTTTTCAACCTCTGCATGGAGCTAATTCCTGCAGCCAGATCCCAAATCTGGCGACCCACCATTATATTTTGACTGATAGTCCACATACATTTGGCCGTGTACACTAACTAATAATATAGTTTGTGTGTGTTTATACCCTTCAGGTCTCTTTCTTTAAACTGAGTGATGGGAAACATCATGGCGTCTGCAAGTTGGGTGGACAAGACAGCGTGACAGGAACTCAACTACAGAAAGGGAGAGAGAGGCAATAAATGAAGGAATATCGGCTGACCAACTGCAATTTGAACATTAACAGCTTTGTCTCAATTTGCGCACTCACTGCGAAGTCAATATCCCTCCAGTAAGAATACTGTATACACTATGTACAACATATAAATGTACTATCTGAAGTATCTGATTTGGAACACAGTGTTTCCTACTCTCCTCCTCACAGATGTAAGCAGTGAGTCGAATCTGAGGTCATACCAGGTAATATGAGGAGGAATTTAAAAGAAAAATCCCAAAACCAATATAGAATTCTGGCATGTCGCTGTGCCCCCCTTACCTCATCAATGACTTTTGCAAACTGCTGCAGGGTGGAGCTCATCACCTCATCATCGCCTCCTAGAGGAAAGCGCTGCACACAACAAAAACATGAGGGAAAGAGTGATGCATTGATTGATGGTGGGGGGAAATCCACTACTAGTGTAGTCTGTGTAATTACAAGTCACATTTTAGCGAGTGTGAAAGCGATGGCGGAGGAAATGGCTCACCTGTTTGTCATACTCTTTTAGCAGTCTAGACGTCAGGTGTGTTGCTGCACTGAGCTCATTCTGGAATAAAAAAACACAGACGCAGCACTGAGCAGCTGAAGACAAATCATTCATTCAGCAGCGACATATTATTGCCGCTGTGTGTTTCTCCTGCAAGGCCAATCTGTCACGTGTGTTTGAGTGTGTACCTGTGCATCATAAATCCTCTGCATTGCCTGATAGAGCTGTGAACAGTAGTTGGACATGGCTGCGGTGTCCTCCTCAAACACTCCTAGCAGAGAGCGGGTCTGCACAAAACAAATACACACACAGGGAAAGTGGTGAAAAGGAAGTCGGAGTAAATCAACTTTTCAAAACAAGATTTTGAATCCCTGAAAGCGGGTGGTTGAATTGAATCATATCCGTTTATAAAGACAGATTTGTACTGTTAAAATGGGTTTCCCCCACTCACTCTACATTCTTCTTTTCTTGTCATACCATATACGTTTCACCTTTCTACAAATCCCATTATACTACTGCAGCAATCAACTGTGCCATAAATATTCCATGTCAAACTACTATTTTACAAAATACAACTCTTTTACCTTTGGAGACAAATAAACATTGAAAATAGGTTGTTAGAATTATGCACAAGTGCCGTCCAAAGTGGCATCTGAATGCGTTTCTTCCAAAACACAGATATTCAGTTTTCTACTTCATTTGTACTTTTTTCCACAATCCTGCTGACAGTTTAACTAGTTAACAAGGAGGAACACGTAATGTCATTTGCGTAGGTGATGACTACTGACCAATTATCTGGTAACCTACAAATCAAATGATCGATTGATCAAGGATTCTCCAGTGCAGCCCCCTTCCCCTGGGAAGTGATGACACCTCATGAACTGATGTCAAACCAATTAAGGAACTGAACCCTGACGTTTATGACGTCACAGCGTCTGGCCAAACCTTGATCAGTGATGTCACAGCAGGTGCCGTGCCTGTGCTGATCGGAAATCTGATCGGCTGCTGATCAGCTGCAGCCCCGAGTCCTCCCACAGACTTCCGTATCACAACGCTGCGGGATGACACCCGCTCGGGGGGAAATAAACAGTTATCACTGTTAGCTCGGTGGCTAAGGAAGTGGCAAACCTATCTGTTTGGCGAGTACATTCCAGTGGAAACCAAGACCGGATGATGATTGACATAATTTGACTGCATATTCCGTAACCTCCCTCCGCTGAGATTATGTTTCAGAGCCGATGCACCGCTAGAATGCTCCGTCTGGCTGCCCAGCTGCAGGCCTTGGTTGCCGGGCCGTGATCGGCATCTCTCCGCTGCTTGTTGGCAAACACAGAGCCTACAAAGAAGGCTAGCCTAGCCGGATGAGTGGCTAACGTTAGCGGGCTAAGTGAAGGCTCCGGGGAGGAGGTCCTGTACCTGCGGACTGTCCTCCAGCGTCTCCTCTATCGGCAGCTTCTCTATCCCGGGCATGGCTGCGGCAGGCGCGTCGGAAATCGGTGTCGATCGATGGAATAAACCCTCAACAACTCGCTTCGACAACTCCCACTCAGGATTTCTTGGCTACACGAATGCCCCGCACCCCAAAACAGATCCGCCCAGCTGTGCGTGTCCCGCCCCTCAAGTGGACTGTGATTGGCCTGAAACAAATTAGCACCAAGTCCATTGGTTCTTTGTTTAAAGGGGAATTCGCGCCATGTTGGGTCTAACAGGGATCGCCTTTTTACCGTGTTCGTGGAGAAATCAGAGCCATAATGGCGGCTCTGCTATATTAACTGATATTAAAGTTAGAGACAAAAGACACGGAGGCAGCCAGTTTGGTCCGCGGATGAACATGTTTGCTACCTTTTCTGCACCACCACACCAGAGAAAATTCCTTGTAACGACAAATGACTTGGCAGTAAAGATAATTCTGATTCTGATTCCGTTCTGCAGTTATCTGAGGAATAAAGCAAATGAGAACTCCACTGCACTTTGCAGTGACCTGGAGGTTGTATGCCGAAAAAAACCCCAAAAAAAAACATTTATTTATAATATCCTCCTTTAACACTTGCACAGTATGTGTCTGTAATATAGATAAATAAATACAAATAAATAAGAAATACAAAACACATGTATACTAACCTATTTATACATATTTTATAGTAGTAGTAACCCTAACCCTCTCTGCTAAGACAGATCAAACATGATGTCTGGTGAGTAGCTTCCCTTGGTCAATTCTCAAAAGGTCAACAGAAACGACAAAAGGAGGTTTTAACCCATCATGATGTTCTTGTGTGTCATTTTGTGGATTATTTCATACGTGCTTCTAAATATTCTATAAATATACAAGGGGGTGGGGGGTCACTGCTTTGGTAGTTAACCAATGACAACATGCTGCCAGTGATTATGGGTGATAGGTATGGCTGCAAGCAGTCAGTAAAGACTTGAGGTGACCTAATTAAGATACTTGTTCTGTCTGACCAATAGTTGGACACACAAAGCTTCTAGTCGGTGTCAGTTTAGTTTCATTAAAGACAATGAATGACAAAAGAGTCCCCATGTATGAGAATCCATATTTATGACTGCCAAGTGTTCTTTATTAAATGACTCAAACAAGTAAGACATGATAAAGAATGGAGTTGCTTGAATTTTATATGCAGTTCAAAAACGGTGACAATTTTGAAGTGTGCCTCTTTTTGCTGGCTTGTCTGAAGACTGAGAGCAGACACCGTGCATCGATGGTAAGAGTTAAAAGAAAAAAGATAATGTTGATAGATTTTAGTTTTTGCCACAAGAGGGAGACATAGACACCAGTGCAATCCTTGGCAAGAAGTGATGTCCACATTAAAAATGTTTTTTTTTTGTGAGTGGGGTGTTTAAAGTGATTTTTTTGTTAAATGTATTTGTTTTTGACTGTCTTGCAGTTTTTTGACATATTTGTCTGTTGTTTGCCACAGACCTAGGTTATAGGAAAAAACAAAGTCTCTCCCCTTCTCTCTCTCTCTCTTCCTCCCTCGCTCCCTCCCACCCTCTCTCTCTCTAACACACACACCTCCTCTCTCGCTCAGAGTAGTTCAGACTTCAGGGGGAGGAATGGCGGCTCCGCGGAGTTTCTTCATCTCCCTCTCCGGGTTCTTTCTGTTTTTTTATGTCGCTAGTGGATCTACGACGTCGGGCAACAAAAGGTCAAGCCAGGAGCGTTGTGGTTTCAGGGTAGGCAACAAAAACGCACACACACACACTCGCATATCTTTCTTACTGTGCTGATGGAACGGCGTTGGGCGAAAGCTGCCGCGGCTCCTGCGCCGTCTCCAGAAAGGTGCGCTTTCTTTCGGGCCGTGTGTGTTCGTTTGCGTGCGTGTGTGTGTGACCCCAGTGTTTGTGTGTCACCTGTGTTGGATTTACCACAGCGGCAGATGGAACCAGGTGAGGTTTGAAGAGAGACCTTGGAGCAGTGTGTAGTTCTGCAAGGTCCATACCTGACTCACCTGTGGCTGCGCAGCTGTGGCTTAAGCGCTAATTTAAACCTCTCTCGTTTTGAACCAAATCGAGTGTACTGCTTCATTTGTCACGGCTCATACAGGACTCAGAGGCAGTATACACTGAACCTGTATTACTTTTACTCCACCCTGAATTCGTCTACTCCGGCCCCTATCTCCTAAATCGACGTTGTTGTCAATGGCCTGGATCGTAAGTGACTACAGAAAACTTAACGAAACTATTATAGAATTACATTTTGTATAGGCTCTATGCTAATTCAAGAAAAAAAAAACATCGGCGTTTTATTGGATGTGGTAACATGCACTTTTAGGGATCAGTGATTAAAGCTTACACGTGAGAGCAGATGCTTCTGCTCGGTGCTGCATTACGTGTTGCAGGTTGGAGCCGTGTGTCTTTATTTGGGTAAAACCCCCCAACTATGACTGATATGCTGATGTGCTCCACACTGCTGCTTGTGTACTTAACAGCAGCTCTGTCTTTGGCCATGAATGAACCACAATCTGTTGTGTGAATGAACCACGTTCTGTTGTGCGCTGCTCTTGGTGTCCAATATACAAGTGCACTTTGGAGAGGCTTAGCTTTGAAATCTTTCACGATACTGCTTTATTTGCGTTTAGGCTCTTAAGTATTGATCAGCTTTTCAAGATGATTCTCAAATAAATTGATTTGACAATAAATGTCCCAAAATGTAGAAAACAAAGTTACTTTTTCATACGTCATCTTTTGTCAATTGACTTATGAAACCTTTTAAAGGGGACCTTTTTGTGCTGGGAAATAAATGACGAGCATAGTCTCTGGGAAACAATTTGACTGAACACACATTTCCACAACCCAGCCTCAGTGAGGGGATCGGTAGTGCTCCTGCAGACAGTGTTGTGTGACCTTCTGTCCCTCCATATAGTCTCTGGTTACCCTGGTTCTCACAGAGACCTGGGTTCAGATCTGTGGTAAACTAGACCGGACCTCTTCATTGTTTGTAAGCCTTTGACTCTCAAAGTCACTGAACACAGATTTCTGTGATATCTGTTCTAATGCACGTCCGCAAGTAATATTGAGGCTTATGTCTCAGTGCATGTCAAACATTTTAAGCGACATGGTACTTTATATCCAAATAAAGAGAGAATTTAAAAAATACATATAATTAAACAATTAATCCAACGGTTATGTTCAACCCATTGTTAATCAAAAAAGTGACTTGCAAAGCTTAAGACAACACTGCTGAAAGATTTGACATAGTTTCTATATTTGTGAATCTGTGCGTGTTTGCTGGACAGATGTGATTTCAAAGTGTGTAATGTGTTTTTATTTTTTCCTTTGCAATTTGGAAATTAGAACTATTTGCTAATATGAGTGCAAGCACACACTCTAAAGGGTTTTACGTTTCCTGTGTTGATAGATGACTCCTACCTGCCTTTGAGTCTGCGCACGCACGTTTGTGTGTGTGTGTGTTATCCCAGTTTCCTCTCTTTGGCTTTGAAGTGTTTTCTACAGGAAGCTTCACACTGTTTACTCTGAAGAAACATTCCTTCCTGAAGCCCTCCCCTACAGCCCCCCACCCCACCATACACACACACACACACACACACACACACACACACACACACCCTCTCCCTGCTTCCCCTCTCTTTTCAGAAACGCACACTTCAAAGGCTGCTTGATGGGGGTGTGAGGGCCTGCTATTCTACAGGTGTGAAGTTATTAGAGCCGTTTGAGTGTGTGAGTGTGCATGCGTGTGTGAGAGACACAAATGCTCTGGAAGTTTTGCATCCTTTTGAAAAGAGCCCAAGAAAGTCAATTGACTGATGTTTTTTTAGTTTTTCGAAAAATCCTTTGGTTCTAGCTCCACAGATATGATAGTGTGATGGTTGTCTGTGTCATATAGTACACTGAATAGATCTTTATATTGTCTGTTCCAAAAAGGCTGTGATATCTTGGTTTGATACTTAAATGTTGGTGAGAAATCAAGTTTCAATTCAGTCAGGTTCTTTTAGTAAGAATTTCAGTTGTCAGACCTATGCTATACTCTCCGTTAGGGGTTATGATGAGGTGAGGTTTCATTTTAGTCTGGTTAAAGTAGAAACAGACTTTTGGAAACAGTGACACAGTCTTCCCTTTTTGCATCCTATTCCATGAACATTCTAAATAGAAAGTATTGTCTGCACTGCTCATTTGGCCAACCATTCCAGTCAAATACATAGTGCACAAGTTCCTGGTAAATGACTTGTGTGTTTTTACTGCAACGCTGTGATTGTTGCCACAGAAGATACAATTATTATCTCTATACCAGTCAGTCAGCAATTTTTTGGGCTCATGAAAGTCATTATTCTTACTGAACCATATGTACGTTTTTTTTATTTATTCTGTACTTCCTGTTTGTGTCCTCACAACGCAACCTAGTCGGTGACAGTAAGGTTGGATATTTGGGTGGGAAATAAAATTAAGTGGCTAAAGTAGCATTGAGGCTTTGGGCTTTTAGCAGAGATGAGGAGTGGGCTACAGAGGTCTGGTAAACTCACCACTTTCTAAATCCACACCTGCAGTTTTTTTTTTCATTTGCTAACTTGTAGACTTTAGACCCGACGGATGCTTGATCACTTTATCATATGTCATACAGCTCCCGCTGGAGCCACAAAAATCTTTATTCAACTCCCCCCCCCCCCTACATATGGAATATTACCAGAACATACCTGTATATAAACTTAAATTTGGAATACTCATTTAAGTAACTATATATACAAATAAACAGGTTTCTCCCAAAGCTGTTCAGGTGTGGTGCAAACAGAATGTACTTGAGCACTAAAAGGAAAGATTCTTGTTAATGGATGTTGCAGGTTAGGGAAGTGGGCCAGAATGATGAGAGAGACGTTTAAAGTCATGTCAGCCTTCTCTCTCTCTCTCTCTCTGGTTCGACACATCTGCTGAAGTCATCAGACCTGTCTCAGCGGAGGAAGACGCACCAGGAAATTATCCAGCTTCCTCCTCTCTCTGTTCCGCTCTGTATTCTTCATCCTTTCTCTCTCCCAGACTCCCCTCATTTAACACCGGTTTCCACTCTGTAAGAATGTCACGTATCCCATCATCCTCTGGGGCACCGGTGTGTTTTCGGCATCAGAGAGCCTCGGAGGGCGTCACGGCTGGGTGGGCGTCCGATTTGAAACACGTGTGCTTTTTCTGACGACCGGATCAGGCAGAGGGTGAAGGATCGATGCTGGACCTTCTCCTCTTGCATAAATCATCTCACAAAATGATTTCTTCACTGTCCTCCCTTTTTTTGGCTCATACATTTCAAATCATTTAAGTATGAGGAAAAGACACAGGTTCCCCTCAGGCCTGTCTATCTGAAGACATGATGGGTGTTTTATTTCACTAATGGACAGAATGAAAATGTGTGATGCTGATGGATGAAAAACGCTCCACTAGAAATATAAAGAGAACTCCCCTTAAAGTTGGCTCTGAATAGTTTGCACATTGATTTATAGCAGGTCTGTTGTTAACATTGCTCACATTTTAGTTATTGGTTAGGTACCTTTTCTAGGACAGGCACCAACGGAGAGCTTTGGAAACAAATATGCAGTTACACACATTGGTCTTGACCCGCCTTGACTTCCACTGGAGAATGCTGAGTTCGTAGCACTCGTTGTCAGTAGCGGTTCCACCTCGTCGTCAGTCCAAGAAAACAAATCCCTGCTTTAACTTTTCACTGTTGCTGTTTCCTGTGCCCAGTATTTTCTGCAAAATGAGCAACCAAATGCAAGGAGGCAATCTGCTTTCTGCTTCCTACGCTGGCGTGCACATGCAGACCATGGTCCAATTGTCGTGTTGCATGTGCATTCTCACTTGTGTTTGAGAAAAGTATGGACAGTGATTGCCTCTGACATGCAAATGCTCGCCTGGCTGGAAATCGTTATATTTAAAAAATTCTGCAACAAAAGGAAAATATGTTGGCGTGTTTGGTGAAGGGGGGGTGTTATATTCATTTCATAAGGAATCATTTCCCTGTCTTTTAGAGGGTATGATTGAATGCAATGCCCGGCATGTGACACATTGTGTCAATACTACATAGTTGTGGGCTTGAATCAACAAGACAAAACATATAAATAGGTAAGACTTTGAGTTGTTTTCCTTTTCTGTTAAGCTGGGCTTTGTGGCCTGTACAGGCAGTGGCACACCTTTTGGTTGCAGTTTTTGGCAGGTGGAGTTGGTAACGGTAGGTCCAGGTCATATAACTCTGTCTTCCGTATTTCAGATTATACTCTCTCACACTGCACGCACACAGAGTTGTCCAGTGCCTGAAGTCAGTTTCTGTCTTTAAAAAATGGAAGACAGAATGTCTCCTGGTCTCTGTCTGTCTCTGGTCTCTTTCTGTCAAAAAGGAGGAGTGAGTCTTTTAAAGGACAAAGTGCCCCAGCAGGAGTGGAGTAGCTCCTCCTGGAGGGGGGGGGGGGTTGTGATGAAGGTGCCCCAGCAGGAGTGGAGTAGCTCCTCCTGGAGGGGGGGGGGGTTGTGATGAAGAAGAGTGGTGGTGGGGGGTCATTGAGGAGCAGTCATGCAGGAGGAGGAAGCTGCAGGTTTTGTTCATGTGGTGGGAAATCTCTGGTTGGCTGCTCCCAAACACACGCACGGACACACGCACACACACATTTTCTTGGGGTTTGAATTGGTGCTTCTAACTTTTGTTCTGTTAGCTTCTTTCTCCCAGGACGCGTTCGTCTGAATCTGCAGAGCATATGTGATATATAATTGAATAAATCTTAAATCTTGTCACTTCACACACAGGTGCTTCACACACACTAATGAGGCAGGGATAAATGGAATCAATAACCACTGATGTGGAACAGTTTGGGTCTGGCTGGCAGGCTTTTTTTAATTTCTAGCATTATGACATTATGTTTTTTTTTATTATATCACATAATAATCCATGTGTAAAGTGGGTGGGGGGGGGGTTTAAATGGAAACATAAAATACAATTTGTTATTGTCTGGCTTAACAAATGCACAATAACACTACACTATAAACACTTCTGGGTTCACTGTGATAATGGCTATCATACATTGATGATACTGAGTTATAATGCATAGGTGGATATTCTTACATGTCCTTATACCCACCTTCTACTGATGCAACAACGTGAGATATCTAATATTATTGAATTAATTCATTTTTATTGGAATTTGAACAGAATAATTGTGATTTGGTGTAGACACTGGAAATCTCATATCCTTTGCCGTGTTCCAGCTCACATGGTGGACAGCTCAACTCTGCGTTTCATCAGTCCTCTTCTGTATCTGTTTTTACCATCAGTGTGCTCGGATGATTTACAGGCTCACTTATTTTTCTTTACAGATTTTCTGTCCACACTGAAACAACCAAGAAAATACCATTGCTTTGTCAGTTCAATGTTTCTGATGCAAAGGAGCATATGGATCACCACCTGTTGAATCCGGGGGTTTGCACAGACTTTAACAAAATAGGGCTTTTACTCAGATTGGTCACATGCCGCCTTCTCACCATATTGTTAAAATGATTATTATGAGCAGCTTAGTGTAAACTCTCGACCCCAAGAAGACCCCAGAGTTCGAGATGTCTGTCATTTATGACACAGACGATCTCTCCCGAAAAAGGAATAATGAAAAGTTAACATTGGCTATTGAGTTTAAAACAAAAATCCAATATTGACACTAATTCTATCCTCTCAGCAACTTCTATAGCAGCTCCGCACTGGCTTTGCTTTGCAAGAAGTAAATATGCAAATATCTGACACTTCAAGAGGAGGTAATCGAGGCTGTTCTTCTGGTCTTTCTTGTTGTTCCCATTCTGCAGATGTTGCATGTAAGCGATGAGTGGAGTGCATGGTTTTGGTTTTGTCAATCATACATGCGACCGGAGCTGATGGAGAGCCAGGTTAGCTTCACTGGAGGTTTCACGAAACCTACAAACAGACCCGAGACCCACGACACAACAACCTTTGAGCCCAAATCATTGGCCTGGGTTTTTGGGTTTTTATTCGACCCCGCCATGGTGTGAGAGCAAGTTGACCATCTGAAAATGCACACACATTCTGTGGATGTGCAAGTGCAGCCATGTTGTCCCATATGGTAGTGTTTGGGGGGGTGTGCTTCTCTGTAAGCGACAGGAAGACATTAAGAGGAGCTAGACTTAGTTTTTCAGCCCTGAGGCCTTCGCAGGAACAAGGCGCTCATCAACTTTAGTGCTGTATCAGAGCAGAAAGCCGTGCATTCGCAAGTCTTTGTGAGCTAAAATTTAATGGAAGCTTTGCGACTTATGGGACTTGTTGGCCATCCATTTGGCTGAGGGGTGTTTTTTGAAGTAAAAGATTTATTTAGGGGGTTTTCATATTCTGAGACTGGGGGGCCTCTCCCCAGAAAAAAAGCTCGGAAAAAAGATGCTTAAATGCTTAGTTGAGCTAGTTTATGTATTCTGTCTCATGCAATCAAACGATGTTTACTGTTTACCCCACTTCCACTCAACTGAGCAAATATAGTCCATTATTGCTGTGTGATATGACTTCTACCTAAACCAATTATATGACGTTTCTGACTTTGGGAAAGTGGGAAAAACAGTCAACTCCCCCAAACTACGGTTAACCATTTAACTCATTCAATATTTATTTTCACAAAGTCAACACACGCAGCCGTTTGACAAACAGTGATTCAAATGATGTGTGTTTATCTAATCCAATAAGAGAATAATAATTTTTGGTACTTGACAGGTGTCCATTTTGCACGAAAAGTCTATTGAAGCTCGATAACTCACCTCTGATTCTGGTTATCCATGCTGTACTTTTTGAGCCGTTTGCAGCTCAGCTCCTGAGAGTATGTTGATTATAGGTCAACTCTGAGTGCGTCCCATGTTCTCCGTCCCACATCTGGAACTGCTCTATAGGCCCCAAACAAAATGAGGCAAACTAGAGATCTGCTACATGAACCCTGAAAGCTGTAATTGAAGGAGTTCCTGTTTAATCAGATTCCTTCTCCTCTTCTTCCCTCCCTCCCTCCTTTCTTCCTTCCCTGCAGGCCTTGTGATTACGTCTCCCATCATCCTTCACTCCCCCTTCGGAGTCCTTCCTCTCTGGCATACTTTCCTCCTGCCTTGCATCCGCGGCTCCCTCGCTCTTTCCTGTGATTTTCTCCAGTACTGTGATTAATTACTGTTGATGTTCAGCTAACTGAGCCTGATTACCGCAGGAACTGATTTTGTGTGTGTGCTTGGGGATTCCCAAGGGGAATTCTTTTGTTACTTAGTCTAAGTTTGAGTGTTTGTATATTTGTAGTACAAGTTTGCTCTTTGTTGTTGTTTTGCAGAAGTGAATTGACGCTGAAGAATCAAACCTACTAAGTACTCTCTCTAAAAGGTGTTCTTTAGTTCTATTTTATTACCAATAATGTGTTTTGTTTTTGTTTCACTTTTCTGATACGACCCACTTTACTCAGGCCTCAGGCCGTTGGGACTACAATGATCATTACCTCTGAGAAACACCTGGAAACAGGAAGGAAGACATTTCTTGTCAGTTGTTAAACATGGAGGTCTTGCTCATAGGTCACTGTTTTGTGACAAAAAAACTCTCCAAAATGATAGTGCTAGATCTCATGGTAAACACTTCCAGGACTGAGGCAAAGGTAAAACTCTCTCACTGCACATAGTTTTTTTTTCTCAATACCAGCAAACGTGTATGCATTTTTGGGGCATTAGTTAATAGTTGGCACCAGCCCCATTCCTGTGGGTTCTGCAGATAATGTTCATGTTTAGACTAACAACAGCACTGTGTGGAAAAAATGCTAAACTCTCATTAATTAGAGTGAGGCCACTTCACTGACGCAGCGGGGGTCCAGACACAAAGGACTCCAGAAAATAAACTACACAGTTGTCCTACACAAAATTCGAACATGGGTCAGCGTTTGTAAAAACCTAAAACGGTCTCATCCGGCACATGAAACCTACTCCTTCAGTTAGATTAGACAAGAGCCATGTTTTGGCGTTGTGAGTGTTGGTGGGATAACTTAAAATGTGGTATAAAGAGTTTTTTTTTATGGTTTCCCTTTATTTGAATTCAGAGCCAAAACTTGTGGCGATGGTACAATTTGTTACCTGGTGTATCTACATGTCCAAAAACACGCAGGTCAACCAGAAACCGCTGTGATTGGAGTTTTGCACATTCTATTATGTTAATCCCAGTGTACTCATTATTCTAAGAGCCTCATGGGTGTGGATCATATGATGGAGGCATGGTACCCCTCCACGTTGATCCACTCAGTCAGCCGCAGGGGAGGTTGTACCAGAACCAGGTTTTCTGGGGGCAGGGCAGTTTCCCAGTACGACCGGTCAGGAAGTCTGCCTTTTTGTCAGTGAAAAGCTTCCCTTGATTTTTAATTAGCCTCCCATTGCATGCTGCCAGCGGGACATGTGTGGACACAGCAGCATGTAAACTTCCAGAGGTCAAAGGTCAGCCGTGGAGCCGAAATGACAGCAGAAATATATAATTAGTGTCAGAAGAGAGGATGCGTTTGGATGGACTTTTTTTTTTTTTTTTTTTACTTAAAGACATTTTATCCGTTAGTCACTTCTTCAAAGGGCCGTTTGATGCTAAAGTCCTGGTTTATGGTCTATGCTGTTGTGTGTGTTTAAGGGCCAGGGAATGTATGAAGTCAATGAGGGTCTTCACAAGTATGTAAGTACAAACATGTGTGTGGATGGGTTGTCGAGGTACGTTGGCTGCTAACAAGCATGGCACACCTTCTGTTACACATACACGCACACACAGTAGGGGGTCTGTCTGATTGATTTCAGGTGTGCGTGTGTGGTTGTTGTGTGTGACCACAGTCTGACACCTCTGCAACGTGTGCGTGCGTGTGTTTCTACGGTTGGTCAACGTGCAAGCAAGGTCTAAGCTGTGAAATAGCCGAGGCTGAAACACACCTCAGGAGAATCAATGTCTTTGTGCAGGGTCAGAGAGTGGGATTCTGGGTAACTGCAGCTCACAGGGGAGGTGATGTTCACACCTCGGCTTATCTCATTTCTCATAATATGATACTTTAAATGCTATCATGTGTATATATAGTGTGTATATATATATATATGTGTTATATTAAGACTGCTCAATGAGCATAGCAGGAGGTTTCCATCTCTGACACCATCCAATGGAGTCTGCCAAGCCATTACTGCCAGACATCATATCATATCATGAGATATGCTGCAGTTTCACAATAAACCAAAATTATCTTTGCAATCCTCCGTTTCCATACATTGATGTATTTGTGGCCATAGCTTGAATCATTAGCACTGACCAGCATGTGTAGGTGTTCTTCTTTTGATCCAAAGGGGTGAAATCTAATGCCATTGTAAATGCGGGGCTCACAGTAATGTTGGACATTTAGACTGGACCCCTGTATCCTTGTTTATTTTGATTATTGGTTTGTTTATTCCTCACATGGCCTTTGTTCATCTGCAAGAGCAAATGGGTGTTGAAGTAGACAAATGATGGTTTATAT
>JAFBJU010001289.1:767498-948394 GCA_016785305.1 Colistium nudipinnis
GGTAAAGCTCATGCAGGCAGATTGCTTCCTATAGTCAACAATGACAACCCGCAGTGTGCAGTGACGTTGTTTTCACAATAAAAGACCCAATAAAACCTCTGCATGCCTGGAAGTCTGTTTTGTCCATGTGTGCTTAACATAAAGCAAATGTTGACTTCCTTCCACTGTTACCTGCCAATCACAGTCTCCAAACCAATCAAAATCCCTGCAATCTAAATATATGGCATATTTATATGATCTCAAGTAGGCTGCTTAAACTAACAAACTAAAATGTCTTTCTTCTATGAAAAAACTTTTAATTCATGTGAGCTCATTCTCTCTCTTTTTTTTCTTTCTTTCTTTCTTTCTTTCTCTCTCTCTCTCAGGTGCAGTCTGGTGCAGATGGAAGTCGCAGGTTGGCCGTCACTTTAAGAGCTGACAGTGAGTTTCTCTGTAAATCTGGATAATCTGATAATTTTACCTTGGATTGCCAGTTGTCTGAACCCTGTTGCCCTTTGGTAATTACCCAGACGGCGGCTCAAATCCAAGTAACCTTATATTTTGGCACCAACCTCCTAACTGTGAAACAGAACACAACTTGTCTTCAGTGTGGTTGGTTGAGGGATGTGATGTGAATCATGTCATTCTTTGTTTATGTCCAATATATATTTACTTTTACACGTGACAAATTCTGTTTTTCTATATTGATGTTGTTCTGAAAGTAAAGGGCTTCTTTGAAGGTAGACACATCCATCACACAACCTGATCTGACCCACTACAGATTTTTGGTTTTCTTCATATTACCTGGGTTAAAAACATGCAAGTCGCCCCCTCACACCCGGCAAAACCAACCCCCCATCATTCTCTTCCTCCTCCATCATCTTCCTCCTATTTTTCTTTTGTACTGTTCTTAGTAAAAGTCAAGTTCCTGAGCCGTGGCCGATCCCTGCCTCCAGCTTTTGTCCGTGACCAAGAGCGAGGAGCTCATTTAGATTCCTGTGTCTGTGTGTGTGCGCGTGCGTGCGTGTGTGTGTGTGTGCGCGCGCGTGCGTGCGTCCAGTTTTCAGGCAATCTTTATATCTAAATGAATTTTAGTAAAAACAGTGTTGTACACTTAAAAAAAGTCTACACAGTTGTGGTAAGACAGATTACGGTAACAAGGTTTTTGCTTTACCAGAAAAGTACATCAGTATGGCATATACACATATGTTATATACAATTTCTGCTTGTAGATCAGAACCAAATCCAGTCATGCAATTCCCAAAGATTCCCACCCCTCCCTTTGGACAGATGAAGGCTTGCCGTTTCCCTCTGTTTCCACTCGTTATGCTAATCTAAGATAATCCATCTCAAATTCATAGTTACAGTCGTGAGAGGGTTTGATGTTGTTGCCTAACTCTAGGCAAAAGAGCAAATCATTGTATTTACCAAAATTATCAACAGTTCCTTTCGTCCAAAATGGCATTACCCTGCTCAGTGATAGAAGAGAGTTCTTTTCTGATGGTCTCACTGTGAATTTAAACTCAGCTGGTGCCAAAACTTCCCGTAGGTGATTTATTTTCATTCGAACAGATCCCAATACATATTATGTCACCAATAATATGGAGGTCAGGGGTTAGAAGGTCATGTGATGCATCCTCTTTCAGAACTGACGAAATAAAGGTGTGGAACCCCACACCATTTTAGCCAAAGTGAAGCACAGAGGCGTTTTGGCATAACAATAGGAATCAGCTCATTGTAAGTGTGTACTGAGGTGTGCGTGAGTTTGTTGAGGAAGTGACACACCTCACTGCTTCTTTTCCTGTGAACCTCCAGCTGTAGGAAGATGGAGGGGCCTCTGCTACTTCTGCTCCTGACTCTGTTTGCAATTAGGTAATGGGAAGTAGAAAGCACGGTGACCTTTGACCAGCAGCTGATCAAGGTGGATAATCATTCCAATGTTTGTATGGAAAGGCCACGCATGTTTTCTATTTCATTTTGGACAACGGTCATAGGCATGGCAGAAACATGTCAGGAAAACAGAAGCTGCTATTTACATTACATTAACATTGTTTGCAAATTGGCCTAATACTAGCTAATTCTGTGGGGACATTGTATCTTTTGACTCCACCAGGTAAACCATAGCCCTATAGTGCAGAATTATAAATCCAACTTTAGCCCATGAACGCTGACAGAAACGTTTTGTTTATCTGAATATTCATTCATATTGCACTTCAAGCTGAGGACTGTCGAGGTTAAAATTACAATGACAGCCTTTGTTACAAATCTTGGTATGATTTTGTATGAGTTCTTTTTTTAAACTTCTGAAACAGAACCTACTAATTCCACATTCTGGTTGAGGGAGAAGAGGATATAAGGGTTCTCCTCCATCCAGAAGTGACCTTTCCCATTGGCCCTCGTATCCCTCTTTCATCCTCCTCTTCCTCATTTCCCTTGTCTCTGAGGACAAAAAAAGGGGAATAAAGGAGGTGGAGGAGTAACAAGCTGCCACCTTTTCCCTCCCCCTTTACTTCCTCTTGAGGAGCTTTATGATGGAGTAGGAGGGAGAGGAGCGACCAGCCGCGACCTTCTCCTTGGGCCCTGAACATGACACTGCTCTGAGAAGGATGCTGAGGCGAGAAAAAGGCCGAGCAATGACCTTGTGTATCCCATGACCTCCTGACCTCGCCCCGGTCACCTCCATCCTTTTTAAAGCTTGTCAAAAGGTGGCCGGCCAGGGGAAAGAGGAGCACTCAGTCGTGTCTGAGCTCACGCCCCCTTTTCTTTCTGCGTCCTAAGTCCATCTTTTCTCCTCCGATCCCTCTGAGTTCATGGCTGGCTGATCACACTCCTCCTCATCCTCTGACCATCCATGTCCATCTTTCAAAATATAAGTCCGTAGGAGTATGAGACTATAAATTACTTTTTTCGTCATTTCATCATTGTCAAATGTTTTCAATTCAATAATTTTTCTGGCCATTTCTTTTATCAAGTCATTTTTTTTTAATGTCAAAGCAATTTGAGCTGAACTCGATGTCTTTATATGCCATCACCATTCAACTAACCAAATGTCAGGTTTACAATATGACAATGTTACAAAATCTTCTCTTTCGCGAATTGTTTGGCATTTTCTAAATAACTCCCTAAACCTCCCAAAATAACTTCTCATGCAAAAACTCTGTCGCTTCCAATAAAAACTCCAACTAACTAACTGAACTCCAGCAAATGAAACAATCCAAAAATGTAAAATGATAAATGACGATGATTTGTCATATGTTCTTTTGTTAACCCCTCTTTGTCTATGTCACCCTGCAGACTGTTCAACAAACTACCCATCAGGAAAACATGTCATTCATGAGGTGGCCAATGTCTCTTTCAGTCACCTGGCCTGTGAAGATCAGGCCGCCGTGGTGGTTCACTGGTCTGCAAGTCCATTAGGTAATTTCCTCGCTGTTTACCTGTCTGCTTACTCCTCCCACTTTTTGTTCACACAATTCTTCATTGAGAATTATTTAGAGGGAGGAGGGAAAGTCAGAGAGGAGGAGCCTTCAAAGGAAAGTAAAACCTTCAAATCTGAAAGATTAGCCAGCTCTTCGTGTGTGTGTGTGTGTGTGTCCCTTTGATCAGCAGAGAGAGAGAGAGAGAAAGAGAGAGAGAGAGAGGATCACATCTCACACAACAATACCGCGATTTGACCGTGAAGGAATGTGTGTTGGTGCATGTGCTCAGTGTAAGGTGAACTTCTCTCTCTTTCTCTCGTTCACTCACTCACACACCCACTCATTGTGACAATACCACCTATTGTTTGCGGAAAAATCTTCCAGAAATGTACGTCACATGTGAGACATTATTGAGGGGAGAAAAGAAAAGTTTCTTCTGACCTGCTCAGTTTCAAAGCTCTGATGGAGGTTTCAGCATATGATGGACTGCAGTGGAAGCAAACATTAAATTTATCTGAAGATCAACAGATCTGATTATCTATCCTACATCTGTCCTGAGATGTCCAGGATACAAACAGACATCATGTATATGCACGAAGACAATTCGTGCATAATGTTTTCAACCAGTTTGACTACACAGAGGAAACTATTGTGAATGTTTTTGTGTCTAGAGACAAGAGGGGGATGAGGAAATCAATACGCGGCCATAGTGGCAAGTGGCTGTAGATAATTCAAAGTCTGGACAATTGTGAAAATATAGAGATGCAAATTTCAAATTTTCAAACATTGAAAAAATCCTCAGGATGTTCATACACATTATGGAGTCTATATAACTTGAGCAGAGAGCCTAATGACTTCATGTTGTGAGTTTTTATATTTAAATTGTACATTTTACATTACTCTAATTCAATGTAAGGATTTGCTATTAAATAACAGCATATGTCTTGAGTTTTCACAGTGGGTTAGGGATAACAGGATATAAAATGATGTCAGTTTGGGATTTTTTTTGTGACTGTGAATTACTTGACGATATAACCAAATCAACCAAAACTCACCTCACTCCAACTAATGGTTGTCAAGATATATTGGTCATCTCAAGATCACTACAAAGTGTTGTGCTTTGGAAACTTTGGTCTGCACCATGGTGCTGAATCGCCACTGCTTTTAATAATGTTTAAAACGAAATAAATAAAAGCAGAGCAAAAACCTGCCACTTCACTGCTGTTGCTGTTAAAGGGCAATAACATCCTTGTTTGTTCTTAACTCTGTACGGAGAGAAAGAGAGAGAGACACCAGCAGAACAGGTTTTTCTGTCTTGAGGCAGATTCCTAAAGATCTCTTTCCCTCCCCCTCTCTACACTCCTAATAGGAAAAACATGTCCTGTGGATGCAAATGTGTAATTACAAGACAGTCTTTAAAGAGCAGGGGGCAGGGCTGAAGGAAAAGGAACAAATAGCAGAGGAGATATAAGGAAACAACACAGGGGGCAGGGGGGTTATAAAGGAAACAAGGAAATGAGGTGGTGGGATGAGAGGAAAAGAAATTAAGGAAGAAATTAAATGGATAGGTCAACAAAGAAGGGGAGGAAAGGAGGGGAAATAGATGAGATAAAATGAAAGAAGAGGAAGGAAATTAAAAACGGGTAGAGGAACGAAGAAGGAAAGGAACCAAAGTAAGGAAGCGAAGGGCCTTTAATGAGGGGGACTTTGTTGTGGAGTGAAGGGGACAAAACAAAGAGAGGAAGAGACAAAGGGGAACAATCAAAAGAAAAGAAAAAGAAACAAGGTGAGGAAACGAGAGGAGGTTATGAAAAGGATGGGAAGAAAGGAGAGGGACGAGACAGGGGAGGAGAGGGAGAAAGAACAGGAGTAACGGAAAGGAAATCAACAGGAGGCGAGAAGTGTGGGAGGAGGGAATGAAAAAAGCAGAGGACAGGAGGAGACGGCGAGGGGAAGGAAATAGGACCCAAAGGAAAGGAAAGAGGATAGGAAAGGCAATGAGTGGAGGGAAGAAAATAAGGAAAGGAATCAAATGGAGGATTATAGGAGAACATTAAGTTATGTAGCCAAGGGAAGAGGAGGTGGAAAGTGAGGACACAAATAAAGAAAAGGAAAGGAAATGAGGAAATGAGGAAAGGAGGATGCCTGTGTCAGACTGTCGGTGGGTGATGAGGCTGAACTCTCTCTTTCTCTCTGCAGGGATCGAACATATTAAAGGCTTCAGGATTTATCTGGAGGACAAGAATCCAGAAGGGAAGCAGTGTCAAAATCTCCTCCTCAAAGAGCCACGGCAGCTCAACTTCACCTACAAGAACACGGTAGGACCCAGAGTCTCCAACATGGAAATGTAATTCCCAATAGAGCCAATACTCCCATACTATGTACTGGCTGTACAGTGTGTGTGTGTGTGTTGTTGTTGTAGAATACAATACAAATGTATTCTGAATTTTAGGCAGACTTTCATACGCTGGCCTTCAATATATGTCTTCACCTTATCCTTGTTTTGCTCTTTGTATCGTTTACGAATGATTGTGTGAATACTGGTACAGCCGCAATGATTTATTTTCACGTTTTTATTCACACAGAGGCTGAGCAGTCAGCCGTTCAGTGGTCTGACCTTTGACACTGACTACATGGTTCGCGTTGTTCCTTTCCCATCGCTGATGAACGAGAGTTTCTTCCCTCCATCGTTCCTCAGGACCAACTGTGAGTCCATTAGTGCCCTGATCCCAACAAGATGGATTACCGAGCGGATTAATTGATTTATGCCATGTTTCTTTCCGTTTTTTGAAACACACTATGTTTGAAATTAAATTCCCTTGGGTCAGGTTGGAAAGAAAATCTATAACTAACAAAAAATACTGACTCCTCGCAAATGTTCAATGAAGGAACACACAACTTACAAGTAGCGACAAGTATGCAGATAGAATTAAACTGTATTAAGAGTTAACATACACAAAGATGAATGGCATTTTCCAAAACTGAACACACACTACACCACAAAGGCAAAGATTATGTCCAGGTTAGTATAGCACAAATACTGGCACCAACAGGAAACTACTGGCCAAGCTCTCCAACTATGATTCACAAAGGTGAACGGGGTTTACTGAACTGAAGTAACTTCACGCAGCATCTCATAATCTTCATGGTGCTCATGCTTCTAGATATCTTGTAGGTAAAGAGGATGCTGAACAATGAGAACAGTAACTGAAGAAGTGTCTAACCATTTCTGCTTGTGTGTGTTACAGCGTGTGAAATCCTCCTGGGATCAGACAACTTGGTTTGCAAACCATGTAAGTTCCTCACTAACCAGAGCAATGTAGTCCAGGGCTTATTATGACTAATACCTTCCTGCAAAATTTACTTTAAACCTAAAAGAGTGGACACATTTTATTTCTGCACCTGTTATTAAATGAGGTTTAATACCCTTGAAAAGAGTGTTGATATTGGACTTATAAAGTGTGATGACTTTAGTTTAAAACTGACCAGAAAATATAAGTTTATGATCAGATTGATAGACTAGAATCTGCAAAGAATGATCTGCTTATTAAACATCGGCTATTGAGATGAATACTTCAATTAAGAGTTCGTAGTCACTTTGAACACTTGGTGTAATTGCATCATTTCACAAGAGTAGACAGAACATGTCGCTGAAGGTTGTCTCTTTGTGTGCAGTCTGGAAGCCAAAGACCCTGAATGTGTCTCAGCTGGGTTCAAACCTCCACGTGGCGTTCGACCAGGCTCCCGCCTCTTTTGGCTTCCACTACTACTACCTGTACTACAAACTGCGGCACGACGGACCTTTCAAACTGCAGCGCTGCAAACCCGTAAGGCCAAATTTATGATGGGATTGCCAGAATCAGGGTTTTTCTTCCTGTTGCATTCGTTTAAAAATAAAACAATCGTAAGTTAACCAAAGTTGGACAAAAAGCAAAAGTGAAGTGCTTAACCCCCCCCCCATTATTATTATTACTATTATTTAATTTTAACATTTCTAATGGCAGAACAGATTCTGCATACGATAACATATGATAGTCTTATATTTATTATAAGCAGATATATATTAGTTAGGCTTTTAATCTAATTTGAAAATTATTATAATAAATAATCAAAATATCTCACTTATCCTCAACTGGTATAGGGTCACATTCTCTCATTTCTCCTCTCTTCAGTCTCTCCCTAAAGGCTCCATCTTGCGCTCTGCTGTTGTCACGTTATATGCTAAGTGACACATGTAATTGTGTGAAGTGTAAATCCTGCCTGCTGTCTCAGAGGTTGTTTCTTATTTGAAGGAAGATGAACTCATTCCAGCTCTTATTTGGACCATTGGTGTGATTTTTTTTAGTCTTTGTAATTTCAAGAATTGTGATAATCCTGTGTGCAGGACGTGAACCAGGTCAGAACTACATGTATCCTTCAGAACGTCACTCCAGGAACCTACACTGTGGAGGTAAGTTGACACCGCAACGTTGTAATCACTCAGATTATCTTCATAGAGCTGTTTAAACTCATTTCCTTTTGATGCTACTGCTCACTGTAGACTGTCCATAGAAAAAAAACCCGAATGGATTTTTTCTGAAGTGTTCTTTCCATCTGATTTATTTAATTTCCTTATTTTTTGTGTCAGTTGAGAGATGAAGGTAACACAACCAGGAGGCAGTTGCAGTACCATGTTAGTCAAGGTAAGACACACACAAATAACGCACACACACACACTATAGGATCACACAATAGTGCAATATATAACTTTGAGCTTTTATTTAATTAATGATTATTATGGACTTTTCTTAAAAGTGGCATGTAGAGTTATGTTTGTTTACCATGAGGGATATTTATTATTTTCTCCGAAAAAACTACAAACACAGAAAATAAAGGATGTTGTAAATCTCCTCCAGCAGAGCAGAGATCCATTATTATTACTTCTCGCAGTACTGCAATAGTTATTTGATCTAAACAATGATACATTATTAATCTTACAAATGAAAACCTAAATTCATAAATAACAAAATGCACCATTGCACACTTGATTACTTTCTGTTTTTTACAGCCTTATCTGCCCTGGTATTCCGTCCACTGTTACACTATGTTAAAGAGTATGCACCAGTTGTTGCTGTCACATACACAGTTACGTACTTTTGATAGTTTTAATTCTGGTGTCTCATGCTTGGTGTTTTTATTTAATCCCTCAGTCCACTCCCCCTGGGCGGGGCCTATCCGTGCCATGGCCATCACTGTGCCTCTGGTCATCATGTCTGCCTTCGCCACTCTCTTCACCGTCATGTGTCGGAAGAAACAGCAAGGTGAGAGCACCCATATGGTTTGTTTTAGTTCACAAAAGTCTCATAAGCAGGACACTTTCCGTTTTCTCATGAGTCTTTTTACAATATCCTGTTGGATTCAAGGAAATATCATCCATTATGGAACGTAGATCTGCAAAAATGTGTCAACTCATTGATTAATCAGCCATTCAATATGAGATTTACCAGAATAGTTTTTGATGAATAAATATCCATTTCGGGAAATGTTCAAGAACATTTTAATTACTTACTGGTTACAGCCTCACAAATGTGTTGCTTTTCTTTGTAAGACATGATAGTTAATTGAATATCTTCTTGAAGATGTCGCGATAGACAAAGAAAAATAGTGACATTGAATAAACAATCAAGCAAGAAAATAATATATAAATTAATTGATGATAGCATTTATTATAAACTAAAAACTCAATGCTTATTTTGTGAGGTGACTTCAGCGATGTATCTAATACTGCTTTAACATATCCGACATATCATTATTCTGATTAACCTGTCTTTTTTTGTCTCGTCCCACCTAAGAAAACATTTACAGCCAGCTGGATGAGGAGAGCAGTGAGTCGTCCTATCACAGTGCAGCGCTGAACCCGGAACGCCCATGGCCTCGTCCCAAAGTCTTCATCTGTTACTCCAACAAGGACTGTCCCAAACATGCCAGTGTCATCCAGTCTTTCGCCTTCTTCCTGCAGGACTTCTGCAACTGTGAGGTGAGACTGATGACACAAACGATCATAAAAAATAAAATTTCCTGAAATCAAAGTTCCTCGTGGATTGTTGGGTGTGGTTGTTGAATCCCCGTTCGCCTGTGTTCAGGTTGTGCTGGACCTGTGGGAACATCTGGAGATGTGCAAAGAGGGTCAGATGTCATGGCTGAGTAGACAGCTGGATGAAGCTGACTACATCATCACCGTCTGTTCCAAAGGCCTACGGTACTATACTGCCTCTCCTCTATATTTTTATATACTTTCAGCTGCAGTTCCCCCAGTGGCCGCTGGGTGCTGCTAAACACTGCCCGCATAGCGGTGAATATTTTCAGGAATGAGATACTCACAAAGTTGTTTGAAAGTTTATACTTTGTCTTTATATATATATATCAATCTTGCTTCACTTTGTGTTTCAAAAATGTGTTTCCCTTTCTTCCACCCCTATTTCAACTCTTTGAAAGAATACATTTTTCTTCTTATTCAATAAAATTAACTATTTCAAACAAAATGTATTTCATATCCAACAATCCTTGACCTTGACCAGATATGAAGTCATCGAACCAACCTCGACAACTCTCTCCTTACGTACACCTTTACCTCTTTGCTTTTTTAAGTACCGCTTTATATTTCATTGTCTCTGTTCTGTTCTAACGGTTCAGGTCTTTTTTCCCAGCTACTATGTGGAGAAGAAGAGTCGTAGAGGGAAGACGCCGGTCAGTCGCCGTAGTAACAGCAGCAGCTCCCCGATTGGTGGATCTGGCAGCGACCTGTTTACGGTTGGTGTGCCCATGATTGCTGAAAAGCTGCGGCTAGCGAAGCAGAGGGAGGAGGGCGGAGGTCAGGAGCTGAACCGCTTCATGACGGTTTACTTTGATTATTCGTCAGAGAACGACATCCCCACCATGCTCAGCCTGGCTCCCAGGTAAATCCAGCACTGGGCAAATTAAACTAAATGAGATATCTTACATTGTATTTATACAAAGGATTGATTTAGATTGTTATCAGCCTCCGTGGTGTCAAAGTATAAAATAACCTTTTTGTTATTATTAAATGTATTTTGTAGATTATTCTTGCCGCCTCTTCGATCTGTCGGTCAATGCAGTAATACTTTTCCTTTCCTGTGTTCAGGTTCAAATTGATGGACCAGCTGCCCCAGCTCTTCAGTCGGCTCCACTCCAGTCAGTCCAGTTTGGCTGACCGGGAGCAGCAGCCTCTCAATGTGTCCAGGAGGAACTACTTCAGGAGCAAATCCGGGCGCTCGCTCTACGTTTCCATCTGCAACATGCACCAGCACATTAGCCAGAACCCCGACTGGTTCGAGTTGCAGCTGGCTCCTGCAGCACGCTCCTCGGCCTCTTCTGGCATCTCCTCGAAACCGTCTCCCCTCTCCGCTGTCCCAGCGCCTAGCCCTCCTTCAAAGAGTCCCTGCTCCTCTTCCTCACTTCAGCCTGAGCAAAGGGTCGACTCCGGTTTGGTGCTAAACGAGGTGTTGGTGAGGACGTCATCGCTGGAGGATGGAAATGGACTGCCCAGGAGGAACATGCTCCTACTGGTCCCCGGCTCCAGTCCCAGCCTCAACGTTGGGTCCAGGCCCAGCCCTGGTCCCTGTCCCAGTCCTGGTCTTGGTCCCTGTCCCAGTCCCGGCCTGCCACCCTGCTCATTATCCATGCTGGCATCCACTTCAAGGTATGTTTTAACTTCCTGAAAATGATCTGATTCCTTTTTTGATTGAGCTCACATTCCTGTTAGTATAGTGACATCACTGGTTACTGTAATCATTCATCTTACTGCTGGCAATTAATTAATCATTTCACAGCAAAACTCCAAGAGAGAAAACATTTAATACGGCTCGTTTGCTGATGTCATTGATGCTGATTATAATCTTATTAATAATCATTTATGTCAGCTCCCTAAACCTGCACCTCCATAGGCTGTTAAAATACTGATGCTTGAGGGGAAAATAGTTTGGACCACACGGCAGACCAAGCTGACAGCTGCAGTTTTTCCTCTCCTTCAGATCCACCTCTGGAATATCTGGACTTTCACCTGAGGAATCTTCCTCCTCCATCTCCTCTGCTCCCCCCATCCTCCAAGATGAGGTGTGTCCTGTCCATGCAGAGGAGAGCCACCCCACCGCTCCCGAGGTCCCCCCTCCTCGAGACTCCGGCATCTACGATTCATCTGTCCCTTCTTCAGAGCTTTCCATTCCCCTAATGGATGGACTCTCGCATGATCATGCTGACTCCTCCTCCGTGGCTGACAGTGAATCATCTTCTTCAGGCTTGGGTAAGACTGGCTGTTTGGCATATATGCCAATTTTTTCTAGAAACTCCTCCCAAGATCATTCAATGCTATAAGTCTGTGTTATAATAAAAAAATCTCCCCATTGACTGTTGTCCTTAATCAAAACATGCAGGTTGTTCACTCTTACGCCGTTTGTTTTTCAGGTGATGAGGAGCCGTCTGTTGTCACGTCGCTCCGCTGTAGCACTGCTACGGTTTGTAAAGCAGAGCTGCACCACCATCGACACCTGGAGCACAGTGATGGACTCCCTGCTGTGGCACTGTTGTAGGGGGGGAGGGGCTCCAGCCAATTAAAGGAAGACCAGCCCCATGATGTTATCAGGGGACCAAAGATGTCTCGGTCTTGGACTACAATGCTTTCTCAGAAGTGCTTTCATCTGATGATCATGGAAAGAAAACTGGATGCATTCAAAGACATTGGAGTGTGTAACCAGTGGACAATACTCGTTCCAGAATGCAGGCCTGTGGTAATGTAGTTAACCACTGAGTTAACAAACTCTGATCCTTAGTATTTATGGTAACCGTTACATTACATTGCATTACACTGACAGTTACAATAAATATGAAAATGGTTTCTAAAACCCCACTATGTGGACACTATTTCAACCACCCCTATGCCATGATGCACTGTTAATCCAGGAGACATGGGGTTCTACACAAGTTCTCCTTGACACTGTGGCAATCGCTCTTTTACAGAAAATTAGTCCACGCTATCTTTGTTAACTACTGCATTCCGAAACAGTATTCCAAGTAACCTTGGTAACCACTGAGTTGAAAAACATTGATAGCTCCAAAATCAATGCCGACCACTGAGTTCGGGAACACTTGTTCCTAATAACAGAGGTACTTTTTTCGCCCTGCTGCTTGCCGTCTTTTGAACATTCTTCAAACCTTTTGTTTCCACATGCTGGCAGAGCAGACCACTTCAGACCAAAGACCAGACCAGTGCCTCAGCACTGATTTACATCTGACATATGCATGAGTTGATGCTTGGTACCAAGAATTGAAGCTGAAATATTGGCCGGGCACTTTTACATGCCGAAACACAATGTCACAAACATGCTGAGATGTTCCACAGTAACAACATTCAACAAGATCCTCAACAAGGATTGCTGAATATACCAGCACTTCAGAATCCAAACCATCAAATTGTAAAAGAATAGTACAACTTTTAAGGATATGTCATAAATTTACTAAAGCCTGCTAATGTGACATAACATAGTATTGTAGGAAAACTTTTTCTCTACTTTCCAATTTTAAATTCAGAATATACAACTCTTACTCATTTGGCTGGTGGCACCATTTATACAATGCAATATATGGAATACTGCGGTTACACATACAAAGCTTGTGGTTACATATTTTAAAGTATTTAAAGTATTGACTATTAGTGTTGCATTTATAGTTACGTGTTTCTCAATGCCTTATAATCTATTTTCTAACTTTTTTCGCAGAGACCAGCTAGAATGAGGGCATGAAAAAACTAAACCACTCTAAAAATAACATTCCTGCGAGGACAATACATACACTAGAAAGTGAATATTTCTTTAAATCAAAACTATGACATGGTAAATCTTAGTGCTGATTTAAAGGGTAAATTCAGTTGTTAGTCATTATTTTTGACTCACCATGGACATTCTTATTCTTATAATTCCTTACTTTTTTTTATCTTTAATTTGTTTCTGGAAATGGGCAACTATGTGTTTTCATTCATTGATCCCATGAACAATTGTCATTATAGCTGAAGGACACTATGACTTTGAGTTATTGATTCTTCATGATATGCAGCTGCAGTCATTTTTTCTAAATTTCTATTATCTATATTTGGGTTGCTCCTGAAAACAAGTGACAGCCTCTGGTTAATCTGCAGAGTGTATTGGAAGGGGATATTCTGCATTTTCTTCCTGTAAATATATTTTTTCTTGGAAATGTATAGTTAGATTGTTATTTACTTATTTTTCTACATTTTTTAAGAAATGTACTGTTTTATAGTACCTTAATGTAGGAAATAAATAAGATCACCTAAAAAAACGTTTCTGTTTTCATTTTTCAAGTTCATAAATTCATAAGCGCAAATTTATTACATTTACCTAAAGCAAATCACCAAAAAAATGAAACTCTGCAAATTCAGTTTTTCTTTTGCAGCAAGTTACAAAGCACATGTTTACCTGGTAACCGTAATGACAAATACTTTAATATAATTACATTTTAAAATACTCCAGTGCAATGAATAAGTATTTATATTACTTAATGACTGGTAATTATCTGTCAAGCTGACAAACGAGTTTTAGCTTCTTGCAATGAAACACTCACGCAGTCTTCGGTGACATAAAAACCAGCAGACAGCTCTTTAGTTTGAGAGCGTTGAAGCATCAATATACTTAAAACAACAGAGCCTCTAAAACTCACACAGCTGGGCACACAGTCAGCCGGCCCACCATCAGACATTTTCAAAATAAAAGCACAGGTCGTTCCACTTAGCGGCACTTGAAGTCTTAAAAATCGTTTATTCTTAGATTATTCCTCATATTAATGGTTTAATAAAAAAAACAAGATTAAAAATAATTAAGTTTGTTACTCAAAACTATTTCGTTTTAAGATATTGTATGGGTGCTTATACTTATTATTGTAAATATATGCATAGTTATAGTTTAAACATACATGAATGGTACATCACATTACAGGCCCCTCCAACAAAAGTTAGTAGTAAGACACCCGCATTGATTTTTCTTTTACTTTCATGATTTTGTGTTTCTCTGTAAGATTTTGCACCATTGCGCACATTTATTGTATTGCTCTCCATTGCTACGTAGTTGTTCATCTCTTTGTAGACATGAAAAGTCAAATCATGGTTTCGTTGACCCATCACCCATTTGGTTGGCCCGTTCAGTTATCCATGACTTGTCAGAGGTTATTTTGATAGCGTGGCCTCGGCTCTTATTGTGAAAGTTCCACCGGAACAGCGACGACTCGTTCTTCGTAGAGCTTGAATGTTTGAGCAGAGGCGGATTTAGCAAATCACAGCGACTCACTGTTTGTTGCTCGTCTCAACTTTCTCACACGAGATTGACTTTTACTTCTCGTAGAGGAAGGGACGCTGGTCTTTAGGTGGAACCGCTGCGGAATCCTGGGATTGTGGATCTGTGGGGGAGGTGCGGTTCCGATGCGGGCAGGTGATGGATGTCAGCGGGGTTCAAGGTGAGAAGCTGCACAGTGATACCGGAAAACACACACACACGCACACACACACACACACACACACACACACGCACACACACTTCACCCATGTTCTGTAGAATCATAGTGTTATTGGGTTAGTGTGAGAGAAATATGGAAGATAACTCCTCCACGGTGTGTCTGTCAACAATGCAACCTCTGTGGAGAAAATAAACTCTGGTCCATGAGTGGTCTTTGGTTGAGAGACTTAGAAGCAAAGCATATAGTGTTGAGGGAGAGAGAGAGAGAGAGAGAGAGAGGGGAGGGGGTCGGATTTATTGCAGCTCAGTGAGTCACAAGTTTGCCCGAGAGTGACTTATGCTGTGCAAATGTACACACAACCTCCTAACTTAGCCCAGCCATACTTGTAAAGATATTGCCATCGCTCCCATTCATTGAGGACAGCCTTACACCAACCCCTCAACATAAACCTAATTCTGAACCAGCACACCGTGTTTTAACAGCCCTCTGAAAGAAATCTTTATTACTCTAAATGTGCCTAAGAAAGATAGAAAAACAAATGTGTGCACTACACAGACAGACACACACACACATTCCTCTGTACACAGTTTGCCATTAGGGCAACTTAGTGTGAAATAATGATACTGCGGCATCTGTCAGCATGGGAAGAAGTACCCAGTTCCTTTCCTCAAGTAAAAGTCCTGCCTTTAAATCTATGTGACGAGTAGTCTTCAGAAGTATGATCTAAGTATCAGAAATACTGTGACTGGTGTAAGGAATAGCATTGCTGACACTGATGCACTGCTTAACAGTTGCCCAGTTAATTCCAGTGATACCCATCTGGAAAATAGTTTTTATTAAGTCTTTTTTCAATCTTTGCTGCTTCCTATGAAACACGGAAAAGCCTTGTGTAAATGAAGCATGTGAGGAGTAATCTCTCAACCCATAAGCCCCTTTCAGGGGAAGGTACTGCGTTTATTCCGCCTCAGCGCTCGGTGTAAAATAATCCACAGAATGCATGAGGGCAGGGCATGGTTGTTCCGCCTTCTTGCCTGCCACGGATGCCAGCAGTGGAAGGAGTCACACAACGGGACTGACGTCTGTGTGACTGAGACAGCCGTCACAGCGGGTCCGCGATATCACAGACTTGGGTGGCTGGTTGGTTCAGTTTAAGCAAGAGCTAAAATCATAAGGGCCAAGGAGGCTGCACATAAACACATAATAATATTGAATATAATAACAGTGACAACAATACTAATGATATGAACAGTAACAATGAAATAATAATAATCATAAAATAATGAGATTCATGATAATAATAACAACAGCAGTAAGCCTAACAAAAAGAATGGCACAAAATGGGTGTTGAGCAGGATTATGGGGGCAGTAGACCGCACATTTGTGCAGACGGTGACAAGCAGTGAGAACGATATGAGATAGCACAAAACTACCCACCCCAGCATACACTGATGGGATGTCAATGAGCAGGAGAGGAAGAGGAGGAGAGAGGAGCTCACTGCATCATGGGAAGTCCTCTAGCAGTGTGGGCCAGCATACGTGGGCCAACATATGGAGGCAAGCCTGAGCCAGCCCCAACTATAAACATGATTAAAAAAGAAAAGCTGTAACTACTAACCACATATGTCTTATATATGTAGATAGACTCAACTTAGAGCTGAAGCCCAGAGGAAAATCTTTACCATGGACACTTTAACAATGATATGTTGTTTAGTGGCGTTCTTAGTTAGCAACAATACATAGAAATTCAGTCTTTGTGTCCGTACGTGTAACTGTTATAATAACAGACGAGGACACTGACTTGAAGCTATGTGTGTTGATCGTTGATGGAATGTGGTTCTGCTGCTGCTGAGGGACAATGAAAATGTCGTACAGGTGATGTTTATTTTACTGCATTGTTCTGCCACTAATCATTGGGTTTCTGCAGACACTATGCTGCCCTGCAGGTTCCACCAAGTGGTTGGTTGTACCACCAAGTTAGATGTCAGCTACAGTCCGTACCATTTAAGATAAGATAAGATAATCCTTTATTGTCTGACAGTGGGGAAATTTGCAGTGTTGCAGCAACAGAGGTAAAAAGTATACAAACATAAAAAACACAGATTAAGAACAAAGTAAAAATGGGACTGTGCACGAGTAGAAGCAACGTACTAAAGATACAATATATATACAGTGACCTGAGTAAATGCAATGGAAAAGGGGCTGTATGTAAGAGAGTGATATATGGAATTGCAATTCACTCTATCTTACAGGTTGCTAGAAATATGTGGTTACGAGGTCTAAAGTGCAGGTGGAATAGTTAACCATACAGATATTGCCAAAAAACAAACAAATTCAACATCATAATTCATTACCAAAAACTCAGCCTAACTAATTAGGTGCAGTCTTTTTTTTATTGATCAGAACAAATATTTAGGAATAAGGATCAAAACGATTAATCAACTACTCAACCATTTATTTAGGCTGATATGTTTAAAATGTGTCTTAAAAATTATACAAGATGGGAAATAATCCTGATAATGTTGCTTTTTAATGGTAAAATGAATGAGTTGGTGGTAGCACGTTCGTGTCTGAGTTAAGGTTTGTTATTCCGACCTCAGATCAGTTGGTCTCTAAATAAGCTCATTTAGCTTCAGCTCGCCCCCTAACAGTGTTTCCTCTGCTGCTTCCTGAACAATGTCCGCACATCATGCCATCTACTTTTTCCTCAGCAGGAAATGATTTCATTCCACCTGTCAAGAGCACAAGGCAGGGTTTGCATGAGACCACTCTAAAAGTCACATACAGCTGAGTACCACAATTAGTTTTAATGATGTTTTAATGTTAACCTGAACAACAGAGCCCTTAGTTCACACCTGTTAACTTAAGTTTACCAAAACCGAGAGAGATAGAGATATTAAAAACAGATGGGAGCGCCTGCGACACACCTCCGATCATGATTAGAAATGACTGTGTGTCTGTGCGTGTATGTGTGCATGACTCCAGGGTGGGATGATTGTGCTATTGGAATAAGCACAGCAACTCCCAGGAATGAATGAGTCATCATACCCTAAAAGACGCGCACATATTTGAACACACACACACACATACACACACACACACAGGGAGGGGGTACAAATGGTTTGAGTAAGATCAGATGGGAGGTTTCAGCTTTATTGATAAAAATATCCCAGATTTCTTGTTTTTGTATCTGGTCGTATCTGTTTCACTCAAAAGCCATCACTCACACTGTTTATTTTGTCCTTGAGTGAGTTGCATGGTGTCCAACACCATTGACCAAACACAATGTGGCTAAACAATAGTTCCGAATAATCTTTTTACTACCTGGCCCTATCTTCTTGGAATTTTCCCTGGAGAATTTGTGCCTGTTTGGTCTGTCGTCATTATATGTGCACTTGCATACAAAAGGGTGTCGTTAGAGCAGGCGTCAGGGGTTCTTGCAGTAGTTGTATCATAAAAAACAATCAGCTAGATTCATCTAAAAAAGAGAGTGTAGTATGTCTCCAGAGCAACTTTCAGACTATATGTCCCCCAGAGAGCATTCACATAACAGAGATGTAGGTGTGCAAGAAAGAAATGACTTTACAGAATGAACTCTTCTGTTGAGGTTGGTTGCTTGGTGTGTGTGTGCGTGCGTGCGTGCGTGCGTAATCAAGTGATGTGATTGAGGGAAGGAAACAGTGCCACACTGCAATAAAAGTACACACTGCTATTGTATCATTTTCACACAAGACATTGTGATCTTTTATTTTTCTGAGTGCAAGAAGATTTGGTGAGATTTGTTTTTGTTGTTGCAACATTGTGTGTGGAAGAAGCTCACAACCTTGTCTCCATCACTTTTTTTTCTTAAGTTATACATCTACTTTAACTTCTTTTGCAGGGTGTCACTAGTATTTACCCACTCTCAGTTGCAGCTCGAGTCATAGCTGGCAGTTTATTGGCCGCTGTGAGAGTAGATACATTTGAGAGGAATCTTACGACACCAGAACAGTTCTGTGCAATTGTTTTCAGAAATAATAGTAAAGTGAGCTAAACAGGGCTCTGTGGAGTTCTTCGTAAAGTTTTGGTGTTGACTGATGAAAAACAGTTTAAACATATACATATGTATATATATACAACAACAGTGCCAAAAGTGTTTTACACTGTGCTGTACATATATATGTATATATATAATATATGTGTAACTACATTACCCCCGTCTCTAATCTGGGATCAGGCTCTGCACCCCAGCCTCCCCATCGACAGATAACTTTGGGTTGTGAGTTCATGCCAAAGGAAAAATGTGGGTCCTGAGGCAAGTCCAGTTGAGAACCACTGATCTAGATTAGACCTGTCAATTTTTTTTATGTTTTACATGTAGGGACTGACAGCAACCACCAGGAGCCGCTCCAGACAAACTATTTACTTAACTATGGGTACCTTCACTATACAAGGTCCAAACTCGGGAGTTTGCTTCCTGGAGAATCAGATGAGTTGTATGGGGCCTCTCAGTGCAAGTGTAATATTGAGCATCTGCTGATTGTTAATATCGTTCACATTACATCCCTTCAAAACTGAAGAATGATCCAGTTATTCTGCTGCTTGTGCTCACAAGAGTGATGACATAATGTCTTACTCACATTTTGTTTTTCTCATTACTTCTTTGAATTTGTATTGCACTAAACAGAGATTACTTATTTTAAATGGTCAGTTAATAAATTGTTTGTGATTTATTAGAACAACTAACTTTTTGTTAAATACCCATATGGCAAACACGCTCAGTTTACTATCACCTGAGTCAAAGACAAACTTAAAATTAAGTTGTTTGAAAAGGTGATTTTGGTCAGTTTTACTTGTGAATAGTGACTTACCGGTAAATGTCGTATCACTGATAAATATTTGCTAAATCTAAAAAGCTGCACTGCAGCTTGAAAACAAACAAAGCAAAATAGGCAAAATCAGAATTGATGCCAAACTAGGTTATAATTAATTTATTATATTTATTATATCACAAGAAATCAATAAATCTCTATTTTCCAATGATATAAACATATTATTAGAAAATAAAACATTTCATTAAGTCAGCCACATTTCTAATACCATGAAAAGTGTTTTATTGTTTCCCTATCTTTCCAAAAGAGTTTTAATAGAAATCAAATGAGTGAAATGTACTGATCAACTTTGAACATTTTATTTGACTCTCGCTCCAGGTCGAAGCCGCAGAGGCAAACGTCCTCCTTCTCTCTTCTCTCCTGACGGCTGGTCCCTCAGAGGGGTAAGAAAACATGCCATTCATGTTAATCAATACATCACTTTGTGTGTGTATAGTTGCACGCTTTATGAAGACATAATGCACAACAATGTGATTCCATTATATTCAATAGTGGATGTGGCCAACGACTTTTATTGACACCACAACAGCTCAAAGTGCATTTTGAATATTTTTGGCTTGCACATATAACTTGATTTGTTCTAGAGGTTTTCAAATTTACTGCACTTTGTATGAAGTTCTCTGAGAAAAACCTCTGCACAGTTCTAATGTAGAAAAACTATGTCAGAGGAAGGACCGTCGATGATTGGTGCAATGACTGATCCACATAGTCAACATTCAAACTTCTACTTAAACTAAAACCCACTGAGAGTGGAAACTATAATACTTTCGTATTTTATAAACCAGGGTTTACGTTTGTGTCATAGTCTACCACTGGTGTCTTGGTGTCTCCTGTAGCTCCTAATTTTAGATTCCTGTTTCCCCACTGACAACCGTCACTTCCTGTTTGTCCAATGGGAACCTAATGGAGACACACACTTATACACACAAACACACACACACACACACACACACACATTGTGAAGGGTTCCTGTTCCTGAGGGCCTGTAGATCCACTCAGACTGTGACCTGGAGGACGACAAGGGAGGAGGGCAGTGGACAGGAGAAGCTAGAAAACAGGAGAGGAGTGAATAAAAGAGGAGAGCAGGGGGCGTCCAAAGGTCTGAGGCTGCTCTCGGAGTAACACGGAAGGACATAAACTGGAGGAGGAAGAGAAAAGCAAAGGAAACACAGGGAAAAGGAAAATAGCAAATGTGGCTGTGAAGGAAGCGAATCAAAGGGGGAGAGAGAGAGAAATCTGGCCACAGGCGGAGGAGAAAAGTGATGTGGGCTTTCATGTGAGGCGGAGAAAACAGAGGAGAGCAAATGTGACTTTGGGGTAAAACCGGGGTGTCCTGGAGGAAGAGGAGCAGCAGAGAGAGAGACAGTGGATTAACGCTGGAAGTGTGTCGGAGGAGCAGATTTGGTCCTGATGATGGGCTGCTGTCTTTTTGTTTACTACCGGGTGAGTCCCAGTCTGTGTGTGATTTCCATTAGATTCCACTGGCATATATTTCCGTGATACTAATTGGCCTTGGGGATTCAGAAGGTGTACCGCTGGATCACATTTGCATAGAAGAGAGCACGAACCCCTGCAGCACTGCGTCTTCTTGCTCCACGATATCTTTGTGGCTTCCCGTGAATAATTTTGGACAGTGTCAGATTTCCCACCTGTATCTTTCAGATACCCAAACTGCCTCAGGCACAAGGAAAATGTCTGTGTGAAAGGGGTGGACGATGCTCCTGGGGACACAAACTGCACCACGATTGCAGTGTAGACATTTGATTCTGCCATTGTGTGTCGCTTCTGGAAATGAGCTGTGTGGGTTACACTTGATTTCACGTGATTACGTACTCTGCTCTGTCTGCGCGTCGTGTGTCAGGTACACAGGGCGAGAACACATGGGACATTATCCAACACAGTTCATTTCCCGCTCCAATATTCAGTGTGATAGTCGTAGACACTTTTGCACTGAACGGACCTTATGTATTTTACCTCAATCTCTTCAACTGCCGTAGTTTCCTTAACACAAAGGACAATTTAGAGGGCAGGCCTTACATGGACAAGAGTCCTCCTCTTCCTCTGCTCTGGTTTCCATAGCAACAACCGGTTAAAGGTAAAGTGTGCCGGGTTGTATAATGACCGGACAACAACAACAATCGCAACACAATAGTGAACAAACAGCAGACTTCCTGCTATTGTTATTCTCCGCTACGCTGATCTCAACATCCTCCTCTTCCTCCTCCTCTCCTCTTTCCTCCTCTCCCACTCTCTTCTCATCTCCTCCTTCGTCTCTTTGATCCTCCCCATTTCTTCCTTCTGCTTTCCGCTTCTCCGATTCTTCCTTCCATGTGGCGTCCCTTCTCTCTCTCCTTTTCTTCCTAATTCCTTACTATCAACCTTTCCCTTGGTCCTTCTTTCTTCTCCCCTAACCTGTTTTCTCCTCTTCTTGTGCCTCTCCTCTCCTGTCACCTATTTTTCTCCCCTTTTGTTTGTTCCTTGTCTCTTTCTCTCCTTACTTTCCTCCTCCCGTCTGTTCTCCCCATTTTTCTTCCTTTGTCTTTTTTGAATTTTTATCCACTGATGATTTTTTCTGCTACTCTTGGGTCCTCCCTCCTTTGTTTCACCGTTAGTTTCATCCTATCTTCCCCTCCTCCTCCTTTTCCTTATATCCTCCCTTCCACTCCTCTTAACCTTTATTTTCCTCTTCAGTCCCTGTTTATTCTCTTTGTTCTTTTTCCATCTTTCCCTTTCCTTCTTTCTGCTTTTTGCCCCTCGGCTTTTCACATTTACTTCTCCAGTTCTCTGTTTCTCCTCAGTTTTGTTGTCCTCCTTTTCCTCGTCTCTTTATTCCTCTGCACACACAGTCATTTGTCCTCACTGACCTTCCTCATCAGGTATTTGTGTGTTTTTCTTCCTGTTGTTGTCGCCATGGTAGCATACCAGAACTGTTTTGTTCATTCTCACATTGCCGCACCTGCACATCTTTCCTCCAGATAAACTTTGGTTGCCACAAAAAATGTACAATGTCCCACAATCGATTAAAAATAAAAAAGAATCTTAACGTGTGCATTTACTCATGGTACGTCTGGAGTACCTCAATTAAATCGTTTGCTATATTTCAAAACATATGATGTGTTCATACAAAACAATGGTTCGAGTGATTTATAACCTCCCAAAAATAATCTCATCTATTCATCACCAGAAGTTGTAAGTAGTTTGTTTCTTCTTTGCTCTCCTATTAATCATGTGATGACCCCTCATATTGATCTTGTGACCTTTGAAAGGTTCAGACATCAAAGTTAGGAATCATTGGTCTAAAATGGCTAACTAGCTGTGTATAGTCCTAAACAAACTCCTCATTGCGCAGCTAATTATTAACAATCCTAATAATGTCATGTATAATAATCACAATAGTCACAGCGTAACTTTTATTCTGAAACAAGTATTTTTACCCTTTAAACACCTGTTGCTTGTATTACTGTGTATAAACAACTTAAACAAATCTAATTTACAATCAATATCCTATTCACCATATCACCATCCACCAAAATGTTCAGCTTCTTTGAATTGGAACCAGTTCTTTCTTTTTGTTGCTTCTCATCACTGGTGTCACATGTTTACTATTTCTAACCTGTTAAACCAAAGCATTTGATTTAAATAATGATTTCAATGCAAAATGAATGTAAAATTAACGTTATACAAGAAAACAAGAATAGACAATAAAATTACAATACTTAGACAATGAGTCTGTATCAAATATTTTCTTTTACCAGAAGGGAAAACAATTGTGATAGGGGAGCAAGTTTTATCGCTAACATTTGATTTCCTTTTTCAAATACTTTTGAGATGAAATTCAAATATATTACAATATAAAATATATTACAATAATCAACACCTTAAATAATTTGTGAATGTGAACACTTCAGAAAAATTCACAGTTTTCCTTTTTTTTGAGTTGTTGAATGCTTACTGCATTTCTTTGTCGTTAATGATAGTGTATTATGGGTATTCAGGGGCATACACGGACTGTATCATAATGTTTTTGTGTTTTATGTGTTGCAGAAGAAGAGAAAGCAGGACAGCAGAGATGCAGACTCCCTCAGTCTCTGCAGTCTGGACATCAACGTAAGTCCAGCTCCTTTATATGTACTTATCTATTGCTGCTCTTTGTGGATTGTCAGCTTTAGTTTTCTCTGAAAAAGTTGTGAAATGTCTCAGAAAAGCTTTAATGATAATAAGTGTGTTGTGGTGTTGTGTCCTGATTCTATGGTTGCAGTTTAATGCGCACAAGGGATTTGTTTTTGTCTCCTTTTGTCTCTATGATGTTGTTTTTTTGTGTCTCAGTTTGCTCCTTTAATTTCCGTTCTAAATAGTTATATTAACTTCTCGGCTAGAGGAGGTCAGTGATCATTTCGGGGTAATAATGGTAAGAAACATTTTCAGCATGATGTGATTTGATTGACTTATTAAATAGGATGAGGCAGTTCCCCACATAATTGATTCTACCTGTGGTCTTATAATACTCACAAAAATAAATATGAATCATGGAAATAAACCTTTTGATATGTAGAAAAGCATTAAGGAACGTATAAAGCAAAGTGCATGCGCATGGTTCATCTCTGACCCCGGATTTATTGTAGACATTGACCATCAGGGGCTTGGGTCGTCGTGTCAGACCCCTTCTCCTGTATGTGTCAGTATTTTTAGCCCTCTGCCAGCAACCGTTCCTTCCCGGGCGTTTCCCCTCTCTGCTCAGTCTAGCACAGGATGTCCAACCCGTTCAATACACTTCAGTGTGACAAACAGTCCCAAACAAACCATCAGTTTGATGTTGTTACAAACCAGTGCTGGCAGATAAAGAAACAGGAATGAGTTACACTGTATTGTTTTTCTACTGTTACTCACTGAGTCACATACAAACAAATGAAAATCCACTTTATCTGATTTAGGGTTCAAAGATTATAACATGGCTGGTTATTTTTTATAAAGATATTCTCTTCTGGGGCAGTACTATATTTTTGATTGATGAATACGATCAGATAAAAAGTTATAATTTCATTGAACTTAATCTATAAATTAACAACATTTATTTTAAATGCATGAATATCCTCACAATATCCAATTGATAATATTATAGTAAAATAACTTTTTCATACTTCTTAGACTTAGACAGTACTTTACATTGAACGTTGTTGTAAATGTATTTTTCCTTTATTACTTTATACATGTGTACTTCACTTTTCAAATGCAGTATCATGAACAAAGATATTAACCTACTGATTAGGTTTTTAATGATTTGCCGAATAAAATAAATAAAAATATGATTAGATGTGATGATGTTGCTCTACATGTGAAACTAATGGTAAAGGGAATATTGCTTTTATTTTGATAAGATGTAACATATTTATTGTAAAGGTTTCTGTTTGGCACCATAGTGGTTATTGACTCATTCACTAGTTAATTAAAATCTGATGAACCCCTTAGGGCCACATGCTTAATTAAAAGTTATTGATTGGATTCAGTTGAAACTGGTTTCTTTGGTAGTTTTTCTAACGTGATTTGGTATTTTGTAGAAGTCCATTTCTGTTAGTGTGATTGTTTACAGAATTTGGTTGTGTTGGCTTTGGTTTGTTTTGTTCAGCTCATGTCTATATTTGATTTTGTTTCTCAACTTTTCTGTGTTAAAACTTGTTTTGAAATTGTTTTTTACTCTGTCTGGGCCACCATTGATCTGACATTGCATCTCTTCATGTTGTGCAGAAACGATCAAGGACTTGTTGGAAAAAGAAACCCATTTGCTGAGCTTGATATGAGGGCATACAGTAATTGTGTCCGAGTGAGGGTGAAATGATGCAGGTTTTTCTGTGGCTGTAGAGTGTGTTCTTTACAGACAATGGAGCTGATTCAGAGGGGCAGCTATTGTTCATACGAGGTGTGTTTCATGTCATGTTGGAGGTCAGCGCTGGTGCCCTGACTCACAACCTTGGGAGGTTGTGAGGTTGGGAAAGCAGGAAAATGTTTGTAAAACAATGATCAATGACAAGTAATCATTTTCGTGGGCAGACATATTGACCGGTGACCAAAGTAAAAACACTGTTTTTGCACTGGCAGTTTGAGAATTTAACAACGTCAGGCTTTATTAAAATATGTTTGGTTTATGGCCTAGCAACACAAGTGTACACACAGTCATTGACATGAAAAGTACTCGAAACCAGGCCAAAGGTCTAGCTGCCTGCAGGCTACTATCTCTCCCTCTCTTTAATAATCACAGCTCCTGCTGAGATCGATTGTTGATGAACTGAGCAGTGAGGCCCCCGTTCCACCAGCAGCTCCAGCAGCAGTAACGCTCATAATATTGCGTTTTGTTATTTTTGTAAAATGTACTTCCAAGTTTTCTTTTTGTTGCAGCTTCCTTTATGTCTACTTTCAGACCTTTAATTTAATTTGCTTGTAAGTCAATGGCACGATATGGTAATTTCAACATTTATTATTACTATGATTATTAATTGTTTTAGGTCCCTGTAAGTTTAAATCATCTGTCTAGTGTACCTTTTCAGTAGATTTTTCCCTAGATAATCTTTTTTAGCAGCAGGAGAGTGTTTTTTGGGATTGAGTCAATATCTGATCTAACCTGGTTTTGTTGTTCCTCTTAGATTTAATATTTGCGCTTTTCTTAGATTTTAGATTTCCACTTGTGGCATTCTGTTAATATACGGTACCTATAAGTACTTAAAAAACATAGCAGCATATAGTGAATAGCTGATATTGCATTTACTTCAATGCAAATATGTGTCTCTCAAAGACACATCCTTGAGGGACAGTATTTCACTGCCTATTATGAACCTATGACAAAAATAGCAAAAAATAGATATATTGTATTTTGGTGTTGGCTGATTATACCCAAGCTGGGCTGTTGTGTCATTGTCTTTGGGGACTCCCCATTGTTTCATGACGAGGAACTTTCTTCGAATTCATGCAACCCCTCTTCTCAGAGACAATGCTATTACTCTCGACAACCCCCATCCACAGAAGACTCTGTCTATGGGTTTTATTTGAACTTATTTCTATTTTAGAGCTTGTCATCTCATTTGTGACTTTTTAAATCTAATTATGAACATGTTGCCTGATCGAAGCCAAATATTTCACAGACGGGCTCATTTCTATATGAAAACAGTTCAAATTGTGGTCAGTGAAAACCACCTCACCAATACCAATCCCCCAAAGTTTCCTCATCACACATTTTCATTTAACCCTATAGAAAGACTTTTTATCTGATTAATTAACAATAAAAAATACAAAGCTCATATAGATTTTCTTATTGAGCAAAAGCCGAAAGCAAAAAGTGACACACTTTCTGAAAAAGCAGGTGGGGTGAGGGGAGGAAGTGAGAGAGAGGTTGAGTAGGCAAGTGAGTCATAGAGAGAGAGAGAGTCTATATTGGGGAATAGTATTCACATCTAGTTTCAAAGCTTTAACAGGGATTTCAAAAAGAAGTGAGGCAGACGAACAGGATCCAGAGCTCCAATCTGTTAACTGTAGATTTCCCAGTCCTCCGTCAGAACTATTCTTTCCTGGGCTCCTTCATCTGAGCTCCACATCCGCCAGGCTCGACAAGATGATCAACAGGGACTGTCTGAAAGCTCTGCTCTTTCTGTGGACATAGTGGATGCTGTGTCACACGTTTGTTGATTTTGCTCCATCATTTTTGGGCACTTAAAAACTCCAAAATTGGATTCAATTTTTTTTTACCTTGTGACACCTTACCATTTCTCTTGACACTGTGTTGTCAACACCGCATTTCCTGTACTGGATTTTAATTCTTCATATAAGACTAATTCAAGACTCAGGCAGATGCTCTACCAGTTCAAAATATTTCTGGATGCTCTCACGGTACTGGGACCAGGCCAGATCCCCTGCTGGGCTTTGGTGTGAGCAGCATGGTGGTGGCACAGCTGTTTAAGTTCCCTGTAGAGTTCAGCAAACGGAACAGTAACATGGGGAGACAGGTGGAGGTAAGGAAGTGACGATATACCCTCTATGGCACCGGTCCTTTTGTGCCACGGACCGGTTTCATATAATGCAATATTTTCACGGACCGCAAAATAAAACAATAGACCTGCATAAAACAAATATGCGACGCGTGTTGACGTGTGAAGAGGCACAGGCGGATGTAATTGGGAGAGAATGCGGCAATTTTACAAGATTAAATATCTTTAAGTCTCAAATGGAAATAATGTGCGCTACGTCGGTGCGGTGCCCCGTCTCCCTCCGCGCCGAGCCGCGCGTCTCGCCGGTTTCTCCCGAGGGCCGACGGAGTCGTCGGCTGGGACTCGACCCAGCGCGGATGCGGCGGTGTATTCGCAGAGAGCGATACGATGCTCCGGTGTGTAGTTACATTGACAGGTTTAGACCCCGAATACAAGACGGCCCCTCTTTTTCAGACTTTTTTCGATGCAAAAATATATTCGGGTCAATACGCTACTAATCATTATTTCTACGTGGCCCGGTACCAAATGACTCACGGACCGGTACCGGTGGTTGGGGACCGCTGCTCTATGGAACTGCAACCTGACTGAAGTCGGATATTGTATATAACCTTGCAGCTGGTATAATGTGCGTCCGTTCTCTAAATTATAGCACCCGCTTCAATTGTTTATTCATCAATGCAATCTTGTGCTTCATGTAGTTGTATCGGCAGTTGACTTTACTGGTAACACAGTGAGTGGATGGTTCATTTTTCACCTGACCTCATTGCAATTTCTTCATCTAATGTACTTGGATTCAATGTATTTTATTCAATTGAATCTGGTATAATCCATGCTGATTTTTATTTTTTTGGAATCGTTGCCATTGGCCACAACAACCACAACTAAAACATGTTTAATGAAACATAATGTTGTAAAAATGCCAAAATGTTGCCATGGGTGTTAATATTTGTACAAATGTGCAATTTCCCAGGAGCTCATAAAGCTTGTTTCATATATGTTTACTTTACCTTCATAAGCCTCATAAAACAATAGTTATATCTTAATAAATACAACAGTAAAATCCTCTGAATAAGAGAAAACACATTGGCCTCATTTACATTTATTGTAGTTTAACTCATGGTGATGTTTTCTATTGTAGACTCAGTTTCTTGCAAGATATTTTAGATTTGACTCTAATCTTTTAGTTGAAACTATGCTTGCTCATTCCCCAGACCTGGCAAAATAAGCCAGGTCTGGGGAATGTGCAAGAAGCAGAAGTTTTTAACACTTCCTCGGGGCAAAAAGAAAGAAAACAAACTTCTTGCCAGATGTCGATTTTTTTTTTAAGTCATGTCGTGCCTGACTTTGAGCGCTGATGGAAACAAACTTTGATGGTTCCTTTATTCCAGTAGGTCAGCTGCCTTTGCGCTTCAGGGCAAACTGAAGACGTAAACACACGCACACACATGCACCCACATGCACACAGCAACACACACACATTGATTTTTGTGTAAGTATCCAGGACAAGCAGCCTGGTGTGTGTGCGTGCGTGCGTCTCTGAGTGTGTCTTTATTAGGTTAGTTGTGTATACGTTTGTGTGGGTCATCACAGATTCAAGGGCTTTTTTGAATTTTTGGTTGGTTTTAGGGTTAGAATTAGGTTTCAGGTTAGGGTTACAATTAAGTTGTAATGGTTATGGCTGGGGTAAGGGGCTAGGTAATGCATCATGTGGTGTTTGTGTATGTGTGTGTGGTGCATGTGTGGGTGTGTGCAGAAATTGTACATCCTCTCAAACTCAATCTTCATATCCTTACATTAAACCCCATTCCCCAAGTCAAAACCCCTTTTAAAGTCACCTTAGTATAATGTGGTCTCATTGCCTAGAATCATTGTTTGTGTTTCATATGTTAACATGGCCAAACTTTTTTTCTGCTACAGGAGCCCAGCACCAAGCGCAGTAAACCTGTATCCAGGGTTGCTTCTCTGGCCAGCCTGCTGCCACCAGTCAAGACCTCATCGCTGAAGAGGATTGGTCAAACGCTGCAGGTGAACTACCAGTTGGATTACTCCACCGTTTGTTTGTTTTTTGCACACACAATATTTTCACATTCAATCATTTAATCACCAATGGTTGCTGGATCCAGACGGGGTTTTCGGCCCACAAAGGCCAAACTTAATTTACTTGGCAGCATACAGCCTAATCACACTATTGGGATGCAGTCTTCAGTCTTCAAATGCGTTAACTTCTGTTAAGTCTTTTATGGTCAAAGGCTTCTGTGCTCATTTCGATTAAATGTTTATTTTGTGAGCATTATGTAACAGGACTGCCATTTGAATGCGTCAGGAGTCTGTGTCTGGCTCAAGATGTTGAGCAAAGACAACAAGCAATGTAGAAGTACATAAAAAAAAAACATATACATGTATATATATATAATCACACTTTATAGACACATGTATGCTTTTGAAACATATCTGGTGTAACATTTGTCTCAGCAGCGCTCCATCAGTTTTCGTAATGACAGTCGCACGGAGAGAGCTGCTCCTCCTCCTCCACCTCCTCTTTTCTCTTCCGCCTCCTCGACGATGAAGACACGCGCTCTTTCCGCTACTCTCTCCAACCCCTCCTCCTCCATGTCTGCAACAAGGGGTTCAACAGCCCCAGCTGCCAAGCGCCGGGACAGCAAATTGTGGAGTGAGACATTCGATGTCCGACTGGGGGCCACACAACCTCTGAGTCCTAAAGAGATCAAACGACAGGAGGTGAAAAACAAACTACTGTTACCAACTGCTTGTACATAACAACAATACACTCAAATCTTTACAGTTTACATCTATACAGATGCTTTTTTTGTCTTAAACCTTAACTTAAAATCCTTTTCTCTCCCTAAAGGCTATATTTGAGTTGGCTCAGGGAGAGCAAGACTTGGTGGAGGATCTCAAGCTGGCAAAGAAGGTGAACAGAAACCTTTATTTTGTTCTTGAAGAACTGACTTTTCCCCTACATTACATCTACAGATTTTACAGTGGAGTATTCTCATGTGAGTGTTTGCTTTTGTTCTGCAGGCCTATCATGACCCGATGCTGAAGCTGTCAATCATGACCGAGCAGGAACTGAACCAGATCTTTGGCACTCTGGACTCGCTGATTCCCATGCATGAAGGTAGGACAGTGGGAATGCTCCATCACAGGTTACAGGTGTATCCAACTTTTGTATGACAGCTTCCTCGGCCGAGTTCTGGATCCAGATCTAAAGTCTGTAAAGCCATTCTCAGACATGCATTACTTTATGTTTATCTGATGGAAATTAAATATATTAGTCTTATGTCTATATTTGCACATATTTGATCACTTTACATATCAGTCTGGGTGTCTCTACAATTCTGAATGCCACAAATAACGTGGTGTTGCCTTGAAGACATCTTTAAATTTTTCTTCATAATAATAAAACTGTCTGTATCACCTCAGACCTGCTGAGTCACCTCAGAGATGCCAGAAAAGCTGATGGGTCCACAGAACACGTGGGGCACATGCTGACCAACTGGGTGAATAAGTGCTTTTCTGTGAATTATAAAACAAACACAAAAAAAATAGTCTGCATGCTTCTTTTTATTTCGTCGGAAGTTCAGCCCATCAAAGACTCATTTTTGGATTTTTCCCTTGTATCTGTGTGTACCTGCAGCTGCCATGTCTCTCCTCCTACACTCCATACTGCAGTAACCAGGTGAAGGCCAAGGCCTTGCTTGACCAGAAGAAGCAGGATCGGCGGGTGCAGGACTTCCTGCAGCGCTGTCTCCAGTCTCCCTTCAGCAGAAAGCTCGACCTATGGAACTTCCTGGACATTCCCCGCAGTCGAGTTGTAAAATACCCACTGCTGCTCAGAGAGATCCTGAAGCACACGCCCAACGACCACCCAGATAGGCAGCACCTGGAGGAGGCGGTGAGGAAAACCAACATTAATATCCATCTACTGTCAGACTGAAACAGTAGGAAGTAAAATAAGTTTCCTAAAACAAATTCAAATTTTTAATTAGTGGTCAAAACTGTGGTTTCATAACCCTATGAAACCACCTTTCATAGGGTTTAATAACTGAGCAACATTAAATGAAGAGAAAGCACATCAGATGACATTCAGGTAATATTATACCTGTTTGCTCCTCAGATGGTGATGGTTCAGAATGTGGTGGCTGACATCAACAGGCGGACAGGGGAGTCGGAATGTCAGTACTACAAGGACCGCCTGTTGTACAGTGAGGACGGACAGAGGGACGAACTGATTGAGCGGTCTAGGACCCTGAGCTGCCATGGAGAACTGAAGAACAACAGAGGACTCGTCAGTAGAATTCAAAGGATCTCTTACATTTTTTTACCGTCTGTCTTGTGCATGTGACACATTCCTCCCGTTAAACTAATTGTTTGTGAGGTCCCTTAATTAACACCGTTTATTGTGCTTCAATGCGATACAAAGACGCTCATATACATTAGAGGATTGGAGATGTTAGACACTGATTTGGCTGAAAAGTTTGCAAATTCCCTTTCAAGTCCAGAACTAGCACCATACATGTTCTCCTTTGTTTGTTATTTTTAGTATTTAGCAGAGTTCATATGTGAGAAAGTGAGACAAGCAAAGTGATCAGATCAGATTACCTCCCTCCTACCATTATGTCACATCTTTTGATAATTATCTGTTTGATAATGTGGCTATGGGCTCTTAAACTATTAATAATACACTATACGTTATAGCTGTGATTGCTTAGGTATATTTTTCTTTCATTGTTTCGTCTATTATATGAACACAATGACGGGTAAACAGGATTGAAAGAATGTGTCTGTAATTGGGAAGGAAAAAAAAGACTGGAATAAATATACACAAGCAACTTTAGAACATAGGAATCACCAAGTGAAGAAACATTAACATCCTCTCTTTCATATCTCTTTCTCTGTCTCTTTCCAGAAGCTTCACGTCTTCCTGTTCCAGCACGTCCTGGTCATCACCAGGTCCGCCTCACTTAACGACCAGCAAGTCAGCTACCAGCTCTGCCGCCAGCCAATCCCCATCAGGCAGCTGGACCTGGAGGACGTATCGGACGGAGAGATGAGAGTGGGCGGGTCCATAAGAGGGGCCTTCAGCAACAATGAGCGGAGTTAGTACTACACACATAACAGAGATACAACAAACACAGCAGAATGTCTAAATTAAGACATATTTGTTGTCATAACCACATAACCAACTACGTCTCCTGCTGTCACTCTCCTCTCCGTGCAGCAAAGAACTTCTTCCGGGTTTCCGACCACACTGCAGGTCAGCTCCAGAGCCACTGCTTCCAGGCCAGTGACGCCTTCAACAAACAGCAATGGATCAACTGCATCAGACAGGCCAAGGAAGCCGCAGCACTGGAGACTGGAGACCAGCCACCACAGACAGGACAGGGTCCGGAGACGGGACTAGGGGGACAGATAGGGCCGCTGGGTGGGACGACATTGAGCTCGCCAGGTGATCTGAGGACTGATGATGAGAAAGGGATGTGGGGGGGGATGGAGACGGGTTTGGAAGGACGAGAAAGTTTAAAGGGGGTTAATGATCCGAGTTTAGGAAAAGCGGCAGAGGTAGATTTGACTCCCGGATCACTGACAGTTCGGGAGCTGGAGACAGGTTTCACTGCGGATGGCGGGCCAGGTCTTGAATGTGATGAAGCACCAGGGACGGACAGTAAGGGGAGGGTGGCAGAAGCAGGCGAGATGGACACAGGGCAGGGCCCTGGTGAGGAGACGGGGGCACACTGGAGTATGGACAGAGGAAGAGGAGAAAGAAAGACTCCCACCTTCTTCTTCTCCCCTGCTTCTCCCACACAAGAGGAGGAGGAGGATGGCGTTGTGCAGGTGCACAGTGGCACCAAGGAAGAACAAGAGGTCGGCATGGACACGAGCGAGGACGACTCACTGGAAGGAGAGCACCTGATCCTCAGGTGCTGATACTCCGAACAAAAGGTGGAAAAACTGGAGGACTGGCACTGCAAACGATGCAATTGGGGACTCCATGGTGATGTCAATGACAACAATTGGATAAACTTGGTCAGAAGCATTGATCAATGTGCAACTGCTGTATCCTGACTGCTGGTGACATGGCAACCGCTTTGAAAGCCTCAGCACATGTCAGCCCGATGCTTTGGTACACTGTTCGATTCCACGGTGCTCCGTTTTCACCAGGCACTTACTGCAAAGACATTTTCACATTTCCTCAGGTTGTCCTGTGCAACTTCCCTCTGTCCCTCTGTCTCCTCAGACACATGACCTTGAGACTTTATTGTTCGTACAACGGCAGACGCTGAGTGTTTTTGATGCTGAGAAAAGTGTATTTATGATTGCACTGCCTTTTTGTTTATATATATATATAAGGATATATATATATATATATATATCTATGGATGTGGGAAAAGTGTTTTCATGCCAGTGGATGTCACATGCACAGCAGTACCAACTGTGGCCACAGACCAAAACGGTTGTTTGGGGCTTGACCTTTTGTTACTTTCCTACTACTACTACAATTAATACTAATACTGCTGCATCTCACATCAGTAGCACCAAGTTAGAGTGAGCTCGTGTGACAGAAAAGCATTTTTTTTTAAATATTCCTGGCTTGTTTACATTAGCCTGTATTTATTTCTTCAATAGCTCAGTATTTTGCACCTGATCTGCCTTTGAACAGACCTTAATTTGCTGCCTATTGTTTTCTTCCCCTAAGACCTTCCACTGTTAATTCCATAGCTGAAATAGGTTTTTGCTGATACCAGTGTTTTGTACATAAGCTGTATATCCTCTCTTTATGGAAGAGCCAGGGATCATTGTTTTATGTGCCAGGTTACACTTGAATACAATGAAAACCACTTATTTGGATCAAAGTAGGCATGGACAAAATCATTTCTTGACCTGTGGTCTTTGAATGATTATAATAATGCTGGGCCACTTATATTGTCAATGTTGTGGTTTCTCATACATCAGACAATATTTGAAGTAATAATCATTTAACTGTTACAGCCTAGAAAATGTGTGTGTTTGTGTATGACTGCATTTTGCAGGCCATGTGATAGTTTACACTCCTATTTTGCCTTGCCATTATAAATCTGAATTGAATAGATCCGCCCCATATACCAGCCATACTGTACCCAATTAAGCATTTTGAGTGACTATCGGACCAACTTCTAACATCTGTGCCTGATCCCTGCAGCTCTATCACTAAGAACATGTTGTTAGTATCTTGTTCCTCTGTACAAGCATGCACACGGGAACGTACTTGCATGAGCTACCTACTATGCACACATCTTATGGTCAATTCAAGGTATTTGACTGATGATCAAGGCCATGTAACTTCTATAATTTTCAAAAAATTATTCAAAAGTAATCATCTCAAACATGTCTGTTCATAATTATTTTCAGGTTCTTTGATAAATTCCGTTCTCAGTCAAATTGAACAGCTTTGTGTATTCAATTGTATGTATTTTTAGCACCTATTCCACTTGAAGTATTCCAAATATGTCTGTAAAATAGCTGGAAGTTTGTCATGACAAGCCTTGAGGGAGCAGCCGATTGTGAATAAACGGTATGTACTATATGTAAAGAATGTAAATGAATTCTGTCTTTATATGAATGTAGGAACAAAGCTAAGCTTTTGTTATATATATACATTGTCAGACCCCGCGTAGATATCCCTTCTCGGGAGGTATCTTCCAGCTCTCCGGTTAAAGGGTCCGAACTCTCGAGCCTAATGGGTATTACCCTTGTTAGGATATTCAAAAGATATTTAAGCTGGTGTCGAGAAGACTCACCTAGTCTGTCACTGCCTTACGTCCAGGCGTCTACCCTGCTTGCTCTGATATAGCACCTAGGCCGAGTAGCCTGAACCTGATACTAATACCAGCCATGCCCGTTAATGGCAGCTCTCCTCTAAATGATCAGTGCACTTGGTAATGGCTAGGAAATGGTTTATTGACTTGGAAAACTAGTCCCAAGGGTCTGTTTAATGTTTAGCTGGCTAGAGCAACCTAAAGGAACCATAAAAGATGATACACACACTACACAGCTCTTATGATGTAATTGAACTGATGTCCAGAACTTGATCTTTAACTGCAAATGGTTATTTTATTTTACTTCATGTAGGGCAAAGCATACAGCTAAAATTGATTATTTCCAATTGTTAGTTTGTCGATTAATGATAAATGATAAAAAGGATAAAATGATAAAACAGATATTATGATAAAACCTGATTGATTGAGATAAGGCTGTTCAGTCCAATGGTCCTTGATCAAGGAGCTAGAGACCGAGGGAAAGGCAGCTGGCCGTGCTGCGTTTCCTTTGCCACTGATCAGGAAACCTTGCGTAAGACTCCGCAATTTTGTCCAAACTCTGCAGAGGCTTTAAGGATCCCCGATCCATGTTGTGAGCTGAGACAAAGAACTTCAATGTCCGAATTAGTATCCACAGCTGGTTGGAATAATGGCTAATCTTCCCGTTGTACAATCTTCTCAATAACAGCTGCCGTTAATCTTGAAACTCTTCTTTAATCTCTCTGCTACTCCGTCTCTAAATCTGAACAAAGTCTGTAGACTCATCCGCTGATGTGGTCGATTTCAGTAGAGTCGACGCAACTTGTTCCGAAGATGTCAAGGGAAAAAGAGCCCCGATATCCAGTGATATCGTATTTTTTATATTATGCATCGTAGCGTCATAGCACAAGTCTGTAAAGTATTGAATATTCATTGGTTCACTGAATGTGTGTGTCTTACGTAGTTTGACAGTTTGTGTGCCTCCAATAGGAAGGCCCCGAGCTTACTGTGGGTCATGAGGACCTGTTGGAACTGCACTTCCCATTGTTATGGCTCTAGTAAAACTCTGTTATTAGCCAATGTCCGATACAGCAACTTGTTAAACTCTGGATCACCCATTTTGTTAACCAAACTTTCACATCACTTCTCCTTCATGACAACTTTAAAATGGTTACCATTGAGTTACAACAATAGTGATTATTTGTACCTTATTCATCAGTAATCATCATATCAATCATTCACATATATATTTCCATATAATGATCACAACAACTTATAGTTTCAATCACATTACTCTTTTGATTAGAAATAGAAGAAGTGTGTGTGCTCTGTGTGCAACTCAACTCCCTCTAAGGCTTGTCAGAAGGCCCCGTGCTTACTGTGGGTCATGACGACCTGGTGTTGCTTGTGGCCCTGATGGTCGTGAGGGATTCTCAACTCACTTGACAACATATATGCTTACAAATGACATGTTTAATGTGTCAGACAATCAGTTTCATTTGATTAATTTAATTGATTTTCAAGATAATTGTGATGTTTATTAAAATGCCAAATCTAATACAGGTTTTACAGACTATTTCATTTATTTTCAAAAACAGTTTATTTGCATATCTCAGAGAAGAATTAGCGACTCGGGAGCAAACGTGTGTTTCTTTTTTCTTGTGTAGGGTAAAAAATACAAAGAAAATATAGAGCTGACACTTCAGCTAATGTGTGGATTGCCACAAGACCAAAGTATCAATAAATTGTTTAAAAAGGAAGCCTGTTACTGAAGGGTAACTAGTGGTTGAAATGAAACAGCATGTTCAAACAAATGTCATGTTTAGGTTACAAGAAAATAAAATGTTTAATTTAACTGCCTCTAATTAGCCATAGGAAAGATAGGCTGTTCGCCATTATTACCTTTGTTTCTTATCCCAGAAATATTGCAGTGACTCAACTTCATCCTAAGCCCTCCAATCTCAGTCAGCAACTTCCCCTTATCAAGCTCTGTTTATGTACACATATGTATATATGCACATGTCATCATCCCCTACTTCAGCTTTGCTTGGAAATACATGTGAGAAAAACAACTCAATATAACCTATAATATTAACAATTTGATTTCATAACAGAAAACAGCAAAGCCCATATGGTCATCATTTATAATTTAGCTGCTTATCATCACACATTTACCAATGACCATTTGCTATAATCGATTGTGTGGTTTTAAAACCTTTTTTTTCATGTTGATTAATTCAAGCATAGAGACTAAAATGACATTAAGTAAACATTGGGGTGCCAATGCATTGCAAAAGCAGTGCAGATGGGAACTTTCAGGCAAATATAATATGTAAATATATATCATAATTTATTCATCTCAAACTTTGAATTTGTAATTTAGATAGATAGTACATGACAGACAGATCGACCACATGAGACTGAAGGGAACAATCATTTCCAGTAGATGGCGACAGAGCCCCATGTAGCTCAGCAGATGCTGCAGTTGTTTCCCAGTGAAGAAGAGCGGTACCCATAGGAAACATGGCTGTGCGTTGGTTCGAATCCCTCCTCCGCTGCCGCTTCCCCAGGTAACAGCGGTGTCTGCCCAAGAGACGGTGACACGGCGAGGCTTCGGAAGACCGACGACGGTTTGGAGGAGGATCCTAGCATGGAGGATAACCCGCCCCGAAGGGAGGCGACTCGCTCGAGGAGGCTGTCCGCCGCCGCCGCGGACTCTGGTGCTAACGTTAGCCTGCAAGATGGCGAGGGGCTTGAGGTGCATCCTCCGAGAGAAGCTCAGACCGGCCCGGAGAGACTGAGCATGGACACGAGGAACTCGGCACAGCCGGTGGTCCACCAGAGACACATGCCAACGCAGCCCAACAAGTTCCACATACCGAGGAAAACCAAGGAAAAGAGAGGTGGGTGCTCCTATACAGTCCAGACGCCACAGCGCGCAGGTTCTTCTATTTAACACGTTGCTCAATGGTTAATTAACAGAGCCCATCGTTTGAGTTAAAGTTGAACATGGCAAACAACTGTTCATATCGGACAGGTCGTTTTGTATGTAGTTTTGGGTGTTGGACGTATATTTTGAAAGAAGCATCAAACGTAAACGGCTCTGGACAAGCTTTCTGAAGATGCCAGACATTAGTGACCTAACGCTCATACCCCGTCTAGTTAATTGTAACTTCAAGTGTCTTTGCACCTTAAGCTCGGTTTCAACTTGATGGATATGTCGGAGTGTATGAAGCAGAAATCAGAGGGTATAGGGTTAATATGGTGTGTGCGCGACCATGATTTGTATACAGTTTGCATTACAACCAAGTTTGAGGTGGGTGTGTGTGTGTGTTGCTACAGTTGTGAAGAGACAGACTGGCTCCAAATAAGCCTTGTGTGGTCATTTTAGCCAGCCTTCTTCTTCTTCTTCTTCTTCTTCTGCTGCTGTTGCTCTCCTCCTCCTCCAGTTCCATGGCAAATAGTTTTGTTATTTCCTGTCTTGTCATCGCCATTCTGTCTGTTTGGTCCTCCAGTCATGTCCCCCATCTGTTTTCTTCTGCATTGTCTCCACATCACTACTCTTTACTCCTTATTCTTCCCATCTATTGTGTTCATATTGGCCTGTCTTCACAAAGGGAATTTCACCACAAATGTATGAGGTTTGGTGATTGATATGGCTGAAAGGTTGCATTCCTTAGATTTGATTTGATTCAACTTTATTAGCAGTGCAGTGTAAAGGTACAATTGTAATAAGTGCCATTATACACAGGTAAAAAGTATTTTCTACAATATGTGAATGAAGGTACAATGACTGGATGAATATACAATATGTGACTTCTCATAACTGGGGTGAGAAGTACAACATCTCAGATTGATAAACACGTCTTAACTTTGAGGTGGATGGACTGCAACTGCTGACGACCACGTCGGTTCTATTCTGACGTCAAAACTAAAAATATTGTGAGTTAACTTTTCTTGGCACACTTTGGGCCCTTTAATACCAATTAATGTGGTGGAGTATTATTGCTCACTATGTGCCTTCCCTTGTGGCAATACATGTACCTATCCACTTACTTCCTGCATGTTAATGCTCAGTGTCATGAAGCAAATTTGTCTGATACTGGTTTTGTGAGCATGACATTGAATGCAGTGTATCCCAGTGGCCTATCCAGTCACTCGATCGTTGAGCATTATGGTGTTCCCGATGAGGCACTCTGTGAGAGTAATTGTGTCCCATTGTTTAAAGACTGCTAAGCTTCAGGTGAAAATGATTTCATGTAGAAATGTTTCCCCATTGATTTGTGTTTCTCTTCAATGTAGCCCGAGTTAAATATTACCCCTGACATCAGCTCACCATCAGCGAACCAAAACTATAATATGATTACATTCTTAACATAAACATTTTGTGCACTTTTCCTATAGATTGTCGAACCTTATCTGATTAAGAAAGACAATACAGTTGCATATAAACCTGAACCAAAAAAGCCTCCAGTGTACGAAGGCACAATCAAATGGTTTGATGAACCTATCTTACCACATCATTGAATAACCTTTAGTTTAAGTTTGGTCTTTGGTTGATGTGGTTGCACCTTCTTTGGGTGTTTGAATATCCAAATGACCCCCTCCCCCTCCTCTGCACTGAGGGAGTCAGCTGCTTCAGGTTCTTCTGTCTCCTGAGAATTTTGCACATAAGGCACAAAAAGGCAGCACTGACCCTTTTATGATTGGGGTGGCAAACCGCTTTTTTGGTGTGTTTCCAAGCTGCTAAAACCATCTGCTTGGGTGTGGCTAACCCAAGTGTCTACATGTATTTGCAGTTCCTGATACACCTATGAATAAAGTCAACTGTAAAGCTCATTTTATAAATGAGCTCAGATTGATGTTGTTGTGTGTGTCTGTAGACCAACAATGTTAAAGGTTGAAAACCTAAGCTTTTTGGTTTTGGCTTAATGTCTTTACCCACATTTAACTTATTAAGTAGGTGAAAATGAACTTCTAGGCCAAATGGGAAATTTACAGTATTTGCATATATTAATGTATCACTAATCAGAAGGTTTTGGAATTTGCATTTCTTCCAGTTCCTTAAATCAACACTATGTAAAGAAGCTTGATTAATGCACTGAACTAGCTGAACACACTTGCTATATTGTGGTTCCCACAAATGTGTAACACTTGCAGCTTGCTTTGCTGCATTCATGGAGTACTACTTTCTAAAGTTCTTTTTTTGTATGCCCAGTTCTATACAACAATTGGAAGCAATGAGAAATGTGTCTTTCTATTTCTGACTGAAGGTAACCTATTATATATATTATATATCTTTCTTTCAGCTCTCTTCCAGCATGTCTCCACTGAGTCCAGGGAGTACGAAGACATGATGAACATTCTGACCTCCAGTTACTTTGACACAGGCTCTGCTGGCTGCTTCACCTACAGCAAACCTCACCTCATCCACAGTGAGCTGCTGGAGAAAGAGGTGAGTCTATGTTCAGCAGCCATCTACATGTGGCTGCAATAAAGGACGTTGCGAATTATACTGTACTTCAAAAAGCCAGATGTAGAGTGCTTATGATAAAGTGTCCTTAATAAGGGAAGGGGCTTGTCCTGTATGAATTGATTGTGTTCATCTAGGCATCTAGAAGACAATAAAAAAAAGAAAAAAAAAAAGAGTTATGCTGATAATGTTCACTGTAGAGCCATGTTGAATATGAACAGCTGCTCATTTGTTTGTGGATTGATTTTTTTTTTTTTGTCCCGGCTTTCAGTTTGTGGAGAAGAGGAGAGAGATGAAGCTGGATGGAAGGACAGACAAGGAGCTGGAGGAGAGCTATGGTTTCCTGTTGGCTGATGCTGTCAGGGTGAGGGTTGCACTTAGTTGTTCTGTTACTGGCCTTCCAAAAAAGAGGTTGAAACGAACATTAAAAGAGGTATTGGTTGTTATTTTCGTCTTTTTAGCTACCCCTGCTCTGTGAGACTGGTTTGTGTGTGGGTCAGAGCTGGATCACGGTGCTGGGAAACCCCAGTAAAGGTAAGGGCGGGCAGATAATCTATACTGTACATACAAAATTCTATGTTTTAACCCTTTCCGTCTCGTAGTTGTTCATTCTGAGCAGTTTTTTGCCCACTGAAAGGAAGGCTCAGAAAATATTCACCCCCAAATAATTTTATGTTGGAGAGAATGACTTGATGAAAATGACTCATCTTATTTTTTTTCCTCCTTTGTTTGTGTTTGCATATGTCTGCCTCAAGGAGTGTATCTCTCCAGGTACTCTGACCTGCTCCAGATGAACTCCTTCATGCCAGGAGCCACAGGGGAGATCATTATCTTTAAAGTGATGAAGGTAAGTCCACTGGAAAGTCGTCATAGTCATTGCTTTCACAGCGTACCTTAGAGGTTAAAAACATGAATTAAAAATAGATGCAAACAGGCAACACCAGCTCCTTTATGGTGTAGATCGATGTTCTGACAGTTTCACGAAGCAATATCATCAAATTAATATTCTATCTGTAGTTGAATTAGATTAAACACTTCTTGCCACTTGACCTGATGGTACGCTACTACAAGTAAAGGACACTGCAAAATATCCCAAACAATAGTGGACTCAAAGCTATAGACCCTATAAAGGACTTTTCTGTTATCTGTTAGGGACAAAATGACAATGTTCTTGACAGTTGAGTTGTTTCTTGTTTTGTTTTCAGGGGAAAGTGAAGAGCATTTATGAAAACATGAAAAACCTTCTGGATCCCACGCCTCGCTTTGACAGCCACATTTTAAAAAACGCCAGCAAAGTCACCTCACTCGCCTCCTACCGAGCTTTTGAATTCACACAGGTAAATATACACGCGCACGCACAGGAAAAATAACTCTTAACTACAGGCTCAACATTATTATTGCAGAAACAAGCTCTAGTCCATGCTTGTGGTCAAGTTGTGACAGAATCAGCATTATGGATATTGCCAAACCAAAATGAATTATAACTCAGAGATATGCATTTATAAATGATACTGGCATTGTATTTGTGACATGTCTGAAACACACTGACTGGCCACACACTTGGTGGTCGGTTGACACGGAGCACAAAGACCCTGTCAATAATATAGGCTTTTTGTACAGTCAAATACATTTTTGTAATTTTTAAAACTGAGTTGATTTTTAAAAAAACATAAAGCATAGCTTTGAATTCTGTCATTATGTTTATTTCAGCAATATTTCTACGAGTACTTGTTTGATGAATTGCGGCAGCGGCCTCGCCAGGTGTGTCCGTACGCCGTTGTCTCTTTCCAGTTTAAAGGAAAGGACTCTCTTCTTCCCAGGTATGGAATGTTCGGAATCAGCCATGTTATTCCAAGAAGTAATTTTAGAGGAAATTATAACTCTTAGTAAATCAAAGATTTATTCAATAACCAGGAAAAAAGGGGTTATCACTGAAAAAAAAGCCCAAATACAATTACTGAAATCTGGATTATTATGATATGCTTTGAAATAAACTGGAAGAGAAAAGTTTGCAAATAGACACATGAGGTTTTGGATCTCGGCACTAAATATCTGAATTGAGTTTCCCTGTCTGCTGTGTTTGATAAACAGGTTGAACAGCCAACCTGCAGAGGCCAGTAAAGGTGAGCACTGGTCTCTGTGTTCCATTTAATTGCTTCAGAATTAAGATAGAATAATACATATAATGAACGCTTGTTGCTTGAATATAGACTATAATAGCTCATTCTCTTTGTCAAACTCTCCCTCATTTGTTGTACGTCACCGTCTCAGAGCGAGCCCAATTCACAGTGTGGAGTGGAGACTTGGTTACAGACCACCAGGTTCTCTTCCAGATCTCCCTTCGCTCCTTCTCGCCTCCCTTCCTGCCTCACAGACTGTGAGTACTGACTTTGCTTCCCTGACTGTTTCAGTGAGGTTTTATCTCTGATGTGCTCCATAGCCAGATTAGGGTATCAAATCGGGGACATTCGTGTCACAGATGCCGTAAAATAAGGGCAAGGAATGGATTATTTTTTATATTCTTCAAGGATACTGCCCTTGCCACCTTATGCCTTGCTTCACTTTGGTTATATTGCCGTCACCGCCTCTGGCTATACTGACAATATGCAACTTCACATTTTGTTGTTCGTTGTATACACGTCTTCCCAAAATCACTTTTGTAAAAGGGGGGTTCATCCTATCATCAGGATTGAAATGTTAAAATGCTTTTCCCCCCGTATAACTCCATGTGTTTCCTTCAGACCAGAGAAGTTGAAAATTGGTTGTGTGATGAGGCTTGACCAGGTCACCAAGCTCCTCCCCTCCGGCCTGTTCTCCTACAATCGCTACAAAAGCAGCCAAGAAGGTGAAGTCAAATTCTCTAACCCAAAGTAAACTGTGATTGGCTTTACATCCCTTCATGCCCCTACAAGCTTAAGCAATGTAGATAATGGATAGATAAATTATGAAATTCTAAGACCTTTTTGGCTGATCGAAAGGATGAATTTTCTTTAACAATTTGTCTTGTCAATGCTCCATTATCTGTTCATCGCCGTAGCATCAAGTTAAATAGAAACTGAAACTGTCCGTGTGTTTTTGTGTTTGTGTAGTTGTAGAGAATGGGCATTGCTGCAGTCTTCTGGAAATGATTGACAGAAGTCGGTCAACATCCAATGTGACAAAGTTGTTGCAGGAAATGGAGATGAAGAGAGTGGTGGGTTTTGCTTTCTTTAATATTTAACATCTGTTTATTTTGTCTGACAGTATTGGTTACTAATACATTAAACATGTTGAGAATTGGCAGCATCTAATTTTGAGTGCAGTTCAATAGCAATGTTATTGTGACTATTTAATAGCTGCTGGGCCATTGTTCCGACCGTTTTTTCTAAAATAAAGATTATTTATTCATCATTTCACTTTCCTGGTTAATTAACTACCATGTACATTTCTTCATCATTAATCTATTGATACGCTCGTCTGTTGAACTTTTGAATGTTGTTTGTTCTTTGTACAGGTTCTGGTGACTCCACTCACAGACAGAGGATTTCTCTTTCTGCTCTCCAGTGTACAGATGGCCACACCCATGGGTATGTCATGGGGCAGCAGGCGTGTAATTGTGAATTATGTTTAGGATCTTTTACAAGCCATGTGGTTATTGATGATCAATTTATATTAGCTAATTATCTTCCGATTTCATTTTTGAACTTTTCATCTGTGCCATTGAAGAGAGTAAATTATTCCGTTTTTGCCTTGTCTACATGCCAGTAATCAAAGCACGTCGTATTAATTCATATTAGATTAAGTTCACGCTTTAAATGGGAATGTAATATGTGTGTAGTAAAGTAACAATTTATCTATATGACTGGACTAAATAACCAAGCCAAAGCACACCCATCACAAAACCATCATCTGGCCTATGTAAACGTTTATGAAAATGTACACAAAAGAATACTTATTATTTCTAATATATATATTTTTTTCCTTTTGTGTGTTTCTTCAGTTCAGACGCATATTGCAGGAAGAAAATAGCTTTAAAAATCAAACAATCTGTCTGAAATTGGGACTCAAAATTGGAACTCAAAAAACACATTGACAAATTATCTTCTCCCGAGACAATAATGTTTTTTTTTTCCAGAGCGAGAGGAAAACTGGAAGAGGTGTCTTCAGGCCTTGTTTGTTTTTCCAGATACCAGAGATTTGGCAAAATCCAGTAAGTAATACAGGCATAACTGAATGTGTGGGAGGTTGTATGCACAGTTACCAATTGTTTTGTTTGACTCATTTAAAATGGACCAGCTAAATTAGGCTCAAAGGCTTCATAAAAGTAGGTAGAGCTATAGAGTTGATGACAACCCTGTCATTTGACCCACTGTTAATTTCAATAATATAGATCGGCTTTGACAAAGAACAATCAACTGCGTATATTAAAAAGAACACTTTGAAATGATCCGCACAATTTGAATGTAGATATTGTTGTCCCATTTCTTACAAAGCTCCAAGGTATGCCTCCTTTCCCCATGGTGCCCCCGATTCATTGATGACTGGTGCCACCGTGACGACACAGATGCTGAACCAATTTATCCCAGCGTTGCATCATGCCCTCTTCAAATCCCGTGCCAACACCCCTCCTGACCTTTCTGCTGGTGTGGAGCATCAGGCAAAGGAATACCTCATCGACCTTAAGGATGGCAAGGTACTAACAACAGCTCTCCGAGTTGAAACCCTCAACAATGCAGAAAGATCATTCTAAATCAAAAGGCTTTAAACATCATCTAATACACTCGCCACTTGTCTGTGATGGTTTCCTGCAGTACACTGTAACTTGATGAATGTGACAATTTTTAACACTAGACTGTTAAAATCATTTCATCCACCTTTTGTTCCTTGCACCCCCTTCGTCCGCATTAGAATGCATCTTTGTGTCTTTGCTTTTGAGGTTCGACAGTACCCCATGGGCAAGTACAACTCAGACGAGCAAGAAAATCCAGGTCCCAAACACCCCAAGTTGAACCTGGACACCTACCTGCGCACCTATCTGTACAACCCTAGCCTCTACCTTCTGTCGGTCACCCGGGCCAGACAGATGGTGGAGGCACACTGTGGCCCAGAGGAGCCACAGCAGCTGAGGTCTCAGAAGAGCTGCGGAGGCCAGAGAGAGTCGACGGGGAAGGAGGTGAAAGGCAACGCCGGAGCTGGACAGACCAACACAAAGAAGGTAAAAAAAAAACAAAGGCACATGATGTTGACCTTAACTAGTACAAGAAAACATAATGATATGGACATAGGTTATTTCTTTACCAGTATGGCATTCTTCGGGTAGTACAAAGAAGATGTTTTGTAAATACTAAATTACTTTTCCATGTTGACCTGAAACATCATGTCTGTGTTACTCAGATGCAGCAGCTAATAGACCTGGTTGTGACTTGTAAGAGAAATGCAGAAAATGAGGTGAAGAAGGAGGAAGGAGGGGAAGTAGGGCTGAAGGGGCCAGGGAGGAAGAGGAGGCTGGAGCAACAGACAGCAGTGAGGGCACTTAAATTCCTGAAGGCCACGCAGGGACCCTCGGGCCACGACAAGATTCCGGGTGAGTAGACTGCAGCTTCGAAGATAGAGCTGTTAATGTTAATGCTTTAGTTGTTCTCACTTTGGATGCTCAGCAGTATGCCACCGTAGGAAACCCACCCCATTTTTCTTAAATTCGGCCTGATTGGTGTGACCAATGGCAGTTGTCACTTCTCATTCATCAACTTGCTCTGCATTTACTTTGTTTATTCCTATTTCAGAAGTTTTTTTTTTTTATCAGACGATAATGTGGTATTTTTTTTCTTTCTGCTTTTGACTCCCAGTTCACGAAAGCCAAGTGTCAGCCTCTCCTGATTCTCTTACATCTGTGATCGACTCAGTGGGTTTGACAGATGTTGATCTGAGGGAAGATAGATCTGAGTTGGCTGCCAAACTTCTCAGCCTGCTGACAGGTGACTGGGTATTGAGACTGTCTGTTCGAGAAAATGACAAGTGGAAGCTTCAACTTTTTATGAACATTCTTTTTGTTCTTTTCATGGCCTCTGTTCAACAAATATTTATATTTTATTTATATATTTATATTTATTCGTATTTTCGTATCACTGCAAAATAGCCCCTTTTAATCAAAAGTTAATCACCATGTGTCATTTGTAAATCCAAAACACTTGTAGGAGCTCGTGGAGGTAATTATTTGTTATAATGACTCAAATACTTAAAGTCGAAAGAATGATCTTTTCTTCTCACTGACAGGCCTCAACCAGGCTGCCAGGGGAATGTCCAGTAAGGGGGAGGAGCAGAAGGACTCGTGTCCTTTCGATAGGCTGGCCACAAAGCTGGGCCTGCCAACCAAATGTGACATTGACCTGAGGAAGCAAGATGAACTGGAGGTAACTTTTCAACCAGGAACTAAGATACTAAAATACCCAAACCTGTGCAGTGGGGCTCGCAAGAGGGAATATTTCTGATAAATAAACAACAGGGATTCTGTTTTGTGATTAAAATGGAGCATCAAATGCTTGCTAACTGTGCATATGTTTACGTGTTTGTCTGCATAGGAGCAGACGGCAGGCAGCATCAGTAGTTTGGAGGGATTCAGTCCCAGCTCCCACAGTGGGGAGATGAATCACCAAGGAAGAGGAGGGATGGGGAGGGGAGCAGGAGGATGCGCAGAAGGGGAGGAAAGGATCCCTTGGGTCCTTATCCCAATAACAGGTCTGTCTATCTGTCCGTCTGCCCAGTTACGATCTGGATCAAAACATTGAAGTATAGTGATCATTAATATTCCAATATTTATTGAAGGTTTATTAGACATTGAATGTGAATTCTAATACGGAAAATGTGCTGGACTCAAACATGTCCTTATTGATATCCATAACATCAGAGACAACGTGTGTCATTTCTTTTGGCAGGAGGATTGAAGATTTTATATTTAGAATTTTTCCTTTTCAGCCCATATCATTTTCTGTAAAAATCCCAATTGATACACAGTTTGCCTCTTTGTGTGACACATTGTTCACCCTCTGTGAGCAAACAAATGGTGGAAAAATAGAACATTACAAACAGCACTGACCCAAGGTGAACTCTTATTTTTATTCCAGTTTGACAGGAATGTCTTTTTGGGATCCAGAGTAAAACAATGAGAAAATAGTTATAGTTGAATCATATCGAGAGAAATGTAGTACTGTTTTCTGGATGCAGACAACAGTCAGATCCTGGTTGTAACTGACAAGTTAAATGTACTAGTCGAAGTGTTGTTATGAAGGAGAAGATGATGACGAGGGTGAAAAATGAACATCAACTCTTGTCTGCAGGTCTGTCTTCAGAGCGGTACTCTCACCGTGATCGGAACCTCCCTCAGGACCCTCGCTTCCAGCACCTCACAACAGCAACAAACGTCGCCAAGGCAACCGAACCCCCCAGGAAGAGCCCCACCTTGTCTCCCAAGCCTGGCCCTCCTCTGTCACCTTTCCAGTGCCCATCACCTGAACCCCACCCTCCATTCTCTCCCTCCCAGTGTCCTTCCCTGGAGCCCAGTCCCCTCTCCTCTCCCTACCCCTCTCCAAAGCCCAGTCCCCCCCCTTTTCCTTCCCAACAGCTCACCCCTCCCCCCTCCCTGTCCCAGTGCCAGTCTCTAGAGCCCGCAGAGCATATCCTGCTTGGGAAGGGCAACAGTGGTGCTAATGAGAAGCATTTAGCACCCACAGCCTCTAGGGATCTAACAGGTAACCTCCTCAAGTTTAAAACTCGAAAGCCACCTAGTTGTGATGTCCTTTTTTGCTTCCGCTAAAGATATTGTTATGTTTTTTTTGTTTCTAATCCATTTGAACCAATTTGAAAATGGGATCAAATGTATTTTTTGTCGCCTTGTTTACCAAACCACTATTTGATATAATGGATATTAATAGTTAATGCTGACGGCAGCATTTCTGTGTATTTTTGAATCACTGGCTGTAGAAGCCTTTTCACTATACTTGGCATGCTTATTTTTTCAAGGTAGGTTTGCTGTCTTCTACACATTTTGGCCGTCGGTCCACATAAGACCAAAGAAGCCAGGCCTTTAGTCAACATGCTGTATGTTTCCCCTGCAGGAATGTCCAAGGACGGAGAAAAGAAACCTCAGGGGAAAGAAACTAGGAAAGAAGTGTCCATCCAGCCATCTAGTCTTCCAGCTCCAGGTTGGAGAAGAAACCCCTCACCACCCCCCTCCTTTACACAAAGGAAGAAACCTGGAGAGGTGGCAAATGTGGAGTTAAGACAGGGTCAACAAGAGGTGGAGGTGGCTGATGTGCTCCACGAGCAAGCCAGCGAAAAGGAGCGAAAAGGGGAAGTGAAGGAACTGGCCGGTGGATCTGTGTCCTTACCTTGCGCACATATTCAAAGCAATATCGACAGCATTGTGGACAGACATCTCAACAACATTTCTTCTGAGATACAACTCCTCTTGCAGGATGAGAGCATTCACTGCAGCTTCCCGCAGTCTCACTCGACTTCAAACACAGAACCCTGCGCGCCTCAACACACACTGTCACACGGCTTGACATCTCGCTTTTCGGAATACGTGTCTCTCTACCACGCCTCTCCCTCAGTCCAGGACTACGTGAGCTCTCTGCAGGACAGCATTGACGGCATGTTCCCAGAGTTTGGTGAGAGCTGCTGGCGCCCAGGTACAGACACTTGCCGGACTAATACTGATACCACGTTGGCCAGTAGCATAAGTGCATTTGTGTCCAGCATCCGATCAGCTAATACTCAAACGGACGGAGTGGACGAGGCTGCGGCTCCCTGTGCTGAACAGACACCTGCACATGCTGCCGCTTCACTCGGTCAAACTCTTGGTTCCTCCATTAGTCCATTTCCTGATGCAACAAACTGCAGGAATATTCCAGCTTCTAAGGTCACTTTATCTGTTCCTACCCCTGCACCTGGTTCTGTTTACAAGCCTGCCGACGCCACTGACCTCCGTCCCCCTCATAGCAAGTTGCCACAGTCCCATTGGAAACCGCTGCAAAGTCACACTGTAGAGAGTGGGAATAATCTTGTTGGGTCAAACTCTGACCCGACTCTCTCAGGGTGTAGCGGTGGCTCAAAGCCCCTTTCAGAGCCATCACGCCCCAATGTGCCGGACTCCAACTCTGTGTCCTCTGTGTCCGCCCCCGCTCCCCCAGCCACGGCCCTGAACTGCCTGATCAACCAGCTGCAGCCAGAGGTGTTCAACAGTCTGGTAAAGATCATTAAAGATATAAAAAAAAACTCCCTGCAGTTCTACTTGCACAGTACCGAGCCAGGAGACCAGGACCACGAAGACATCAAGGTAATGTCATGGGCAGTGTAATTGGATGCCGGGTGAAAACCCCAAGGCCATGTAATCCCAGAGTTCATGTTGCATGAAAACCATTTAACGGTTTTGAACAAATAGCTTTAGTTAGAATAACCATACATTTGTGCATCCTGTTATGTTGCAGCAACACCTGTTGAAGCAGGGCAATGTGGAGCAAAATCCTGTGGCCTTTCTGAACCAAGGAAACTCTGACAACAGACTACTGGTCATCATTAAGAACAAAGACATAGCTGGACACATACACAAGGTGCGTCTGTCCTAAATGGTCGTAACAGTATGCATAGTGGATCTGTACAGACCCAGGTTTTACATGAATAAAGGACGCCAACCCATCCCTCGTCATGGTGACGCCATCGAATCAAGAACCAACTCAACATCATCACAATGCCAAGAATCACAATAAGTTGTTTACATTTATACAATTATATTTGTGTACACACCAGATCCAGAGCCTGGTGTCTTTGAAGCGACGCCCCTATGTTTTGTTTGTGGGAATCGATACACTGGAGGACATCAAGCACAACAGCTACAATGAGCTCTTTGTGTCAGGAGGCTGCATCGTTTCAGATGAGATGATCCTGAATCCAGAGTTTATCACTCATGGTAGGTCTTAGCTTCAAATCTAATAACAGGCTCCAATAAAAAAATGATTTTCAGATTAATGTTATTATTATTTTTCTATGTGTTTTTTTTTATTTTGTCATTAACACATACTGATTTAAGTTTCAAGATATACTCATGGCACACTAAAACACACTACTGTGCTTTTGATCATTTTGCAAATTCAGCATCGTTCAATGTAATTGAATAGGCAATTTTCTCACAAATAGGGGATTTGCTGTCTTTTGTTTATAGCTTTAGGGTGTGTTTATTAACATGATGTTGTTCTGCAGGTCAACTGTCTGAACTGCTGATGTCCATAGAACAACACAGCTTTCAAGAGAGTGTTTGGAAGTGGAGGATTCACTATAAAACCCACAAGAAATTAAAAGAACAAGCAAGGTATTGTTTCTGTTTCAATACTAGTGGATGCCCTACAATATAGCAGAATTGACAGAACAATAATTGAATGGATATTTTCAGCTACAGGAGATGTGGAGAAACCTTTTTGACCATCATAAACCTAGTTCTTGGTCTGGTTTTTTCTCCTTTCAATAAAAGGCTTCTGTCTTCATTAACACATGTTCGAGAAAAGATTTGGGTAAAACCTTTTGAGACTGTCTATAGCCCCACATTTTGTTATTTTTATTATTTAGTAATTGGAAAATCATTTTACACTGGTCTGGTGTGTGTGTGTGTGTGTGTGTGCGTGCGTGCGTGCGTGCGTGTTCTCAGATTCCGGAAAGATGCAGCCGACATATTGGAAGTACTCTTAACCTATCAGAAGCGGCAGATCGTTGAGTTCCTCCCGTATCATCACTGTGACATCACCAACCATCAATCCCCTGACCTTGACTGTCTTATCGAGCTGCAGGCCCAATATACACAGTACCGTCACACAATCTTCCTGACTGGTACGTGGCATCACCAACACTGCAGCTTGTTAACTTGACCTTGACTCTGTGATTTCCTGATCTTAGTGACCACCTAGGATGTTTTTAAATGTATTTTAATGGTCTTGTTTATTTTACTTAGAGCGCTTTTTGGAGAAGTCCCCTGCTTACTTTAGTGGTGGCATCATCGTGGCTGGTATGGAAGAAATTCTGCACAACTTCACTCGCCTGGTCGGTTACCATGACATCAAGGAGAAGAAGCTGGTCAAGGATGCCCTGCTGTCAAGCAAAGGTCAGTCGTGGCAGATGTATTTGGTTGGAATTAGACAACCATAACTATACAGCTAAAATCCTACTCTTCACAGTGGACCTTTGGGTAAAAACATATTCTAGGGACCTCTTTTACGACTCTAACAAAACTGAATTCATGTCATTAATTGCAATTTGAGACAAAAAGGTTTTTCTTTCGGGGTGAAATTATCACACAAACTTTCTCCTCACTGAAAAATAAACTGACAAGCTAATTACAATATTTAAAAAATTTAAACCAATATTCAGTTTATGGAGAGCGGATAGACTGTGCCCTGTTGGTTACAATCTAGAATTTTCCCCCAAAAAATCTTACAAATTAATTGGTAATGACAATTACATTTTAGTAAAGTTTTTTTGCCAGATGAATGGAAAAAGTCCTGTTACTTTGAGATTTGACACCTGCATGCCTCCCTTTAAAGTAAAATAAGATGTAGGCACTTATTATTTGATTTTGAACATTTAAACACGTTTTCTGAAATTCATGTTAGGATGGTCAAATGCCTTATGGCAATAAGTTACTTGGATGAATACAACAACAAACAGCAACCATGAGCCACTAGCCAAGGCTCGGGGTGAGGGACATGTTTGAGGAGGAGGAGGATATTGGTGAGTAAAAGTCAGATGCAACGCTGTTGGATGGCCACTAAAACCTTTATCTCTCAGCCTTTGGCCTTTTGTTCCTTTGCCTTTTCTATTTTAGTTGTGATAGTTTCTGTCCGACATATCGTACAGCTCGTTATAGAATTGAAGCTGATTTAAAAAATAAATAAATAAAAAATGCAGACTGCTTTGAAAATCATACCTTAACCGTCCTCATGAATCACGATAAGCGTGGTAATAATTAATAAACAAACCATAGCAGAAGGAACATAAGGACAGTTAATGTCTGTTGGCTCCACCTTTGGGAAACTACTAATTGTCTGTGCTTCATGCATGGCATATTGCACTCCCTTCATTGTAAGATTATTGGTGCTTCGTAGTTTGTGTGTTTTTCTGAGGTTAAGACTGCAGAAGATTCAAGGCATCCAACTGTTATTAAAAATGCCCTCAAACTAAGATTAAAGGGCCGTCTCAATAAAACAACCTTAAGGGCCACAGGGCTTTAATCATTCATTAGAGCCTTACATGAAAAAATGCCGCCCAGTTGCCAGACGCAGCAATAATTGGCCCCGTAAACCAGCAGGACCAAAGTTTTCCTCTCTTTAATACAACTAAAAGATTACCACATAACCCATTTCCAAAATCACAAAGAAAAATCGGTTTACTGCTGAACTCTGACCATTCAGCATCTTGCGTCTCTGGTTTAAAAACTCTTCTGTCCTTGCTCTGCACCCCATGCATGATTTCTTTCCAAGACAACTTTTCCATTTGTAGCTGGTTTTAGCAAGGTTTATCTCTCTAAAGTGTGTGTGCCTCTCTCGTTCAAATGTTGTCTCCCTCATAATGAACTCTGATAAACAGCGTGTTGACATGATTTACTGACCCGGAGATGAGCTTTTAAATAAATCTCAATCTGCTTTGGAGATACTGAGATAGATTGGTAATGGCTTTGATTACCGATAGATCTCTGTTGTGATGCGGGAGACCTCTTTTATATCGATTGTACTTGCTTCACAGACCCCAGTTTGGTACTTTTCAAGGAGGTTAGGCACGTGTGTTCAGGTTCCTTGTAGTGAGTTGGACTTGGCTGTTCTCTCCTTTGGCGAATTACCTTTCTTCCTGAGGTTGTCGTTGTGGTTTGGAATTTGGATAGTGCAATCCTCGGCTCTGTTTTGACTGGTTGTGAAACTGAAGCAGTGGCATGTCTGGCTCAGTCATAGTCTTTGTATTGGTCTTCTGAACATTTCTAATGTTGATCTGGCACGATTCCATTTTTGTGTGAATGCTGCTGGATTTGGACAGCACTCTGCCTTCAGTAAGGATAGTAGGCGCTTCTGGCCTTTGTTAAACTCGTGTTTTCATAACTTAAACAGACTGTGATTCTGAGAATGATGCCTGCTGAAGAGCTGTTGGAAAGTACCATTACACCTAAATCTCTACCTGCTATCTTAACCAACAGGTTGCAACATATCGTAAACGCAAAACAAATTTAGAAAACTCTTCAGTTAGTGGATGAAAGCAGTACATTTCATCCTCATCCTTTCTTCTTCTCTCCTTGCATGTCCTCTTATGGAAGGAGCTTGCACAGAATGCACTCTTAACCTGTGCTCGCTTCTTACAACGATAAGCGAGAAGATAATGGCAGCCATCCACAGCAGCAACCCATGTGTTGAATTGCCTAACTTGATGCATCTTGATATGAGAGTGTTGGTAAGTCTTAACTTAAATTAACATTATTCTTATGGATGCTTAAAAAATAAAGTATGGAACTATATAAGGCAGGGGTTCTCAACCTTTTTTTCGGGCCAGTGCCCCCCTTTCCATTATCCTGGTCCCTTATGTCTCATCAAATAAAATGTTGGCTGAATGTCTCAGTATAATTACTGTATTATTAGGCTGCTATATTATGGTATTATAAAAACCAAGTTCTCTGAAATTAAAGTTATATAATACAAATATTATATATTTTAAATGTTTATAAATATTATATTATTAAAATAATTTGTTGTTTTTACCTGCAATTGCCCTGATAAGCTTTACCCAGGAAACAAAAAAGATAGAACATAACATAGAAATTGTAATCAGGAGTGTTGAATAAATGGTAAACATTATGTTAAAAATAAACAGTAAGAGGTTTGATCGGTGTCATTCACATTGCAACCAATCAGATATTTTCCTAATAACCATTTGAGACTATAAGCACATGGGAAGTTGTGCCTATGGCAACCCTGCACTGTTTTAAAGCTTAATACAGGTGGCACTGTTTCAACGCATACATGGACTTTCCCTTGCTCTTTGATGCAAATTTTACATTTACCAACTCAACATAGCCTGTAAAACAAACGCCCTCCAAAAAAAACATAAATGCCCCCTTTCAAAGGCCAGCGACCCCTGACCTTCTCTGATAAGGCTTGCCTTCTCGCAAACCATACTGGGAAAATGTGTCTATACAAAAAAAAATCAAGATCATCTCTCATGGAAATTGAAACCTTCAAAACATCTCCCGTTCAAATCCTTCGAATATTAAATAGCGGAAGCATAGTGGCGATGAATTTAGACAGGACCTTAAGTGCAGGGTTCCATTTTGTTACCTACAGATGGCTCGTGGATTATGACCTGGGTGTTGGTCACTAACGTGCTCCCTTGCCCTTAGACCGACACCAGGACAAGAGACCAACCTAACCCTGACAGTATCCAAGTCTCTTCCGACACCAGCCTCGCACACCGAGTGGCTCTTCCACAGCTGCATACCAGTACCCCGACCAGTTCAATCAGAAGTGCGGCCCCTGATGGACAAACCGACCAGTACTCTGAGTTGATAAAACTACTGCAGACCCTTGTTGGAAATAACTCGTCCCCTGCTCCTGCTGTCCCTCCTGAAAGAACATGCCGCCTGCAGCTCTATAATCACCATTATCAAAGGTTCAACGACAGTCAGCTTTTAGATCCCATGGTTTGGATGGACATTTGCTACGTCAGACCCGGCAGGGTACCAAACTGCCGGCCCTACCAGCCCTTTGGCCAACGGTACCGGCAGCTCCGGTCCACCAGCACAGTTGTGTTTGCTGGTTCTTTCCGCCACCTCTCCAGTCAGAGGAGGGTCGCCTGTAGGGTCATATGCTACAACCATCCTGAAGGACCTTGGTGTGAGCTTATGTCCCCGAATGGTTCCCAGATCTGCATCCTCGCCACTGTCCACATGCAAAAGACTTCTTAACATGCGCTTGGATATCAGTTGAGCCCTAGGATGTCAGTCGAGCCAATTCTACCTCAGAGTGCAAAAATGAAAAAAAGGGTATAAGGAGAGCGCAAAGGTTGATCAAGCTCCGTCCCCAAGGTTGAGGCGTACAGCTTAGAGTTAATCTGTTCACACCTGGCATATACCACTTGAAATCAGATCTACCCTCCTCCCTAGCCACACGTATGTCATTTCGCAGAGACCAAATAGTGTCGTTTCTTTCACCAGAGTGCCTTAAAATATGTGTTCTTTGTCTGTGTGTTAGTGTGAGAAAGAGAGTCTAACCAGACAGGGTGGAGCAAATCAATGTGCTGTGTGTAGCTTTACAATGGAATTAAGATTTTGTTCATTTGAAAGAGAAATAGAAAATCAATGTTTGGTGGTCAGTGTGAGTGCCATGCCAATACAAACGTCTACAGACGTAAAAGAAATTGGAGAGGTTTTGTTAAATTGTTTCCCCCCTGTTGTACTGTTGAAATCTGATGATCAATTGTGAGTGGAATGGTACTATCCAACTGTCCTCAGCCAGTTGGAGGTATGTCTGTAAAATCACAGGAAATAGCCTTTTCCCTTGTCGACCACATGCACTGTGTGTGTGTAATGGACTAATCGCGCCATTCAATATCATGAAGTTGTGTTTGCACTGTACATTCAATGCAATGTTTTGAGTCCACATCAGTGATGTGCTTTGAATTTAAGTTAACAGGAAAGAAAGAATTTAAAACCATTTTAAGGTGAATATCAAGGGAGGATAGCACATATTTTCTTTGTGACAATATATATCACTTTTTATTTTTTTTTATTTTGTGATTTTGTATTTAGCCACTGAGCTGAATAAAACTAAGTTAATTGTCCTGGTTTATTGGAAGACGGATGTTTTTTTCCCCACCTCTTTCCCTACTGATTCTGATTCTGTCAAATACTGGCATATTTGTAGAAGAGCCCTCTTTCATACTGATTTGTCAGTTTACCAAATGATACTAGGATGGTGATTTTTCTCATCTGCCCTGTTGCTGCACTGCAGTGTGTGAATCCCAATAGTTGTGAAAATTGATCCTATGGGAACTACGTATCATAGATTAACCCAACAGCTGTAGAGATGTGTCGGTCTGGACCAAAGCAGTTGACAGATTGATGTGGCAGTTCTGCCAACCCATCTTGTGTCTCTTTTTCTTCTTTCTTTTTCACCCATTCACAACTGAATGTATTCTACAGTGTGTCTCTGCATTCACTGAGCCGCCCCTCCCTCTGTTCTGCCGTCGCGTTGTGCTTTTCTGACCACTCTCCTCTGTCCTCAGATCTCGGCTGGCAGCTGAGTCACGATGACACGGTGTCGGGCTCTGAACGATCCCCCTCTATCTTCCCAGAGCACATCCAAGCCCTCTCCTCTGGCGAGCAACCCCAGCACTTCCTCCGGCAGCCCGGCTTCGTCCTCCCGCTCCCCCACCTGTCCGACCAGCTCGTCCCGGACGGCTCCTGTAAGGACGGCATGGCTCCACCCTCGGACACGGACTTCGAGGTTCTCCGATTGGCCATCTCACAGCTGCGGGCCGAGCGTCAGGCTGAGCTACAGCAGCAGCAAGAGCAGCTAAACACCAAACTGGAGCTCACCATCAACTCCCCCCACAAAAGCTTTTTCCCCAATCCTGTTCAAACCACTCCCGTAGGTCAAGGGGGTTCCGCAGAGAAAGCAGTGGCCGCCACTCTGGAGTTTATTCACTCAGCACTGCAGCCGGAGCTGCTGGCAGAGCGAAGGAGGCGGGGCCGAGCGGAGCATCCTTCACAGGGGCAGAGGAGGGGAAGAGAAGGAGAGCCTGGAGAGGGCACTACAGAAAGAAAAAAACAGGCGCCCAGTAATATAAGTGACACTTCTACCTCTTTACTCAATCCTACAACAGCTATAGCTGCAAGACCAAGCGATCAGACAGACTCGACCAATGCAGAGAGAGAGAAAGCAGCCGTTCCCAAAGAAGCCCCCTCTCCTACCTCCCCCTGTCCTGTAGAGGATGACAGATCCAGGTTAGTAAAGTTAAGAGGCTGGTTTGATTACTGCGTTTTTGTTTACAGTTAAGTTTTTATGTAATAGAATCTGTCAAATATTACCTGCTTGGGCGATTGTCTGGTGAAACAAGCCGTGATTGCTTGTATACTTGTGTGCAAATAACATACATATATACAAGATATGCTATTAAATGATAATGGTTCACTGTACATATTTATGTCTTGCCCTTAAATGCAGTTCATGAATTGATTAAATGATAGCCTAAATAGGCTACTCATTTTTACAGATAAAAAAGGTGGCACTGCCTGATCCAGGTATATACCGTGTTTGCCCCTCCGATTAAGTAACTGATGTGATCTCAACACTTACAGTATAGTATAAGGTCACATTCTCCTTTGTGCTTGCTGTGTCCTTAAAGATTTCCTGTTGTTGTTCCTCTGATGATGCTTCATGCTCCAAAAGTCTGAGTTCCACTGAACCTCATCATGTTATCTCTTTGTAGCGACATGCAGTCATTACAACAATGGCCAATAAGTGGAGAGAGCATGCTCCCCGGAAGTGGCGCCATGGTGAAAGGCCAGAAGGACAGGCCACATCCTCCTTCACCCTTACCGCAACAGGTTCAACACCCCAAACAACTTCTGCAGCAATTCAACAACAACCAGCAACAACAGTACCATCCGAACCTGCCACACCCACAGGCACCGCCTCACAGCCAGCAGCAGCAGTGGGGCACCGTCCTCCTGCAGCCCCCAATTCTGCCTCAGGTCCATAGCCAGCCTTTCTCTGCAGGTCATCCCATGATGAGGCCTCTGTCCGCCCTGGGCAGGACACAGAGCCTCCTGGGGCCCTTGCCTGCCTGGCCACGTGGCCTGGTCCCTGCAGGTCCTGGTGGCCTGGTCTGGGGCTTCCCACAGGCCGGCACTGGGGCGTCACTGCTGGGAGTATACCCCAACCCTGCAGGTCAGGGCGGCAACAGGTTCAGAGGGGGGCAGAGAGGAGGCTTTAATGGGATGTAGATGAGCCTTGATTGTCACCCCTCGACACATCTGCTGCACCTCATTAAACTCAGAGAAACTGTCAGGGGGAAAAGATGGAAAGACGGCCTTACATGTCTTCCACTGGACACTCTTTGTCGGTTTGTAAAAAAAAGTTTTTTTTGTGTGTTTTTTGGAATGTTCAATTCGTCACCCCGGGAGCCATTTGTGTTAAGTTGCTGTTGTATTTAGAATGGGACTCTCACAGACTGATTTTAACTTAAAAATCATTTTTATGTTTTTTTTTTGTTTGTTTTTTTTTTTTTACATCCGAGGTTTTTTGTATTAAACATCCCTGCGTAAACTAGTATTTGCTTTAATGTTTTCTTGGCCTTTGATTGAGTCTAACACATGATGGTGCCCAGTAGAATTTAAATGTCTCTGAAGTGACATGGGTCAGATCTGAATGTATTGTATTGTAATCATTGTTTTTGTCAAGTCATCAGTCACTATCTAATTATCTTTAATCACCTTCTGAAATCTAAAGCTGCACTGATTGCCTGAAATCTATTTTTAATCCTGTCCACACAATACATAAATTAAGAGAAAATTAAGGGGTCTCATAAAGCAATACATATATTTATTACATGTGCAATAAATAAAAAAAATACATTAAATCTATACAACATGGAAACATAAGCTGATTCATGGAGCTCCTTAGCCAGCAGGAAGCTCAGGAAGGAAAAAAACTCCTTTCATTGGTGGTCTTAATGAGTTCACTCTGCTTCTTTGCAGGAATAGAGAAAGAGAGTATTGCCTGCTCTGTTGCAAAGCTCAACTCAGGAAGAAAAGGTATGACTGCCTGGTACAGTGCCATTCTTATGTTTAGTGCATAGAACTAAACCTGTCAAATGTTAACCAATCTTGATTTGACATCACAATGTTCCTACAATTTGTCTTACAAATCTTTTACAGTATTTTAAAGGTGGACTTAGTTATTTTATATGGTCAAAGACTAATCAACATCATTCACCAACCTCCCTTATTCATTACGAATTGATTCAGTGTTTGACGACTGCATGACAAATGGTTTCCATGACAGTGTCACCGCTCAGCAACAAACTGATCAGTCGGCACACAGACCCAATCTCAATTCCACACTTGGTCCCCCATTTGGTCCCATTGTTGCCAAGGCATGCAACTCACTACTTTTGAAAACCATTCGGTTTAGAGGTGTAGTGTATTGCCGAGGGTGATTAGACCTTGTTGTCATGGCGCTTCAGTTGGGGGGTCAAGTCTGTCTCCAACTCTCTCTGCTTCTGTAGTAAACCCTAGAAACACAACCCTTAATCAATAGTTGGCCATGCTGACAAACAATAGTTGGTTAAAATTGCTAACAGTTTATAAAATGCAGCGGTCATTGTATACATCTTCCATAGTAACATTTATAAATTACATGTGTGTTGTTCCTCACTGTATGACACTCCAAGCATTAAGACTGGGGTTTAAGGTTTCAGAACAGAATTCAGTTGAGGTTGTGGTTGGTGTGTGCGTGCATATGCGCGTGCTTGTGCCAGTTACCTGCCGTAGCTGAGCCAGGCCCCTCAGGATCTCTTGCTGTCGATTTGTGTGTGTTTTAGAGAGCTGCTCAGGATGGAGGAGAGGGTCTCGTTGTGAGCGAGCAGGAGGAGAAGCTGAGCTCTGAGCAGTAGCTGCTGGCAAGGAGAGAATAAGTTAAGTTACATTTATTAAAAAAAGCAACGGGTTGTAGTCCTCGGTTAGATGGCATCTTAATAGAGAGTAAATCTTTAAACTTGGACTTAAAGTAAACATTTTAATGATGAATTAATTGTATATAATATATTACAATTTAAAATATAGCCTACTGATTTCAAAGAGAGGAAACAACAGGGAACACAAAAGAAAAAAAAGTCCCCAACAATGTCAAATAACACTTTATCTATGTCAAACAATTCAACAGCCTAAAATAATTTAGATAATTAAATCTTTTTTTGCTGGCTGAAAAGTATTGAAATAACGAGACTGAGAAGATAGGTGATAATGATACCAGTTACAATCAAAGCAGAATTTTGAATATTTTTAATTTAGATAAAATACACTGCCACAAATAAGAGAATGGCCTTTCGTCTGATGTAAAAGATGAACGGTTTCAGAGAAAGAAACAAAAAAGGTCCAACATTGAAGCAATTATACCTTGTTATATTTAATATATCTTTAGTGTAATACCTATGTATGTGTTGCGTAGGGGGTTGACGGCGGGCTCCAGTGGGTCCAGGGTGATTTCATCAGTTCGGATGTAAGGAATGAACTCCTGCACAAAAGGTGGAAGAGGCTTGGTGGCCTGCTGACTTAGGACTCTGTGTCTGACAGCAGGTATGGGAGGAGAGCAGCTCCTGAAGCGATGACAAACGTAAAAGAGTCAGCTCAATAGAAACATGTCCAGACCAATTAATATGGGTTGACTGGATGAATGGATATTATTTATTTGGAACATTCCTCTACAGCCAAGTGTCAACATGTCCAGGATTAACAGCAGTTTGTCGTTCTTTATCAATGCAAAATGTTCATGGCAGAGTTCTATTGTTTTAGTTTTTTAATGCTCATGCCTCAAACATTTTGAAACTGCTTTTACTTTACATACAGTACATGCAAAATGTAAAATTTCTAAATTTACAGAAATATTTTTGGAGATTGTTAAGTTGTTTTAAAATAACAGAAACTTAAAAAAAAACACTATTCCACTGCGGTTCTTTGCTTGTTTTACAGACTTCACCCTCTTTGACAAGGGAATTTTGTTTTATACTGTAGTTTGGTCTTATCCTCTTGAGAAACACATGGTTCTTTTGACTTATGATCTTTAAAATATAGAATATTCTAACTGTATTTGATCCCCAACGCTGTCATCTGTCAAATATTTACTGAGCATTTTCCAGGGAGAAACTTTTGGCTGCTTTCAAGAGTTTTTTTTTTATGAGCAACAGGGTTTAGCACTAAAACAAAATAGCACTTTAACGTTGTACCTGTCATTGGTGATGGCTGAAATATTCTGCCCTCTGGAAAAAGCCTCCACCTAAAACAGTAACATTCATTAACACACATCAAACCTCAGCTGCAAGGACAGAAATGATACACGCCCAGCAGAGGAAATGACTCAATGTTTGTCAAACATCCTCCTACCTTATTATTCGGAGCAGTTCTGGTCTGTGTGGGGTTGGAGCAGAGACGAGGATCCTGGTGCAGGGGGGAAGGAGGTGGCTCGGACCTGGCCTGACAAGCCCTCTCCTGCAGGGCCAGGAGCTCCGTCTGCCTCTTCAGTCGACTCTCCTGCCTGCTCCTCTGCAGAGCAGCTGGGTAACGCTCCGAGGCTGAAACAAACTGACGGCTGGGCCTGGAGGATCAACGTGCAGGTAAGGGAAGAGAATTGGGATTTCTGAATTTAGCACTAGATCAATGACGGAACACGCACCCGGTCTTAAAGGATTGCATTGCATAATTACAATAAGTGGACAATTTAAATACCTTTTTATTTTTTGGTACAAGTGGGTCCTTCCCTCATTTATCTTATGCCTTAAACTTAAAAGGTACTTATTTTACAGTGACAAACATAAGCCAAAACCAGGTTTGTAATTTTTTTCCCCATGAAAAATTTGACAAAAAAATAAGTTGCTGACTCTTTTTCTATTGACTGACTGGTGAGTCGTGCATGCATTTACCTCTGTGTGTTCCATTCGGGCTTCTTCGTTTCCCTCCTGTTCCTCTCTGTCCGGGCAAACGCTTCATATGGGTCTCCTCCGTCTCCTCCTCCTCCTGTTCTTCCTGGCATACTGATGTTCTCCTTGCCTTTTCTCACTGCGGGGTTCCTGTTGTTTTGAAGAGCAGCATACAGACGAGGGGGTGGCTGGTACTGTGCAGAGACATCAGGCGTCTCATCTCTTTCTGCGCCTAGCGTTAGAGAAGGAGCAGCTTCTACAGAAGAACAGAGACGGAGAAAGCTGATAAGCCAACAGCACTTAATTCTTTAAATTGCTCAACTACATGTGTTTCCTGAACACTGATGTAGCAGCAGTAGTTAAGACATTAATATTTTAGTATGTATAGTTACCCGTCTGTGCAGCAGTGTCCTTGTATGGTGGGACTGAACTATTGGCATCCTCCTCCAAATGCTCACCGTGTCTGTTAACTGCCGGACGCACGCACGCACGCACGCACACACACACAAAGTAAGATGCATGCTCTTGTCACATTTCAGATGTCTAAGTTGTTCCCATTTCCATGGTGATTGCTTTTAGAAACTCAAAACAGTAGCCAGGGTAACCCCTTTTAACATCTAATTTTTATTTATTTTTTCTAATTAACCTCCAATATTTCAGAAACAATGACAAGATGCTACAAAAATGTAAATAAAAAAAGCATCGAACTTTGTCTCACTACCTTTGCATACCTAATCATTAAGTACAGCTACTTAAGAGACATTTTGTATTGTTTCCTAAAATTTTTAAAACAAATGAATTAATTTCTATACAGTATATTATATTTAATGGAGTATTTTCCTTATTTCTCGTTCCCCTATGCTGCAGTTTGACTAAGCATTCACACATGCCCAATTAAACCAAACAGACAGATGTACCAGAATTAGTTTGAACCATTTCAAAAGGGTTGTAAAAGTCCAATGCCTTTCTGTGGTGCAGTTATTTGGGTCTGTATTGCAGTAATATAGCAATCGGCTGTACTCACTGCTGGGCGCCAGTGTCTCCTGCAATCTGTCATTACTGGGTTCTTTCCTTGCATGCTCTGCGTGCTGCCTTGGATGCTCCTAGAGAACACACACATAAAAAAAAACAGATTCAAACACGCAGTTACAGCAAAATTTTGTTTCTTTACCTCAATTACCAAATTGTGCAATTGAGTAAATGTTGCTGCCTGACCTTCTGGCTCCTCTTCTCTGCGTCCAGCGCATACTGTTTCTGCAGCTTCTCCCTGTCCAGTGCCATTCTCCTCTCATCCTCTTCTTCCTCTTCTCTCCTTTTGGCCTCCTCTCGTTCCCTTTGACACCGGCGCTCCTCCATCTGGGCTTCAATCTCTCGCTAGTTGGTGATAGAGTAGAATATTCAGAAAAGCCAAGTGACAAAACTTGAGCGAACCCTCTCCTTTTCCTTCCTCATCTTACCTGGTGCTCCAGCTGTTTGATTCTCCTCCTCTCTCTTTCCTCTATCTGGATTGGGTCCAGCAGGGCAGTCATGGTCCTCAGATAGCTGGAGAAAAAAAAGGAGAACAAGGAACACTGAACATTTACACATACGCAGTGAGGTCAAAGTCTAAGAACATGAGTCAAGAAATGTTGACTTTGCATGCGTTTCTAATGTACTGCTATTTTGTTCCTTCCAAGAAAGAATTGCTTAAAAGCTGAATTGTTGAAATATGTGCAAGTCTTTCTTTGTAAGTTAAGTCTCTAGGATGTTCTTGCAAAGCTTTAAAGCAGTTGAAATCATTCTGCTAGTGTAGCCGAAATCGCTTTCCACAAAGATGCAGACCAGAGAGTGCAGCGTTTCTTTGAAGGAGGTAGTCTTACTCCACTTTTTAAATATTCCCACCACCACATTTTACTGTCAGCTTGATAACCTCTCGACTTTATAATGGTTCTCTATCTACCGTTCTTATCATCGCACACCTACGTAAATCTGATAGTTGTATTAATTCAATCCCAGTTTTTCATTGTTACCTGGTTCTGCTTGGGTTTCTGTTTGTTGTATCCACACTGGCCCTCCCTACACTCTCTGCTCCACAGCTGCTAGAAGCCTCCCAGACTAGGGACAGGCTGGATGAGGGCTCCCATTCCCTTCGCTCAGATCCACTGGATAGGCCTGGAGGTGGAGCTGAGGGAGCGGTAGAGTGGACAGGAGGCCTCGGCTGCATTGAGTCAAAGTGTGCGGTCCAAAGCTCATGGTCTTCTGTCTGCAGAGACAACCCCGCATTATTGAGTTACGACACAAAATCTGACCGGGGTGGCTCCTACTGCTATTGAACCTGGCTCTGTAATGGCTTCACATCGGTCTGTGGTGTCTACTGTCTCTATTGTACCTGGTCCTGAAGCAGTTTCTCTCGTCTCTTGTGCTCAGCTGTTTCCTCTCTCTGTCTGTCCAGCTCCTGCAGCCAGCGTCTCCTTTGCTCCTCTTTCCTCCCAACACTCATCCCTTCCTCCATTGGTATGAACTCCTACAGTGACAACAAAGTAGATTCGGGTGTTTAATTACCTTTTTGTTTTGTCATGAAATGTCATCATTTTGATTAAAAGAAAAAACCTATCCAGGATCTACCCTGCCTTTGGAATAGTTCAAGCTCCCCCAATCATGAAACGATAAGCAGCAAAGATGAATGACGGATGCAGAGAAATGTTTTGCCGAGACAAATGCACATTTTCATTTAATGCCACAAATTCAAAAATCGCTGCACACATTCCTTTATTTTTTAATTCATTGCCATGGTATGAGCCATGTGCTGAAGTCAAACATTGATGATTTAGTCACCCCGGTAAAAAGTGTGTCCTGGTGTTGCTTTTTGAACCATCAAAACAGTTTTGCGATGAAAGTGCAAAATGTCAAAATAAAAGGAGAACAACTGCAGTGTTTAGAAATGGGGTCAGTGAGACGGACTTACCCCAAGTTTGAGGCTGGATCTGATGGCTGATGGAAGCTCTCTGTGGCTGATTGAGCTCTGAACTGATAACACACTCTCTGTGTCCTCCTCAGCCTGAAACACACACAAACATAAAATTGAAGATAAAGCGATCATCCCATTAAAAAAATATGTATACTGCTGTTGGGTGTAAATAGAGCAGCAGTTGTTTTGCACTAAATTATGCATCTTACCTTGAGTCTGTCAGGGGTTGAACGTTGCTGTTGCTGCTGTTTCAGTGCTACCTGCTTGTCTGACAAACACGCATGCAAAAGCTCATTTTATCTGCCAAAGCTATTTAAACAGAATGAGTTAATAAATTCATTGTATATCATCAAATGTATGGTAAAATCTTTGATTAATATAGATAGAAAATGTAACAAATGATAGCAGTGATTCTATCTATGGCATCATCTAGCAGGGGGTGTGGGCATTTATGTATGGTATTAGCCATAATCAGGACCTGGATGTTAGGTATGACATGTTATGTTTACATTTAAGGTTCTAAAACAGTTAAAAGTAAAACATTTAAGGTATTAATTAAATATTTTAGTTTAAAAATGTATGTAAAAAATGTAAAACGTTACTGTTGAAGCCACTATGGGTCCTTTTCCACCACCTCATGAGAAAAATACATTGCTCTTTAGGTGCTAGATGTCCCCTTGTCTTTGCCAGTGTAAAGAGTACAGTGGGCTTATCAGAGCTTGTTTGCTGGAAGCTGAAATACTAATACTAATACTAAATACTGAATACTTTTAATTCCATGCAACCAAAACTGCCCCAATGCAGGGATAATGAAAAGTATCAATAGATACTAATGATGATAACCAAGATAAATGGACTCAATTTTTAAAATGCTCGTGTATGTGTACCGAGTTCTCTCCTCCACTGAGCCTTCTTGGCTTTGATGGCCGATCTTCTGTCCGACTCTTGCTCCTCCAGCCAGCTAAAAACACACCCAGACAACCTGAAAAACAGCAGTAATGTTCTACTTTTAACCACCATTTCAAATACATTCATAATCTAGAAACACTCTATGGGAGCATAATGGACACAATGTGGTCTAATGTGTGTTGGCACATTTTTAACAGCACAAAACCTGTAAAAGTTAACATCTAGCAACCAGCAAACTAACAGAACTTTCCATGGATTTTTGAAAAAAATGGCTGTAAAGACACCAGAGCTTTTTCTTCCCATTAAATTCCTCATGATTTGACCCAAACCAGGAGGTATGGCCACAATTTTCTTTTGATGGCAGAGGTTGCAGTCCCCTGATTTAATGCATTGTAAAATATGCAGGAGCACAGGTGTCTCACAGACCCAACTGGGGGGAACATCTAAAGAACAGTGGCTACATTTCTAAGGGCCTTTACATTTGCTACCAGCTGAACTGCATAAATATCTGTTATGCTTGGCAGCTCACCTCTCATCTTTCTCCTGAGAGTTTCCAGTTGTATCATTTACTACTCCACCACCTTCTCCCTTCTTCAATTCCGCTCCTCCTCTGTCTTCCTCCTTCAGCTCTCCTACTCCTCCTCCTATGTTCATCAAGGTGCCAGATGGTGAACCTGTGGTTTGATTTTGTAATAGAGAAAGAGGTGAAGTGCAGTATACTTGTTCATCTACTGATATGAAGCGGTATAAATAAAAAAAATATCTGTTAATCAGAGGCATAATCAATGCTTACTGTAGATTCTTTGTGAATTTTAGCTGCTACTATCAGTATTAAAACTGCCACCTAATAGCCGCCCTACCCTGTGTTTTGTGGTCCTCTGGTGGTTGTTGGCCATTGCTTGGGGCCTGGAAGTTGTTGAGGATCTGCTGTAGTTGCTCGCTGGTCAGAATGACCGTTTTGTCCTTCTGTCCTGCGTTCCCCCTGCCCAATGTGTCTGTAAGTCCCACCTTTCCACCAGCTCGTGCCCCACTGTTCTGAGGCTTTCCTGTTTTTCCAATGGTTTTCGAGGATCCAACAGTGGAGCTTTGTCCGAGTCTGTCAGCCTTCACCTTCAGCACACGAGCACACCCACACAGAGACACACAGATAGGAAGAAGAATCAGAGGAGGACCTCTCAAGGAGGCCAATTTAGTCATGTTCTATATATGGCTGTTGAAAATAAGATCTGATGCCATAACCACACCAACATTTCTGGCTTGATTTGTAGATTTCGAGACAAAAGTAAACAAATGAGAGGAAGTACCTTGGTCACAGCTTTGCTGGCACCCCCATTGTGATGTTCATGCGTCTTGGAGGACATCAAAGAGGTGCTCCTCTCTCCACTGGTGGTGCTTCTACAATTTAAGGGGGCAGCTGCTCCTCCTGCCTTGTGTCTCCCTGCCTGCTGCCTGGTTGGACGTTCCTCCTCCAAACAGCCGGGCTGCCTGGAGCTAAGGATGTTAGCCACTCTGGGCCTGAAGAGCATCTGCTGGGTATACATTAAACTGAATTACTTTACACAGAATGAACAGTGTGTAAAGGTTTTTCAGTTATCACAAGACTATAACAAATAATGCCAGCATAGTTTCTATGTTTATCATCATCATTCATACCCTAGCATAATTATGTTATTTTCACATAAGTATGTGGACATATGTTTATGTCATATATTGGGCTACCTAAAAGCATGCGACAGTTAGTTAAGTAGTTTTTCATAAACGGCAACCTAACATAAAGACATTTAAATACAAAAACTAATATAGAGGTTATAAACGCATTTCTCACCTTTGCTGGATTCTTTTGAACACCTGTAGTGGAAATGGCAAACTTATTGTGAGCAACTTTGAGTGCTTTTACTCAAGCAATAAAACTATATATTCACCAATAGCTCTGCAGATTTTAATGAGAAATATTAAATAACATGTATGCCATTTTAAAAGCATTTATTGTTGTTGTTATAGCTGTAAAAACTCGAAACTAATAGTATGTTTAACAGTATAAAACAATAATGCTAATAATCCTATATATTCTTGTTATTTTATGACAGAAGTATGCATCTTAAATTCATCTGTCTGAGGCACTTAACCCAGCCTAATTTAATGAAGTGGAACAACTAATCCTTTAATTGTTACTAATTACTGTTCTAATTTAACATTTCTTGAATGAAAGGTTATACAAGCTGAAATGTCTCACCATGACTGAGTAAAATCAACTTAGGTTTCCCATTTTCAAGTTCAAACAGCAGGCCATCTCTGTTCCAAAAAAAATAAAAAAATTAGAGCACCCAACAGGAACAGCAACATAAACGTAAACGCGTAGAAAGCAAGCTTAAGATTTATTTTATGCCGTACATGCTTTAAATCAGTCTTTGGTATTATTATTCTATTTATATTTTCCATACTGCCTTGCTACTCAGCACGTTTCCTAGGTTAAGTTATAGTACAATTACTGGCTCAGTTAGAAGGCTTATTACACTTTCATTGGGTGAACACAGAGGGTATATGATAAAATATTTACAGATTTACATCCATTAGTCGGCGTTGTGTCTTAGCATGTGTCATACTTAGTGTCTTTAGCTGTTAAATTGTTGTTTTAATTCAGACATCAGGAACTTACATTCACAGCTGTTGCTAATTAGTGCCATATCATATAATTGAAAGAGTCAACGTTGATTCAACACGCCGTTTTTATAGATGCTTCGTTTGTTCGTGACTAATCATATTAATAATTATATCTTACAGCCTTTGTTGTTTACAATGGCTCACAGTTTGGTTTCAGACTGTAACTTAATCCTATTGTATTTCACTGCGACATAATGGTCAATGTGTTAGCTTAGCTTGCTATTGTACATTTGAAAACAGACTCACCCGAGATTCATGGCGACAGAAAATAGTTCACCAAGGCAACAGTAGGTTCATTGGCAGCCGTGAAAGGACAGGCGCATATGCATAGTTGGTTTGGAGTTGAACACAATTCGCTTTAAATTGACCGCACAGCCAGAGACATGACAGTTCCTGGATGTCAACTTGTGTACGTTGGTTGCTGACAACGACCAACAAGGGCTTCCCCAATTGGCCGTTTCTTCCATCACTGTAACCGAACAGCCAATCGAAACCATCCGTTTGAACGTTAAAGTTGAACGGTGACGATTTAAATTTCTTCTTCGTCTGTCTTTTAAGGCGGTCGGCAAACAACTCTGAGGTGCAATACTGCCCCACATCCACTTTCATTTTATTCCTCCATAAACAAATATTGCTATGAAACCCCAAAAAACGCAAATCAAGTGTGTTTCATGTAAGGTTGAAACAGAGTAGATAAATAGCTACAGGTCTTTGTATATTCATTTTTGGTAACATCCTCACGTGTGCACATACACGATCTGACCACCAGGCTGAACATTAGAGGACTTCGCTTCTTTTTTTTATCGGAGGGGCTCAGCGGTCGCCCCGGCTGTGGACACCAGGTGGCGCCAGAGCCTCGCGCTGCTGTTGATGGAGTGTAAAAGCCAAAACAGGCTGCGTTAGCTCCACTGTCATGACGTTGGGATGTTTTTTTCTGCCGTTAATGAGTTTGGACACCGAGGAGCGACATCCACCAATCTCTCCGGTCTCTGAAGTACCGTGACAACTGCGAGGCCAGCTCACTGTGCCAACGGGGATCCTGCAGGTATGTTTTCAGCATGACAGCTCGGGGCTTTTTAACCCGAGACACTGCGTAACGTCCAACCACGACGTTAGCCATTTAGCTCGCGTTAGCATGTACGGCTACTTTAAATGTAGTGACAGAGTCGAAGAAACGGCGCTGTTCTCCGCTGGTGTTCCAGGGCAGGACTGAAATAAAATGGCTACTTAAATCGCGATGACACAACACAGTGTAAAGAATAATGTTCGATCTGCTCAGATTTTAGATGAGTGTTAGCAGAATTAGCCACCTAGCGTGTTGTCAGGCTAAGGTCAAGAAGCTGGCCAGTCTGACAGCTAACGCTAACTAACATGCTACCTTAAAGTCTATGAACGTGTTATGTGGCAGCTCGTCACATAATAACACCACTGCGGTTAACAGCAACACTGTCTAACAGGTTATCAGGGAAAGCCGGGCCATTGTGGGCTCCATTATTTAGAGGTTGGTCTATAAAAGTTTAATTGGCTTAGGTGACCAGGCTGCTACTCGTGTTTATTTGTTTGTGTGCCAGTGATGCAGGAGTGCCCTATCATGCAGCTCCTCACTGTCCGTGTTTTCGGTGGGTGGAAACGGCACCATGCATCCGGCGAGCTGGTTTTACAGACGGACATGTGTCATTATGGCAGTAACTGTCCGACTGTAGGAGGATGTGATGTTGTGACCTCTGTGCTATTCTAAATGTCTTGCCGAAAACTACCAGCCTTTCCCCTGTCCCCCACACCTGTTAGTCGATCTACACAGCACAGCATCTTTCTTTCCTCTGCATTTCAGTAGTCCAATCAAAGATGCCGGAAATAACAAATGTCCTCGATTAATTAGTTCCGAGGGATCAAAAAGAGAAACGATCTTTTATATTTGGATATATATATATAAAATCTCTTATCATGCATATATTTTATTTTGCTCACCTTACCCTGCATATGATTTAGCTTTATTAATTTCACAAAATGGGGATAAAAAAGATGTTGCTTTCTCCTGCAGAAAGTAAACAAACCTCACCGGTGGGCTTTGTGTTTGTTACTATGAAATCAGTGTATATTGTCGCCAGACATTAAACGGAAAATAATGTGTCAGCTCACTGTAATTTAGCCGTTTGTCTATAATTTGATTGTCGGCCTTTTCCAGGCAATCATCCAACATCTGGAATGTTTCTGCTCACTACATTCTAAAGCAAGGACCTTGGAAAATCTAACGCGATCCTCTGGTATGAATGGGTCAGCTCAGCTATTTTAATTATGAAGGATTCATTTCAATCAAGTCAAGTTATGGAACATTTTCCAGATCTAGTTTTTCAAATTTGCATATTTGATAGATTTATTTGTTTTATATCATTGTCAAAGTTTTGGACTGTTGGTCAGACAAAAGAAGACATAACCTTAGGTATTTGATTATTGGAAGGAATTGACAGATTAATTGATTAAAAATGATCGTTGCAGTGACCGTTAAAGTTCTAATATTCCTAAATGATTTAGACATTTTTCTTAACATGGAGACTATTAGAAAATATCTTAAACTAACCACAGTTTGTATCCACTGACATGAAAACCTTATCAGCTGACTGACATGTTGTAATTTCTTGTTGCTATGGTAACTCAAGAGTCTTAGGTTTGTGGAGAGAATGGAGCCCAGGTGGTAGACACGTGTGGTCTTTCTTAGTGGTTGCTTTAACTGATCTGAGTCTTGTCAGCCCCAAGATGATTGTTGATAGTACAAATTGTGTGTGTGTGTCTCTGTGTGCGTGTGCGTCTGTGTGTCTGTGTGTCTGTGTGTGCGTTTTGCTGAGCAGCTGTTTACTTCTGCCTGGTCACATTGACAACATCTGTGTGTGTGTTTTTGTGTGAGTTCCTGTTGTAGTTTGTGATTCTTGAGACAGATGTGTTTGGGACACAGGGCTGCTTTATACAGAGAAGAACTGAATCTTCTTCCCTCTCTGCTTCCTTGTGTCTATCATTAAGTAATTATTCGTATAAATACCTTAAGAAGTGTTGTCAATTCCATCTATACTGCTACTTCCACTACTTTATTTCCTTTGTAGAGCTGCAACTAGTAGTCAATAAGTTGATACTTTATCGACAAAGCAACAACTGAAATGTATTTTGTGTTTGACAACATCAGACTAAACAACATTAATGAAGGGAATTGCAGTTGGATTTATAAAAAAAATGTAAATAATTGTCGGCGCAACAACCATTCCTAATCCTTGTTACCTTTCCTTCAACACTACCTTTCCGGTTATCTGTTCCATCTAAACATGACTTTTTCTTTTCATCCTATGTCACATGGACCCAGCTTGAAGCTTGTGAAAACATCATGCGTCAGCAGTAGCAACCTCCCACCCATATTTAGCATCATTTATCGCAGTTATGCTATGCTTCACAAATGCAACCACTCAGCACATACACAAGGTGCTGAGTTAATACATCATGACGAGGGTGATGATGATGTCTAAGCTTTTGCCCCCTGTTGTGTATTTAATTTGGGGATTTGTATTTGTCTGACTGTAACAGAACCAAGCTAGGAATTTATATTCAGAACAATACCGAAAGAAAAATAAAATAAAACTAGTTTTAAGTTTTTATTCATTTAGTTATAAATTGTTATTATGAAAAGTCGAAGAAATGTTTTGACCATTTAAAATATTGAAATGTCTAGCTGGTTTGACCATTTCTTGCAAGCAGTGTTTCATGTAAGTTCATATATGTTAAAATAATATCAATTTCCATGATTGATTAGTGAGTGTTCATTGATTGTTTTGGGATATAAAAAATGAGAAACTAAAATAAAATCATATCTAATTCTCATCCTTGACATTCCGTTGGCATGCCATGCATCAGGCCAGGAAAGATATATTAGTCCAATCAGTGTATTGGTCCAGGCAGTCTAATGCAAAGTGTGCATTATTGATTAAATATTAATTGTCAATTTCATCTTACTGCTATTCATGACTAAGACCCTCAACAATAAAAACCTGTTTCATCTGGGATCCACAAACAGTAATCAGACCGTGAAGCTCCCGCACGACCATTTACAGAGCAACTACGTCTGCTTATTTCCCTGATTATGGAAAGTTATATCCCACCAGCTTCAGTGGCTACAGATCTGGTTAGCTGTTTTGTGTGACGGGGAGGTATTTTCTCTCAAATTCATTTCACTGATGTTTTCCTTCCTACTTTTTCCTTTCTCAGTCAACAAGTTATCGGTGAAAACAATTCCAAAGTTCTCGTATTGTATCTTTATGGTCACTAGCCATCATTGGGCTGCGAGAACGTCTGTTTTTGCTGTCCTCAGACTGCTGGACTTTGACACTGTTTCAGCAGTAGCTGTGTGCGATCCCGTGAGAAGTATGCATCTCTCTCTTTAACTCTTGAATTTGTCTATCTGTCACTCGGGCTTTGTTGCCTGCGACAGAGACCTGCATGCCCGCACTAACTACCCCCACAGATTAAATCGACTTCTCTGGGAGACACTGTGTTGCACAACCTTTTCTCACGTACAGTATGTCCACGTGGTTGACCTCTGACAGATTATAATATGAGTATCTCAAATGATTTTAATGCCATTGGATGCACATTGAGTCAACTCTCATCTGTGGACATTACTTGACATACCATTTAAGAATGATTTCTCATTTTTATTTTGTTGTTTTAACTGCATTAGTCCATTATCAATACCACTTGTCATCTGAGGTAGCTGGAGCTAATCCCATTTTTGGATGAGAGGCAGGGTGAAAGGTAAATTTGACTTTTTTTCTTTCCCTCAGAAGGCTGATTTTCTTCATTGTTAAATCTTCCAAAACGTCTAATCATTCCTTTTTAAAAATCCAATCATTTTATTGAAGTATTTGAAATGGATAATGATTTCTGATTAATAAAGTAAAATTTTGGATTATTGTTAAATGTTCTGAAAGTCTTCAGTCACACCAAAGGTTTGTGTGCACTTTCCCAGTGTCTCCTAGAAATGAGAAATGTGGCTCAAAGCCTTCATCTTTCAAATTGAACTACTCACTTCTATGCTTAGATATTTCTGGAAGTCCTTGATTGGCCCTAGGTCTTGACTTGATAAGGACAGCAGGATTTCCTCACACACTCACGGTCAGTAAGTTAGAAATAGCAGCTTAATCAGTCTGTCAGCATTATCTATCAGCTGTAGTGAGCCCGCAGCTTTGTCCCGGTGATGGCCGAGGATGTAAGTAATCTACGCTCACACAGATATTCTTAGCTGATTGGCTGGCTACGCAGGTCCTTCGTTGCACTTGGTGGAACAGAGAGGGGCTGATAAGAGATTGTTTGTTGTGTGGACTTGTCTGTTAGTGTGTTTTGACCCTGGACTTGCTCCTGGGCTGCCTCCTCCGGTTTCACTCACAGTCTTCATACCTCACAGATAGGCCACGGTGTCCTCAGCTTCGGGGCAAAGCAACACGTGTCAATTGTGTTTAAATTGCAGGAGATATCCATTCTTGCCATCATGTCTATCTATTTTAACTGGTCCTTTTTACATCAAATCCATTCACAGGATATGCATAGATGCACAAAACCACAACATTATAATACCATATAGAGTCGTTCCTTGTTCTGCCCCAGTAACCCTGATTTTTTAGATTTTTTTTTAGTTCTTGTTTGGTGCTCATTAAATTTCAGGGATAAAATGATTGTTTGGTTAATCATGATGATTAAAAGATAATAAATATAAATAGGCCTAAAAACAACATGGCAACCATAATACTTTAATACTCATAAATAAACATAACATTCCAGTGCACCAATATATACAGTTGTGTTCAAAATAATAGCAGTGTGATTAAAAAGGTGAGTAAACGTCAAAAACATCAAATAAATTGTATTTTAATGAACACAATTGCCTTGGGGACACAGCACTTTCTATTTCAAAGCAAGAAAATTGGAAAAAGTAATTGAATTTGATAATATTTTACAGAAAGTCAAGAAATATAATGTTCAAAAAAATAGCAGTGTTGACATCTGTCTTTACAAACTCAACAATGTACTGTATAAACTAAGAAATGCTTGAAGATTCAACTTTCTTAAGAATCATAACCTCATATTTAGCTGCATAACCACTGTTTCTGATGACTGCTTCACATCTGTGGTGCATGGAGTCAACCAACTTCTGGCACCGGTCAACAGGTATTGCAGCCCAGGACAATTGTACTACGTTCCACAATTCCTCTGAATTTCTTTATTTTGCCTCATGAACAGCATTTTTCATGTCAGCCCACAAGTTTTCTATGGGATTAAGGTCCAGGGATTGTGCTTATTTGAATGCGGTTTGTCTGGAACCATGATTTTGCTTGCTTGCTGGTTTGTTTGGGGTCATTGAAACACCCATTTCGAGGGCATTTCCTCTTCAGCATACGGCAACATGACTTCTTCCAGTATTCTGATGTACTCAAACTGATCCATGATCCCTGATATGCGATAAATAGGACCAACACCATAGTACGAGAAACATCCCCATATCGTGATGCTTGCACCACCATTCTTCACCGTATTCACTGTGTACTGTGGCTTGAATTCAGTGTTTGCAGGACAAGGACAAACTGTCTGTGGCCCTTAGACCCAAAAAGAACAATCTTACTCTCATTCCACAAAATAGTGCGCCATTTCTTTTTAGGCCAGTCAATGTGTTCTTTGGCAAATTGTAACCGCTTCAGCACTTTTTTTTAAACAATGGGACTTTGCGGGGGATTCTTGCTGGAAGCTTGGCTTCACATAGTCGCGTCTGATTGTTACAGTACTCACAGGCAACCTTAGATCTTCTTCGATCCTCCTGGAGCTGACCATTGGCTAAGCTTTTGCCATTCTGGTAATTCTCCGATCCATTTGAATAGTCGTTTGTCTTGTTCTTCCTTGCTTTCTGGTTTTGGCTGCCATTTTAAAGCGTTTGATATCATTTTAGCTCAACAGCCTATCATTTTCTGCACTTCTTTATAGGTTTTCCCTTCTTTGATTAATTTCTTAATCAAAGAACCCTCTTCTTCTGAACAGTGTCTTGAACGACCCATTTTACTTTTAAGGACAAATGCACAGCCAGCATATGTCAGTTGTTTTTTTCACATTATCAAAGACTTCACTTATTGCACTCAGCACTGCTATTTTTTTGAACACGCCCCTTTCAGTTAATGATTCAGTTTCACAGAATCAGCAGCATGCACGCCATGCCTGTTGGGTGTGTTGGTTTTCTATACCTTTACTAAACCTTCTAGAAACGTACTTGCAGTGTAGAAGTTAACATTTTAACAAAAACATTGATTATTTGCTAATGATGTGGGACTGCTATTATTTTGAACACAATTGTATGTCAATATACGAGATATGTGGCAGGGAAAAAAATGTTAGGGAAAAAAATAATAGTGGATGCATGGTGAGGCTTGAGGAGAGGGATGAAGCAAGAAGGTTAAGCACGGAGAGTTGTCCTTGACTTTGCCCTCTACGAGCCTATTCCCAGCCCTCTGCAACACAGTGCATACTGAGCACAGCCTGCTAGATCAACACACCTGTTGTCTCTTTGCCAGGAGGCAACGATGACACACATTGATCTACTCTCAGAGACCAGACGAGTCAACTAACAGCAACAACTGCTATTCACTGAACACCCCAGTATTTCATTCTGAATATATGTGAACCTTTTCCTTTCACCCCAAATAATGATTTCTGCATTCATTTTTATACATTTTTTTTTGAGTTGAGATGATTTGTTGATGAATGTTTGACAGTATTTATTAAAATTAAGTGGAACAAAACCATACACATTTCTGTTTTGGCCCATGCATTACAATCTTGGGGACTTATCTCCTTAAGGTAAATAAATTGTGAAGACATGTTTAAAGGTTAGGGTAAGGCAAATGATTACAAGCCAATGTAATGTCCACAAAAGACATGAGAACAGGGGTCTCTGTGTGTGTGCATGCGTGTGCACGCAGATAAATGTTGAAGGTCAGAGTTTCCCTGATCCCATAACTGAACAGATGTTGCCTGATGTTTACTGTGTGCAGCTAACTCTAGGATTCATTGCTCATGGGAAATACTGTTTACGCAGCGTGCGTGCGTGCGTATGTGCGTGCACTTGTGGGCTCATGCTCTGGAGCTCATGCTCATGTCAAGCTCAGATCAGTCTTGATATCAGACTGTTGCATGTTGAACGTCTATCCCAGCTGGAAGAGGATAACAGGCAGGGTACACCCTGAGCAGTGGCCAGTCAGGCGTAAAACTGACTCATAGAAACTAATTTCATTTCAAATTACATGTTTTGCTCTGTGGGAGGAAACTGGGTTGCATGAGGGAAACCCACATGCATTTGTGAAACATAAAATCCATAAAAGTGCCAACCGGATTCAGCTCAGCCAGTGATTGATGGATGACATAATGTTTAAGCATGTCGCCATGTCAATTTCCGACATGTTCCAGCGTGCCTGGACCGTTGTTTACAGAGGTCCTCTGGTCTTTAATCTGAGATCACATCTTCTCATTAGCCAGCATCGTGCCTCGCTACAGTCTTGACATTGACCAGATGATGCCTTCACACTCTCTCTTTCTCTCTCTCTCTCGATCTCTCTCGATCTCTCTCGATCTCTCTCGATCTCTCTCTCTCTTTGTTCCCTCATTTCTCCTGATCTCCCTCTCCAATTTCATGCATCTTGTCTTGGGGCAGTGATGATCATTTGGGACATGCTGGGACAGGAAATTACTATTTTGTTACATCACTGTTTAAATTGGTTCAAAGGGAGCAGTGGTGCAGCTTTGGGAGCTCTGAAAAAGACATTTTCATGCAGATCCTCCCTAATTTACATTATAACAATGTTTCTATTGCTACTTTTACATGAAAGTATTATATTACAACATGAATTATTTAATGGGAACAGCATTAGATCAGATCCACATTTTTTTAGGGAAATTCAGTCTGAAATGGGAAGGTTAGACCACACCATCTGTTAGGTACATTGAATGATTTACGGAGAATCAAAAATTGGTGGAGCCATTGTTCACACGATTTTAGAGATGAGTTCTATTGTGTTTATAGCTGTTTGATGTGGAAATTGCAAACACATTTTGTGTTTACTATTGTTAGTATCTCCAGTGTATTTTTTCAAATGCTAATCACATATAATTGTGTTTTAGATATTAGTATAACATACTACAGATCAGCTTTGATTCCATTTTGGATTTTTTGAAATGTGTTTGAGAGCGTGTATTGAAAAATAAATCCAGAAAAGCAATATATTCTGGCAGACTACTGGTTTGAGTTTTACATCATTAACATCACACATTTAATTATGAACAGGGGATCCAGGAAGTCATCTTGCTGCTTCCTCATCCTGTTACTTGAGCAAGACAGAATCCAAATTGTTTGTTTGTATTTATGTGTGGGCATCACTGTGGTGCAGTAATTACCACTGTCACCTTTTGGTTTGAATCATGTATCTGTTAGGGCTTTTCTATTTGCACGATCTCCCAAGGCTGCATGACTGTCCTCGAACCACAGTCCAATGACATACTGGTTGGGATTTGACTATTCAGACTCTAAACTGACTGTAGGTATAAATGTGAGTTAGAGCGGTTTAAGTCTCTGTGTGTTGGCGGTGTGATAGGCTGGCATAACATGTTCATGGTGTACCCCACGTCTCACGCCGGATGTTCCAGTAATGTGTGTACGTGTGTTTTGAGTCTAAGTATGGTGGATGCTGAACAAGCCCAGAAAAAAGTATTTTTTTTTCAATTACAATAAGGTGTTCAGATTGAGTTTCATTAAAACTGTTATAAATTAGATTCTTAGTTTTGGCTTTGCTGTACATGTACCTAACTGTAAGTGGTCCACTTAACCTATTTTAAATGACACAATCTGCACTTTTTATTTGCTCTCTGTGCAGGAAGTGGTGACCCTGCCTAATTGAAAGCCTGCTGCCCCCGAACCCTGTCCCCACACCCCCTATCCTGACTGGGTCTTCCGGCTGTCGGCGGTGGATTGGAGCACTCTGGTCAAAGGATTTGCGAGGTGGTTTTTCGGTCTGGCGCCGCCTCCCCCCGGGGCCGGCGTGCGCTCCCAGCAGCCCGTGGTGCCCTGTGCCCCCCCCTCCCCGTCACTGCACAACAGAGCCCATGCCCAGGGTAACACCCGAATATATTTGGTGTCGATAGAGACTTTTGAGTGTTAGATCCTGTAGTCTGAATTCCCCTGTCAGGGCCAAATCAGAAAATATTGAAAGAAAAGTGACTTTTCAAGCAAACAATAGTTGTGCAGCTACCACAACTCTGTGTATGAACATTATATCATTTGACTGGTAATTATAGCCCACCTCATTTTAAAGGTGAATAGCGGCATTTAGTAGTGAGGTTACATAACACAACTGATCCCATCCTCATCTTTGCAGGAGGAGGCGCAGTGCGTCCGCCAGGAGCCATGTGCCTCCCTCACACCAACAATATGGAAAGCAAGCTACAGGTGGCGGGGCAGGGGGGAGGGGCTTCACTTCGACCACGAGGAGGAGGAGGCGTTCCACTGGAGCCCTTCATACACCAGGTGAGAAATAAAAGTTTGTCTCATAGAAATATCGTTGTAAAGAGGTAATTCTACGTTTGTGATATCATTGTTTTCACATCTGTATGATGTACAACATTTGATTGGAACCAAACGTTGTCACATTTTTAACCCTTCACATTTATTTATTCATTTACAGAAAAAATATAAACTCTTAATACTGGTTTATATTTTACAAAATTACAGCAGATATAGTGTTAATCAAGATATCTTTCATTTATTGTCTTTTAACCTTTATTGTCATTGTCTAAAGATAACAAATGACGAGAAATTCAGACACATATATATATGTTTTTGTAGAACATTTTCCTTTTCTATGCTTTCATGTGTGTTTGTGTGTTGATAGGTGGGGGGTCACACCAGTATGATGCGTTATGATGATCACACAGTGTGTAAGCCTCTGATCAGCAGAGAACAGCGCTTCTATGAGTCTCTGCCTCCTGAGATGAAGGAGTTCACTCCAGAGTATAAAGGTCAGTCACATCTCTGTGGAGCCAAGGCTGCTGGTGGGAGAGAAGTAGACAGACAGAAAGCGAGAGAAAGAAGGACAGATGTTTAATGGAGGAAAAAGGGGTTTAGCTGCTCTGCTCTTTGTCATATTTGTCATATACTGTTGCTGTTGCAACTTGCTTTTGCTATAGTTACGGACCTAAACACACTAAACACAGCCAGTGCACACACACACACACACACACACACACACACACACACACACACACACACACACACACACACACACACACACACACACACACACACACACACACTTTTCCGCAACTTTAATTAATACCATTTGTTAGGGCTCTGTTTGGTGTCTCTCTATGTCATGACAGTCAGCCAGCTCACAAAACATTGGGACCATGTTGAAGTGTGCTGTAGACGATTTGTTATTTGGGTGAAAATGTGCAGAACCATTAAGAGCCTGTATTTTTGCTCCGTTCTGTCAGGTGTGGTGCTGGTTTGTTTCGAATGTGACTCTGACGGCTATATCAACCTGGTGGCCTACCCCTACGTGGAGAGCAACACTGAAGGAGGGGCCACAGAGCAAGAGGACCGAGACCCGCCAGAGAGAGAGCAGCCGAGGAGGAAACACTCCCGCCGCAGCCTCCATCGCTCCTCCTCTTCCTCTGAGCACAAGGATGAGCGGCCAGACAGGAGGGAGTCGCAAGAGACTGATGCATCTGAAAAGTACGATGTTTCCTGTCTCTGTTTTATAGAATTGTTAACTAAATGTCTTTGGGTTTGGATTCATCCAAAGCATTGGACTCGGACTGCAGGAAATTTCAATTCATCCTTTCACTATTTTATGAAATTTAAGCATAGGTACTATCCTTGCAAATTTTTTTCGAATGGCAACGTGCAATTTGCAAGAAACAAGAAATATGCTTAACCTGCGAAACAGCTTACATCTTTCCAGTAGGTATATTATATAGAGTCCAGCATACTTATTCATTCGCCGATAGGTGCCTCTGCGTGTTGGCCCTGTGATAGTCTGGTGATTACCTGTCTAGGTCAAACGACTTTTTGCCCAAAGTCAGCTGTGATTGGCTCCAGCTCCCTGCGCGACCCTGAAAGGGTGAGTGGTATAGACAATGATTGATGGATCCTCTCACCCTCATCTTCTTCTGTCCTACTGCAGTCTTGCAGAGCTGAAGAGTCCCAGAGTTGACCCAAAGATCCACTCGGATGTTCCCTTCCAGATGTTGGACTGGAACAGTGGTTTGACATCAGAGAAGATCAGCTATAATCCCTGGAGTCTCCGCTGCCACAAACAGCAGCTCAGCCGCATGAGGTCCGAGTCCAAGGACCGCAAACTCTTCAGTATCCTTCGTCTGCCAATTACACCCACTAATAATCAGCCGTCTTTGTGTTTTCATTTGACCAAAACAGTTTAAAATAACGTACACGCTGTCTCCAGAGCTTTCAAAAATAACTGAGATGGGAATCTCAGGTTAAAGTTTGCGTTGTGATCATCGGCTTCAAAGTGAGCAGACTGCAGCTGCCTGGAAAACAGCCGCACAGTCCTTAGCAAGGACCATCTGTTTTTGGCGAAAGCAGATTAAACAAGGCTGCAGTCATCTTGAATTTTAGAAACAATATTTTGTTTTGAAACTAATTAAAATCTTTGTTCGTGTTTACAAAATTCAAAATCTGGGAAATTATAAGCTATTGTATACAAAAAAAAAAAAAAAAAAAAAAGTAAAGCGCCAATTTGGGTAGAACTCCATAATGTTTCAGTTGTGCTCCTTAACTGCATTGTGTTAACCAGAGTTCCTGTTGTTGGAGAATGTGGTTCACCACTTCTCCTACCCCTGCATCCTGGACCTGAAGATGGGCACCAGGCAGCACGGAGATGATGCGTCCGAGGAGAAGGCAGCCAGACAGATGAAGAAATGTGAACAGAGCACTTCAGCAACGCTGGGAGTCAGAGTGTGTGGCATGCAGGTACAACAATGACTTGTCAACTGGAGTGGCCCCGTCACTACACCACGAGAGAATGTGGGAAAAATAATGTGAACCTCATTTGCCTTTCAGAAAGGTCTTACTCCTACTTCCTCAGCTACTACCATTACCTTTAGTAAGGCATAACGAGTGTAGTATGTATAAAGGAGCATTCATGAGGAAGGGAAGTTAGAGTGTTTAGTTTTAATATGAGTGCACATTTTCTACCAATATTCCAAGCTTCCTACTAATAATCATGATAATAATAGTTTAGGTCTCGTAAGACCTGATTTTATTTTGAAATCTTAATGTGCACCTTAATCTGATGTTTACACAATAAAATAGCCTAGCACTGAACAAGGGAAGCTGTGTGCATAATGTATGAATATGAACGGTTGTGTGTTACTGTTACCATTTTTCTCTGCAGGTGTACCAGCTCAACACAGGTCACTACCTCTGCAGGAACAAGTACTATGGCCGCGGCCTGTCGATCGAAGGGTTCCGCCAGGCCCTCTACCAGTACATGCATAATGGAAAGGGCCTGAGGCAGGACCTCTTTGAGCCAATTCTGAATAAGCTTCGCAGCCTGAAGGCGGTGCTGGAGAGCCATGCTTCCTATCGCTTCTACTCGTCCTCACTGCTCATCATCTATGAGGGAAAGGTGGGTCAGGATTGCACACTGGGCTCCTCTAGCCTTAAACCATCAATTAACATGTTGCTTACTACTGGGGAAGGAAGTCATTATTTAACCGCGGATGTATGAATACTTGACTGTCATTTACTTATCTTTAAAGATGGGTTTTGTCTTTTCCTGGAGTTTGTCTATATTCGAGTTATTTTTTCTTGCATATAATGTGGATGACCCTGATGAAGGCCACAGGAGAAAATTGTATTATTGCGTATCCTAAAAAAATATGACAGTCCATCCCCCTAGTGTCAGCATTTTGGTCACAGACTCTTATTTGAAGCTGTCTTAATTTATTTCATCTGACTGCTCCTGATACACAGACACAGATACAGTAAGTAGAGGACCTTAAAGCTGATCTGTACATTGTGATCGATGTCTGTGTGTAACAGGTTTAAATGGTGAATATATGTCAGCCTTCTGTCTCCATAAGTCAATAACAAAATCTGAATATTTCTGGGGGATTCAAAAGGAAAACGTTCTCTTTTTTCAGAGGCTGTGTTAGTGTTAATCTGATACTCAATGCCGTGTTTGCTCATGTCTGTAGGAAACCGAGGGCCCCACAGTCCTCAGCTCTGGGCAGCACACAGCCTGGCAACAGAAGACTCCTGTGGCTTCTGCAGAGTCCGGGCCCAGGCCCCACACTCCTGTGGCCCACGACATGCCGTGTAAGACGGACAAGACCCAGAACCCGGACCCAGGTTCACTTTCCTCTCAGGGATCTGGACGGAAGGCTCCACCTCCCCCGTCCCCTCATCCTTCCCCACAAGCCCCAACCTCCGTGTCAGACTGCCACTCCTTCACCCCGCCTACACCCGCGCCTCACTCCCGTCCAGACTCTTCCTCCTCTTCTTCCCCCGATTTGATTTCCTCTCCCCGTCCTCCCGCTCCTTCATCCAAGCAGCCCCCCCATGTGGACGTTCGTATGATCGACTTCGCCCACTCCACCTATAAGGGTTTCCGCGGAGACACGGCGGTGCACGATGGACCGGACCGGGGCTACATGTTTGGACTGGAGAGCCTGGTCCGAATCCTGGAGAGCCTGCGGGACGGCAACCTGCCATAGCTCCAAACACCCAAACACACACACACGACACACAGACAAGAAGAAAAGAAAATCACATACACTGCTTGTTGTAAGTTAGTTTAGGTCGTGCTGCTGAGACATCTCAGCTGTAAATATGAAACAGGGTTCTCCAGGACATCACCATGGTAACATGGGCATTCTACAGACAAGTAGTTTCTACAGCAATGGAGAGGAGGTGGGACAGTGGAGCTGAAATGGTAAACCTCTGCACAACACACACCTCTGGTTGTACATCTATACTTGTGAGGAACCTTATGGTCATAATGCATTCCCTTGCTCCCAACCTTGGCCATCACAATTAAAGGCCCCATACTTACCCTATACTTGGCATAAACGGTCCTCAAACCTTTGCTGCCATGCTCCCTTCCGATAAAGAACTAAATAAGAATAGCTGTACCTCCAGCTGACATTGCAACAGCCCATTTGATTAGCTAGTGTTGTCTTGTCCTTGCATCCAAACATTTTGCAGTTTTATGTGATAACATAGCAGATTTTATTTCATGTGTCAAAGTTAAAACCAATGTGAGTTGGTACCTATTATTTACACCTGGAGGTGTAATGGTTCTGTAATTGCTTGAACCAACTGGAGGATGCAGAGACCAGCCCAAATGCTCACACTCCTGAGGTCTAAGCCTAAGAGTTGTCCTCACAAGGATAGACAAACAACAGCAGACACATACAGATCTGCATACACACATCCTGGGAACACTTGTCAGTGGAGCTGCTTCGTGGCCGAGAGAGAGCATCCTCCCTGAACAACCAATCAGTTGAATCCCAGGGACCTCGCCCAGAAGTTCGTCCATTCTCACTTTCCTCATACCACTTCTCTTTCTCTACAGAAACCAAATCTTGACAGGTGAAGAGACTCTTTCAGCATTTTCTTGAGAATGCACTCAGAAACACAAACATGCATCTGTTTCAGTAATGGATGGCAATGCTGGATGGCAAAAGGGAGAACGGGGATAAAGTGAAACCCAAATTTGCATCATAGAAGTGGGCTTTAAGGAGAGAATATAGATCCTTTTTTTAAATGCTATGTGTCCATTTAGTGGGCTTAATTCCAAAACATTAGTCTGTTCCTGTTAAAATCATCCTCTCTGGATCCTTGTGACGGTGTCAGTTTCCCAACTATAGTGACTGGTCTATATTTGTCATCTTGTCAACAAATCCCATGAAAACAACAATTAATTCATCATACTAATAGGTATTTTTCTTGGTATCTTATCCTATTCATTGAAATATAAAACTTAATTGTTATGAAATACACATCAGTGTTGCTTCAGTGGATGACGTGTAGTCATAGTAGTCACTGAACTCGGTGCCGAAAAAAACAAATGCACTATTTCTTAATGTTAAATTTACAGTTAAAACTGCAGTGATAAGCCAGTTGGGGAAATTACTGAGCATTTTTTTAATGAAAGTGTGTCAAATGTATTTATTATTTAGTTATTTTTATATATGTTGTTTTTTGGGGGGGTTATTGCATGCCTTAATTTAATAGCTGACAGCAAAAAGATGATCTAAAAAGAAGTCACCTGACTGGATACATGTTGCAGGTCATAGTCTCTGCTCTCATTCTTGAGCGAGCACACATCAGGAACAACAGTTTTCTCAGTTATCATGGGATGGGATGATGTCAAGAGTAAATTAAAAGTTAAAGCCAAGGTGTGCAGAAAGAAATCAAATTAAAATTGGATCCTGTAATATAATCAAGGGTGCCGGAAAGGGCTACTTAATGAACGTTGAGGTGGGATTGTTTAGTCACCTATGTATTTGTCGGATTAACATGATCTTGTATAAGGAAGAGAAGTCAGGCAGTTGCAAGAGACACATGGCTTGAGTTCACCCTTGCATGGGATTTGTTGACAGAGTAGAGCCGGCCTTGTTCTTTACACTAGGGCTGGGTGACATAGTTGAGCAACATATGACATATGCATATGTGAACGAAGTCACAACATAGTAATCTGACCAGAATGGCACAAATTAATTGGTTATGTAATTTGCTAGGAATCATTTAGTCAAAGCTGATTACATTAATTTATTTGACTCACAACAAAGTGACTTTCACCCAGCCTGGCCATAAAATTGTCATGACCCAAAAAAGTGCAAATCATTTTCGTGTCAGTTTCGGCTAAATTGGCCACAGTCTCTTTACTGAGGATGACATTGTTTTATCTCATCTGATGGGATTGTCACAGCCAATCACCCACAATTTCCAGAGACTCGCAGTGACCCTGCACCACCCCCTGCTGGACAAGAACAGGAACCTAACCCCAGGAATAGGAGTGAGCAAATAGAAATATTTTGTATTTGGTTTATCAAGGTGATAATTTATTTTTTTATTGTACCTTTACCCATATGGGCGGTTAATGTTTCATCTCTCACACGTCTCTCCCCCTAAATGTATAAACTGTAAAGAAATTAGCATCAAAGAGACTGTGTGAAAGGTCACAAGTATTAGCAGTATTATTTGAGCTGACTCAAATCTGTTTCATTTTTCATTAACTCAGCCTCAGTCTGATACTGACTCTGCATCGCCAGACTAAACCAGACACACACAGCATTTCCAGACTTGAGTTTGCTCACTGAGCCCAACACCTCTGCCTGCTGTGGCAGTGTTGCTTTGATTGGAAGCTTTTCTTGAATGTGTGCGTGCGTGTGTGTGTGCGCGCATTAGAGTAGATGTAGATGCCATCTTTAGTCTTTGGTTTGTGTCACTTCACATTTAAGGAGGTAGTATAGAACTGCATGCACGTTTTCGTCCTTTTGTTTGAGTCCGTTTTCAGCACAGCGTCAAACCGTCTCGTTCCAGTCCTCACAGAGTCTAAAGCAGACGACCCACGTCTCCTCCCAGATTGTGATATTTATTCATGGATATTAGCCTCAATTATTGATTGGAGTTATCTAGCAGCATTTCCTGCATCAGTGGAAATAAGTGAGATTAAATCTTTACAGAAACCTTTGGACTCCTGTTGTAATTACTGACACCAGACAGCCTCATCCAACATGTGAAAACTTCTTATATCGGAGGGGTTAGGTAACTCATTATATAGGAACTGCTTCCATTGTGGTATGTTTGTTTGTTACGTTCTACAACAAATGAAACGGCTACATTTTACACATTGTACCCACAAAACTCTGCCCTGAAAACAACAGGTTAACAATAATAATAATCAATCAATACAATCAATAAAAAATTTAGAAACCTTATCTAAAACAGTACTAAACATACCACATTTCTTTTTCACCAAGAATAATATTTAAAACTAAATACAAATGGAAAAAACATAATTTTTGCTTAAGCAAATTTGACATGATTATGTTTATGATATAGTTGGGTCATCTATAGCAATTCCTGTGACCGCTGAGACTGGAAGTTCATTTTTAAGTGGATCTGTCATCTATGAAAGCAATAAACGCATTTAGTCCCTGTGCCCCTTTGGGAGGAAATTCTGAAAGTCTTTTTACAGTTTTTTTTTACGTATTTGATATATTTACATCTTTCTGACATTTTTATGCATGAATGCATCCTCTTCAATGTACTTTACTTTCAGACATCATATGCAAATAATAAACGCTTTTTTCAGAAAGGGAAATAAGTTAACTTCTGATAACACAGTAAAATAAAAAATCTTATTGCTTTTGGTTATTTCTGTTAAATATATCTATGATGTGGGAAACCACACAAGAAATATTTTGCCATGTTCATATTTAACCACAATCTTTCGATTTTGTCTGACCCCTCACTCCTGCGTCACCCCAGCGCATTGCCCTGAAGACCATACAGGTCATACTTCTGGTACAGGATGTAGTCCTTCAGTCGCCCTGGCAACGGCAGGGAGCCCATGAAGATTGGCGCTCGGAGACGGCGTCGCCCGAGACATCGACGGATCCGCAGCCGACAGAGATGCTGCAAACAGCGGGCGTTTTCTGTGGAGCAGGAGGAGGAAGATGGAGATCAATTTGGTTTCACCTGTGTTCCTAGTTTATCTGGATCAGTGAAGTTTGACTAAGTTCACCCTGTAGCCTGCAGATGTCGGGCCACTGCTGCTGCTCCATCAATGCCGCCTTTAGCTTGGAGCACAGGACTACGTGATCCACGTAGTCGAGCAGGATGAGAACAACGTGACCTGAGAGGTGCCTCAGCCAGGTGAGGGTGATGACCTCACAGAACTACACGGATTGACAGACAGACAGACAGACAGACAGAGAGAACTAAAAGTCATACTCAAACCTCCAACGGGGTCACCCGTCACCTGGCTGGAGTGACACAGGTGTGTTCTTAGTCAGAGGATTGCAAATCACTGCTTTTCACTCTGGTGATGGACTGCTCTCTTAGATTAAGTATTTTTGGAGGGTTAAGGTGCCAGTATTGTCCTTCTCCGGTTTTTCCTTTACTTACAAGTATCAGACAACTTTTTTGTGCATGTGAACAATTCAAATTATGACTGTCTGCGTCGAAAGGATGAACAGACATCGACAACATTGATCCTGATGAACCTGAATCATCACGTTTGCATTCCTGGTCATGTTTCTATGAGGCGTCTACCTCAGTGTGACCCCACCCTGATGAACTGGTCTAGATTCATCGTATTACCGAGGTGTCTTTGATCACAGTGTTGCTCCATCCCTCATAGTCCTCAGGGATATGGGAGGCCTCGCCGTAGGCACAGTGGAAACAGCTCTCTATGTTGTAACCATAGTTACACAGCATCCTGAGGACCATCTAACACACACCAGAAAAAAAGCTGGATTACATGTTATTAAAATGATAAAGCTGGAACTGCTGATGCTGAATGAGAAGAAATGTTATTCATAATGTTTCGGGAATAATATTCAACATCTGCTGTTTACCTCGTCTTTGAGTGCATACTGCAGGGCTGAGGGAAAGTGTGTTGTGTTGATGTTGCAGTAGTAGTTAACATTGGCTCCAGACCTCAGCAACAGGTGGATCAACTCATAGTTTCCCAAACGCAGTGCGACCTGAAATACAGTCGCTGGATCAGCAGCAGGGTCAGCTATCTGCATTTTTATTAAATGTTTTTATTTTTTTACCTGCAGACATTTCACTGGGTCCTGGTTAGCCATCGCTCCAGCCTCCAGCAGCAGTTTGGCTGACGGCACATCATTATTGGACACAGCAAAGAAGAGAGCTGACTTCCTCTCGTCGTCATAGATACGCTGAATCCAGGAATGGAGCATGTAGTTGGGGTCATAACCGGCATCTAGCAAGGCCTGATAGAGGAAAGGGAGGTGAGATATCGGTTTGTTCATGATAATTTGGCTACAAATCCTAAAGTGAGCAAACCATCAATTATTTTCCTTTTTAGTTGACACTACTGTGTCATCATTGTTTTACTAAGGACTCAGAACCAATCTTTATGTGGTAAGGTGTTCCGCCGCAGAGACTGCTAAAACAGCTAACTGTTGCAGCTTTATTGCGTGTTTTCTATAATGAACTGTTTGTAAGTGAATGTTTGAGTTTAACGGACACAAAGAAGCCAATTGATAACCTAAAGACACACATCTGCCTCAGAGGTCTTTCTGATCCTCCTGTGACACCTTCTGTCCTGAAGACCTACAGTAAAGCACAGTTTCAGTTGTGTGGAGGAAGTTTCACAGCAGTGGCACAAACTCAAATCTGCTGCACAATACCGGGCTTACTGTGTTCTGAATTTACTGACAAACACACACACACACCTTGATGCAGTGTGTGTGTCCTCCAGCTGCAGCAGAGTGTAGAGGACTCATCCCACTGTCCGTTACATCTGCCATTGACGTGACGGGAATCAGCAGCTTTAAAGCTCTAAACACGCACACATAAAGAGAAATTGAACCTGTTGTTTACCTTGTTAAATTTGAACAAAAAGAGATTAGACATACAAAAATGACTGTACATACATTAACTCAAATAGGAGTATTAATAAAAGGCTCCATTGGATCAGCACTGTATTTTGATAATGGAGGGGGACTGTGGTGGAGGTTAATTCTGGTACTTTCTGAATTTTTTCTCCACTAGAACTACTGATAAGAATTGGAATGTTTACTTTTTCATATAAAATTAGTTTAGAAGACAATAATATATGATCAAATATTAGAAGGTTTACTCTAGGTGTCCTCTGTGTGCGACGCTGTGGATGGGCATATGTCTTGTGTTTTTTGCGATGCTGGCATCTGCGCCATATTCCAGCAGCAGACTGATGACAGCGGGATCTCCAGCCGATGATGCCTCGTACAGGATGGACGCTTCATCCTGCGCCTGGGACAGGAAGTCGGCACCTGCAGTACACACAACAACACAACACAGCAGGTTAGAACAGTAGTGCCAAGTGACATGCACTGAAACATTGTGGTCTGTGATCAAGTGTTAATCAGCCAAGATTGGGTTTTAGGAATATGTGAAAATAAATGTGATTTTCAAAACATAAGAGTGTCATACATTTTGAAATTTGAATCAGTTTCTTAATAATGTGGAATTTGCTTAAATCAAATATTCTTTAGTGGAAGAACCTAAAACTGATGATGATAGTGGGAGAGGTGGCCTAGTGGTGAGGACACAGGCATTGGACCAGAAAGTTGCCGGTGCGAGGCCCAGTCGAGGTGGTCTCCCTCTGGCAGGGAATGCCCTTGAGCAAGGCACTAACCTCATCTGCTCCCCGGACGTGCGTTTGCATGTGCATGTTTGTATGGGACGATGTGCAATTCTAAATCTATACAGCTCCATTAATTATCCACACTCTGATCTGGCCTTGCTTAAAGTTTAGTACTCAGCAGAGAATACATCTACGGTAGCTCGTGTACCTCTTTTCAGTAGTATATGCACCACCTCCAGGTGTCCGGCCTGAGCAGCCAGAGCCAGTGGCGTGAGGCCACAGTGGCTGCGAGGGTCTGGCCGGGCTCCGGCATCCAGTAACAGGGTCACTAGTGCTGCTCTGCCCATGCGCGAGGCCTCGTGGAGGGGTCGGCGTCCCTGACATCCCTGCTGGTTCACCCTGGAGCCCTGCAGGAGCAGCAGCTTCGCCAGGTCAGGCCTGTCCAAACGGATGGCTGCAATAATACATGATGACTGAGCTAATCAGATGATGAAATTTGACTTTTTGAGTCAAATTGTGGTTTATTGTCTTGTATATTACAGATAAATAAATGATTTTGTTTGTGTTTTTTTTTACACTTATTGGGTAAAGGTTGCCTGTTGTCCACAGGTTACTTGTTGGGGCATCTGAGAGGGGATTTCATTTTCGGCGTTAAAAGCCGCCTTCGATAACTGAAACAGTATGGTTTTATTGGATTTTTATTTTGACATTTGTTGGTCTTGTTTATATGTGCGGCGGAAGTGACGTGCTCGGGAGCGAAAGACTGGACGCGAGAGGCAGACGCGCTGTGGACGGCGGTCTCATCAGGATTACTCCAGCCAGATACTTTATTTTGTTTTGCCTTCTCACGGATCGCGGAGAGGATTTCCGGCAGCCCGAAGACCGACGGTCTGCGGAGGTGAGTTTTTTGCACAGGGAAACAAAAAAAGGGCACCTGCGCTGCTTCGCCATGCTTTCCTCCCAGAATTTTAGGGGGGTTTGATTGGTGTGTGGTTTGGCGTGTTTATGACTGAGTTATGTTTAGTGACGGGTGGGTGTCGTTTTATTCGTATTGTTCCTATGTTCGGGAAAGCGCGTTAAGATTATTATTAATATTATTTATTTGTATTTATTTATTTTGTATTGAACGAACAGGGCAGACATCGGGTCCGCCTGTACATTGTTTTTGCGTTGTACCTTTTCCCATATTATTAAGTTTTTACATGAGGTGAATTGTTAGAATTGGACATAAGTACCAGGCAAAGACAGATACAAGTTTTCATTGATCTCTGAAAATTCAGAATGAAGGCTGAACTTGAAAACTGTGTAACATGAAAGTGCAAGGTCAGCAGTGACTGGTCATCCTACCAACAAGCAGTGGTGAGTCCTGGTCTTGGTCCTGACTGTCCGCCTGGGATCCAAGGTCCAAGAGAAAGGAGGCGTTTTCTATCAGACCCCGTTCGACTGCCACAAACAGAGGAGTCTGACCAAGGAGGTTTCGACGCTCCAAAGAGTCCGGGCCTGAGGCTGGAGAGCAGGACACTTTGCTCAGCATGATTCATCATCAGATGCGTTTAATCTGTGAGAGTTATTTTGTTATTGCAGATTTTGCAAACCTTTGGATGTAAGCTCCAGGATGGTTTTGTTGCTTTGAGCTGCTGCTTCATGGAGAGGAATCCAACCTCTGCTGTCTGTCTGGAGAAACGTATCCTTTTGTTTGATACTCAGATTCTTCAGGAACTTCTCGTTACCTGCAAGGAAAGACAGGCTCAGACATGTTCAAAGTCTTCCAAGAATATAATAATTAGTGTATCATGTTTGTTTGTTTTTTTGCAAAAGTCTGATCCTCTAAAATTCACATTCAAGTTTTGATCAAACCACAATTAAATGTATGGAGCAGAATTTCTATAAGCACTGAGAACATGGTGCTCTGCTACAACTCCACTGGGGGCTAACTTTTTCCATAAATGTATTCTATAAAAACTATGAAGGTAACATTTTGATACCTTAAATATTTGTCATAGAAGCTGTGGACCGCAGACATTGTTAAGGTCAATCCTTATGATTGGGACGAAGCTTGGGTCTGATTGGTTAGTGTGATTGATTAACACTTCTGTTTGTGCTTCAGGTATTAAATCAACCTGACCCACATTTCACTACAGACGACAAGCAAACCAAAAGTGTGATACATGTGTAATTTATAATAGATACAATTACATTTTTATCACATTGACTTACTTATAAAACATACACACACACCACACCTTACCTTGTCTTATAGCAGTGAAGAGTGTGCTGCTGTCTGCTTCTCTAATGGGAGGAAAAACATATTACATAATAATTATTGTTTTGGAATATATGCTACAATAAACAATTCAATCAGGATGTTCGTCAAGTTAGTTTTATCCTGGTTACTCTCACTGACCTCCTGTCGTCTGGTGTTGAGGAGTCTTGTGTCTTGTGAGTTTCCTTCTGTTTTTGGTTCTCCATCAGACTCTGTTCTATCATGTACTGAATAGCTGCATCATCATCATCGTCCGTCCCTTCAAACCTAAATCTCTGAACCTCCATGTTGTCCACATTAACAGCCCTGGCCCCAGCGATCTTTCATCATGTGAAGTCAGTCAGCAGTTTGCAAACATTTAAAACATATTTTGCACTAAAGTGATCAGTAAATCATATTGTAAAAACAGAACATTTTGCCTCTCATGGTGTGCTAATAGATGTGACTAAATTACCTTGTTTTGTTTTTCGGGTGGTTCCGTCTGCTCAGTGGTGGAGTCCGTGCTGATTAAAAGAGGATCTGTTTTTGTTGCTGGAAGAGGCAGGAGGTGTTCTATGACCTGTGGCTGAAACCAGAGCTATGTGACTGAGTAGGTTATATTAATAAATGCAAGTTTCTAAGTTAAGAAAGCCAAGTCACTCTCTGGATCTACTTATTGTTCCTGGTAAAGTTAACTAGTATGGCGATAATCCGGAGAAGCCAAATAACTTGCTGTTAAGCTGTCTGGGTGTGGGGGTTATGGACACGAGGACATGTTACTATATTTAATCTAGCAGCTTTTAGTGTATGCAGTATGATCAGCAGACAGTGAGCGAGACTTTGCCAACCATGTATAACTTGCAACCCTTTTCATGATATACCCTGAGAGGAAGAAACAGTAATTGTGTGCTGATTATAATACACATGTGAAAACATGGATAAGGAAATGTACCTTTTTTAAAAATAAATTTTCTAGACGGGGCCTCCAGATAATGTGTTTAGGGTATTGACCAAATTACCAAAATCCTATTGACCAAGTAAACCCAGGACTGCTGGGCCCCGTTTTAGTTATCCAACCATTAACAGGAGACTGTATTTTCTAAATTAGTAAGCAATCCCCAATTACACTAATGTAAATGACACATGTACATTTGTAAATAAAACCATCAAAGCAAGCATACCTGACTCATTTACCCGATAATGTTTTGTGTAGGAACATCAGTTTCCAATTTTTGAACCCTTATGAATCTACATGTAACCAATGCGTTTTAATACATTGACTAGTGAAACAAATCGTATATACTTTCGATATTGGCCCATAGCAAACACAAAATCTATAAATCTTGGAGGAAACCCATTTCAAACTGTACAAATAGATAAAAAATGTAAGTGACAAAACAATAAGCCCATGAAACAACCAGACTGCAATTGAAAACATGTTTATTTTATTTTATGCTTCAACTGTTTATGATCTGGGTCTCTCCTTCTTGCCTTTGTAAAGAGCCAACAGAGACACGTTGGCAACCTTGACCACCTTGAAACGAACTCCAGGAATGTCACCAACAGCATGACCTTTACGTCCAAATCCTGCCACCAGGACCTCATCGTTCTCCTGATAGACAGAAGGAACATGAAAAGAACAGTCAGTGATTTAAGGAGAGACAGTTAGAGGGGCAAGAAAGACCAAATAATGACACATATGTATTTTTTGAAAAACTCAACTACAGACTAAATTTGCTGAGGCTGCAAGAATTCACAAGATGAGCAGAAACTGGGCTGCGCCAACATTTTCACAAGTGTTAATTTAGAACAAAATACATTGTTCCTTGACAATTTGAACCTGGAGTAAATTTAATATTTCAACTGCGAGCCATCTGTTCAGATTGGTAATAACTTTCATGTTCCATCACATTACTAACTATTCTTCATATCAGTGACATGTCAATGCCTGCAACAAGGCTGCTTGATAAGCTGTAACACAAGGTTGTATATAATGTTGGCCTTTACCTCAATGAAGTTGAGGCAGCCGTCGTTGGGGACGAAGGCAGTGATCTTCTTGCCGTTCTTGATGAGCTGCACCCTCACACATTTCCTGATGGCAGAGTTGGGCTGCTTAGCTTCCACACCTCTGTAGTGGGGAAACACATGAAAATCATCAACACACTTAATCTTTAAATCAGTTAAATTATCAGGAAGGAAATGTCAAGGGCACATATCACATGTAAACGTTAAACGTGAAGATACCAGTCTGTAAACACCTAAAGTTAGAATATTTTGATAACTGCCATGTTTATTTGAAATGTGTCTATTGTGGTTGCTTCGCACTGTGTGTGTGTGTGTGTGTGTGTGTGTGTGTGTGAGATGCATCAATGGATTAGTTGCACAAAGTGAATTTACCAGAAACCTAATGAATGCTAAACTTCCAGGATGCAGTGAAACAAAGTTAAAATGCATAAAAGTTGAGCTCAAAATCTCATCACTGATGCTCTTGTGGTACTCACACTTTTTCTAGTACGATGCCCTTGGCATGAGAGGCTCCTCCGAAGGGGTTAGCCTTCAGGGCAGTGCCAAGATGGGCTTTCTTGTACTGTTTATCGTGCCATTTCTGCTCACGGCGGTGGTTACGGAGCTTCCTGGCTGTACGCAGACCACGACACTTCCCTGTAAAACAAAGACATACAGCAATTCCGTCAGATTAAAGAAAATAACCTGTCGTCTCCACCCCCTGATTCCTTCTTCCCTGTAGGGTGCAGAGACCTAGATTAATTACTTCACCTTTACTAACCTTTGTGAATCAGTACTGAGCGTTTTAATGTAGCACTTCACTAAAAAATGCTGCTTTAGCAAACTGCGCCAGTGAACGTGGCTAAATGCTATTAGCAACTGACGTGAGACTGAGCACGCGTATGATCCCCCGATCCAACATAAGAATGGAACAATCGGGAATTAAATGTTTTTAATTATAAAGGTGCTCACTTAACTACCCGAATATAACAGCTAGCGAAAAGCCGTAAGTAGGTGTTTCATGCTAAGCTAGCTTTGCTAACTCGCCGCCTGTGTTTTAGATGTGTTATGGCCGCTCCACGTTGCGGCGGAAGACTAGTGTAAAACGGTTATTGTTCAACCTGGGTGTGGATTTTAAACGGTACAAACATGCCAAATATTATTCATTAGTTATTTATACAAGGCATCGGCGTGGATAATGGCTGAAAAAATGAGTATAACTCGGTATTTTTTATTAGATTTGAGACATACCCATGTTTTCACAAACGAGCCTGGGACCGAAAGGAAGGATCCAGGGTGCACCGCGGTGAAGTTGAGTCTGAGGACCCCAACTGGGTGTGGCCACATAACATGCCTGACTGAAATGATCACTGATCTGCGTTGCATGTCATTTAAAAAAAAAATCATATTAAATATGTCGTGATGATTAAATATGGTATTTTATACAATATATAAGTACACCTTTAAAAAAAAAACATTTTTTCCAAATAATTTTAATTAATATTTTTTTTTTCATATATTGTAGGAATTTTATTTATATTTTGTAGGTTGGATTATTAACTGTTTTTTTTTCATTTAGCATATATTTACTCCAGTCCAACACAACACAGTTCAACTGCTCCACCAATTGCATTCTCCTATATCTCCACAGTTGAATCAATACCTTTAAAAATATTTTAAATGTAAACTGAACTTTATAACTAGAATCTCAATATACCAGATATAGTGATAATTGAGGTTTATTAAGTAAACATTTTCAGCTTATTTGAAGTCAGTTGAATCTTAATCGAAAGAAAATACTGTATGTCTGTAAGTTTGGAAGCAATTTGAAAAGGCCTTCTGTGCAAAGCTAAAACAAACAGTTATGTAGTGAAAACCTGAATGTCTGAATGACACTCATAAATAAAGCTAGCAATGTCATGTGTTCCAAGTCTGAAAGGGGTCTATGTATCCTTCAAAATAGGATGTTCATCATGATATTTCACTGTATTTCTTAAAAAAACATTTGTCAATCAGTATACGAATGATTGCTTTTTCTATTCAGGGCCATTAGATAGAAGTGAGTTGGAATCCACCAAATAAATCTTACATACTTTGCTACTTTTGCTCAGTCTATTTGTTATTTTGAGCTTTAATCTGCTGAAATGAAATGTGTTTTTGACTAAGCTGACCTGAAAATGAGAGAATGTGGGAACAGCATATCTTCAACCAATAGGTGGAACTCCCAACCCTGCCTCCCCCTGTCCCTGTCTGATTGGATGATTCATGAGTCTGTCATGGGAGCTTAGAGACAGTGGGCTGATTAAAGTAGATTACTTGTAGGAGGGGGGGGAGCATCACACTCTGGTCACTACAGTGATGGCTTCGCTTTTGAAACACTGCTGCATCCTCCTCATTGCTCTCCTTCAATATGAGTTGATTACATGTCTCAACCAACAACTTGCTGACAGGTAGGTGGAGAGGCGTAGAGGCCAAGATGTCAAGTAGTTTTACTTTGATAAATAACACGGTTGTTTCTGAGCCACAGCTGACTCTCTAATCTTTGACTCTTGAAATGTTCAGCTCCCACTGACCAGACCCTATGTGCAATTTCATTCATTTATCAGCTTTATTATTTATTTAAAACTATTCTGTTTTTTTCGATTTGGTAAACAGTGTGAGAAGCCAAAAAAACAGCTATAATTTAAACAATTTGTCGATGAATCAATTAATTGAATAAAAAGTCGAGGCAACTATTTTAAGTGAGTATTTTTTTTACTTGTTTTTTAAGTGAAAACGCCAAAATGTTCACTGTCAATTAAGGACGCCGTGTTTCTTGAATTAAAGACAAACAATAAAAGTGTGGAGGCGGATTGAGTTGTAGGCAGGGATGTTTGAAAACTGTCTGCGGGCCCCAGGCAAAAATACAATTACAGTAAAAAAACGAAGCTTTTTACAGAGAGCAAGTACCATGGGGCCCCCTATAAGGAGCTTCCTGAACGTGTCATTGCAGTGCCCCCTCATGGCAAGTAATTGAAGGGCTTTCAGGTTGTTGTTGCTGTGGACCAGTGTAAACAGCTGTCTTTGGGGGCCCCCTTTTAGCTCGGGGCCCTAGGCAATTGCCCAGTTTGCCTGCCCCATTGTGACGCCTCTGGTTGTAGGCTGTAGCACAGCTGGTTTCCATGCAGGAGTTTGCATCCAATGGCACAACTGAAGTTATGTTCTCTGTATTTATCAACTATAACTAAAACCATTTCCCAACCCAATAGATAACATTGACAGTGTGAAACAAACCGAAACAAAACACATGGTCATAAAACCTAATGTGATGTTTTACGGTTGTGGTCTGACAATAACACAAATAAAAGTCCAATCAGATGATAACTTTTTCTCTGTCTGTTGGATGTGTAAACGTATGTGTGCAGAGCGTAATTGTTTTACAGTGTGTAGCTGTTCACGGTGAAACTGCAAAATCTCCTCTTGGCCGTGAGCCACCCCATCCTTCATGACCTTAGTGTGTGTGTGTGTGTGTGTGTTCTCATACACACTGATTGTATGATTATGTAATCAATGCAATCCCACGGTCCTGAGCTCTGACCCAGTAAAGAAGAGGACTTAAACCTTTTTTGTGGTTCGGTAGGGAGTCATTGAGTCATTGTGAATCTGGCATATGTGTGCCTATTGTTCCAAACAATACACAATCAGGAGGCAAATGAAAGGTAAATACACATTAGGTCAACCATTGACTCTGTAAGTTTCTGAAATTCTATTGGACTGATGAAAACCATTATCACAAAACTTATTCTGTAATTTTCTGTTTGAACGGTTGTGGCAGAGCAAAATCTCCTATCATCCCATCATCTCCTGATTTGTAATATTTTCAATATCATCAAGCTGTTGAGTGACACTTGTTTGCAAATGATGTTAAACCTGATTATTTTGAATCCGATTTTTATTGAATCCTCTGTCACCTCTGTTTACAGTGCTGCAGTATATCCAGTGCATGGTAAGTATCTGTCTACCTAAAGTTGGGAAAGAAAGAAGGTATAGCATGAAAGGATAGGATGACAGGGATAGAAGTGAACAGTTAGATAAGCGAAAGTCTGAGGGGAAATGATATAGGTAATAGGAGCAGGACTACAAATCTGCGGTTGCAGCATCAACATTTCGAAGATGCCAGTTTGTAGGGATTATGCATCCCTCTGTTATTCCCTCTGCAGATGACGGGATGACAGAAAGATATGGCAGGATGTGGACGGAGGACAGTTTGGCACCTACAGATCAACCTTTCCTACGAATGCTGCAGGTAAACTAGGTCTGCTGTTCAAGGTGAACGTCCCTGTCACTATTTTTTGGCTAAAGTAAGCAAGTATGGATGGTGACTGGCTGAGAGTAGTTTTGTTTCTCTGTCGGTAAACAGTCAGGTGACTTTTAACATAAGAAATGACATCTCTCCTATCTTTCACGCTGTCTCTGACTTCCTTTCCAGTCTCCAGATGTATCACGGAGGAAGTTACTTCAGACACCAAGAGCTACGGTACCCTTCCCTCCCCTCAAGGTGGTGTAGCCTCCAGACTATTTATCAATTTATCAACACATGTGTTGACAATATGACAAAGAACTATGGAATTCTCACAAAAGCCATTTATAGCATGTTGTGGCATGATTAGAATTAAGTAAAATACAAGTATAAATATATAAGGTTAATGCATTCATTTGAATTCCGTCACCATCTACCCACCAGGTGATGTCCAATGGAATGCTGTGCATCTTGTTCCAAGCCAGGAGACTGTCTCTGCGCTATGAGAAGCAGAGGCAGCTGGACCTGACCGAGCGAGCTTTTTCTCCTCAGAAACCTGTGGACACCAGCCAGTCTGTCTGCCACCAGGACAAGGCTAAGTATGCAAAACTGTCTGCCTGATTTGAACAAACCTTAAACAGCATCAGACAACATTGATACATTTTTTGAGTGAGCTGTTTTCCGATGTTGATGGCACAGGGAGCTGTAATTGTTCATTGTGTTACAGATACAGAGTGCAACTGGAAGATTTTGGTGCAGTTTAGATATAACAAGTCCACTATGGGATACATTCAAATAAGTTCTAACATATAATGTATGGATATTGATGATGGACTAAGTAATATATTTATACTGGACCAAGTAAGTAATACAAAACGTTTTTTGTAGCAAGTGGTGTGTCCCTTATTTATCTCTCTCTCCCTGTGTTGTCTTTCTTCTGAAGGTTGGTTATGAGGTTTGGAGATGTAGAGGATTTGAGAGGCTTATCCATAAGGTATGATATACCACCTGTTTGCCAATTATGCTTCAAATATAAAAGACTAAATGTGTAGCCTGTTATTAAAAGGACAGTCACACAGATCTATCGAAAAAAATCTCTTCTAATTCTTTTTTATTAAAAGTTGCAGTTGTTCCTGTGCCATTTTATGTACAACTTCTCTCCATCCTGTGGTCACAGACTGCAGCTGTCCAACACTTTCTATGAGTCGTCAGGTCAGTGGTGGTTTTCTGTGGACAGCATCTCTCTGCTCTACAACACGTCTGAAGAGGCTGTGTTCAATGCCAGTGAGGTATATGCTCCGTCCTCCTCCTCCTACCACTGCCTCCATGTCAGCAATCTGCAGCGCTACAGCGCCTTGCTGCTGCCCATCACTGAACTTGCCCACCGCTGGACTGTCACCATAACTGACTTCCAGGTACCCATCTGCAACCCAGCTGATACAAAGACTATGCCTTTTAAAAGGTCATATACAGTACAATAGGTTGGAGCTGCAGCTTAGTCATAGATGTTATCTGTCTCGATGTCTTAGAACTTTCAATTCGCAAAATCCGTCCCCTGCAAATGTAATGTAAAATCAAAACCATAGAACAAAAGTGTTTGTCAGATTACATTAGCTGCATGCCCAAGTGACAATTTCTCAATCTTCTGTATTGATTTTGTTAGGCATGGTTCATGTTCCAAAATTTCAACAATGGCATTTGAGTTTAAAACATCTTTCAAATGTGAGCATTTAATACCTTTAACTGGCCAGCTGGTTCTCCATGATTTAATGCCCTTCTTTTCATTATAAATAACAGAGGTAATCAGTGATAGATTATCAATGGGAGGCCTTATTGTAAGCTGATAGGCAACAAAAGTCAGTGTATTTGATGTCTGTGGAGGTTCTCAGTCATCCAGGTCATGGTAATATCAAGTGCGATTCAAGTAGGCAACTGGCCTGGTTGAAAATTTCTTGAAGACGTTTCACCTCTCATCCGAGAGGCTTCTTCAGTTCTGAACTGAACACTTGATAGTGTATTTGATGCTGATGTCAGGTGACTGACATCAACAATGTTAATATTGTTGTGCTTTTTATACTTTCATACTTTTCGTACATAGTTTAGCTGTTTTTGCAAAAATAATAGGACCCCTGCCTTCAAATATAAAATTGTTAAAATCTTGGATTTAAAATCTATTTTCAACATGTTTCTGCCCACTTTTCAGATTCAGGCATTCAACGTGACTTCTGGGAGGTTTTCTGCTGCGAGCGACTGTGCTACCTTCCTGACGCCAGCTATCCTGATGGGCCTCATCACATCCCTCATCCTGCTGCTGGTCCTGGCCTACGCCCTGCACATGGTCCTCCACCTGAAACATATCGAGCAGGACGACGAGCAAAAGGCTGACGTTTACTTCCCACAAAGCCCTGAACAGCCTGAATATTACTTTGAAGAAAACCTTCCAGAGAAAAATATTCTGTAGTGTGAACAGGAAGGAGCAGTATATTTCACATACACTTAACCTTCGCTGATGATTTGTTTCTGACAACTGATACCAAACCTCTGGGTTGATGATTTTCAGCTCAGAATTATTATTATTTTTTAAATATAGGTTTATAGTGCTTTGAACGTTGCATACCAGTGAATTTCTGCATGTGTCTTTGTAAAAAATGTAATACAAATATTGGTTTTAAAAAGCCTTTCTTGGTTTCTTGTGATCCCTTAGTGGTTGGTACATTTCTTTTGCGTAGGTTTTTCTCAAAAAACAGGCAAAAACACAATGAAAATAAGACAATTTGGTATCGTCTCCTGCCTTGAAACATCGTTAGTACAGGATTCAATTATATATTACATAAAAATTAATAAAACACACAGAATGAACTGAGAAGACAGACCCAAATGTAATTGTAAAGACATTTTTCACTTATTTAGGTCGCCACACTCCAGTCCTTCCGGGGGCGGTATTGTACCTCTACCACCACGAACTAACACCATAGAGAAAGAAGATACACACGCTGACCTCGGGAGGAGTGGCGATAGTTAATGAACAAACTTTTTACCTTAAAGTATTGTTATTTTACTTTATATTAAGCTCAGGTTTAATTCCTATAGTCAGTCTTTTTTTGGTTTCCTATCAGGTCGCTGGAGGTTGAAACAAACTGATGGGTATGGTGTTATTTCCCTCTCCGTGTTAGCATCCAGCTAACCACCAGCGTAGCAGCTGAAGCAGCCATCCTCAGTCACCGCGGCTCCCGGCTCGCTTTAGCCTCGCTGTCATCCGCCGGCTACCGCAGGCTTCATGTTTAGCCGCCTGCCCGCTGCAGCACTGTTAACCCGTCGCCTGCTCTTCTCCTCATCGAAGACCGTGACCCGAGGCTGCTGGCTGCTCGGTGGGATGGAGACTGCCGCGGTGAGGTGCCTCCCCGGGGAGCCAAAACTCACCATCTCTTTCTCTGTGGACGGCAGTCACAAGCACATGCTGCGGGACCAGGACGAGCCGCTGGCCAAAGCTCTGGCCCGGATTTCCAACAACGTGACTAAGACTCAAGGCAAGGCCAAGAAGACGAAGAAGCGCAAGGGGGAGCAGCCGTGTGGGGTCCCGCCGGTGGAGACCGCCTCGGTGAGGCTGTACTACGAAGGGGACGTGGTGTCCGACACGGTGCCCAACTCGGAGGCCTGGCAGGACGGGGCGGTCCTGCAGGTGGGGGACGTGAAGTACTCTGTGCAGAGGAACGCACCCAGCTTCACCACCGCAGAGCTCCCGGCCTCCATGTTGGCTGGATTCCCCGTCTGCCCCAAATTGGAGGTGGAGTTCGGCAAGCTCCAGGACTGCGAGTTCACCTGGTACAAAGAGACAGGCACAAGCACAAGGTGAAGGACACTGACAGTGCAGATGATCTAACCTAACACAATGCAATACAATTCAGTCTAAAAGCTTTGCCATCCTTTACTCTGCCTCCTTGTATCAGAGCCATCTGAGTAGTGATAGCGGCAGCGGAAGGGCAAAGGAAACTGATCCAGCCATTGTTGTGAAGGATTATAAAACATCTTATTGTAACTTTCAAGTTTGGCCCCGTCCAGACCTGACAAGGTCAACATCACAATCCTCTTTGCCCTGCTTTTGTGAAAGGCTTAATGTATATCTGGAAAAGCTGCTGTTACAGTTTTCCCCCGCCCAGACCACATAAGCCTATGTGCCTATATGCCAATGATGTAATGATTTTGTGCAAAGGTAAAAGGAGCCTGAGAAAAGCACTTCTGTCCTCATTTAACTCTCTGTTCTTCTTTCTTTTCTCAGTCCTGGGCAAGATGCAGGTCAGGTACCAGGCTGGATTCAGGTAGGATGCGGGAGAGTCCACATCCCGTCCAATCAGGACATTGGCTGTCGGCTCAAGCTGCTCTGCACACCCAAAGATGGAGGTCGCAGTGGCTTGGCCAAAGAGGTGGTCTCTGCGGAAGCCGTGGAGGCCGGACCAGGCATGTGCATGTTTGACAACCGACACGCATACACAATCAAAGAGGCAGAGTGGCCAACTCTGAGGGTAGTGTCGTACAACATCCTGGCCGACGTCTATGCCCAGACAGAGCTGTCCAAGACGGTGCTTTACCCGTACTGTGCCCCCTATGCCCTTCACCTGGATTATAGACAAAACCTGATCAAGAAGGAGCTGGCTGGATACAACGCCGACATTATCTGTCTACAGGAGGTCGACAAAGGTAATCATTGCTGAAATGACCACTCAATTGGCAGGAAATGTGCAATTTGGGTAATCAATCACTGTGTTAAGATTGATTCATTGATTATTTATGGATCATGGTCCTTTAGTGATAAAGTGTCCTTGAGGGAAACCAGACTCTAAATTACTGCTGATGAATGCACATGAGGTAACATGTCAATCTGTTTTGAATAAGGCACTTTTAGACACAATTAAATTGGAAAACACCATTATGGGCACTGGAAACTTTCAGAGATACAGTAGATCAATAAACTGGATTGAGCTGAAGGATCGATCGGCAAAGTTATTCATAAAGGTATGAATAACTTAAGTAATGGATTCATAATTGTTGTTTACCTAGTTTGACAGATCAAACTGAAATTTTATTTAGTTTATAGTGACCAGTGCCAGGAGCTTCTGGAGTCATGCATATGTTTTTCTCACAGAGAGACAACAGAGATCTGTCAACTTTAAAATGAGTTTGATTTTGGAACTTGTCCCTAAGAATGTGTCACCAAAGTAGTAAAAGATGCCTGATAAATCGGTTCCTAAAGATGGTACTAAAAAACTCCATCTTTTCTGTTCATATCTTTTAGCTAAATGATGAATATGAGCCTGTGATTTCTGACTTTGCTCCTATCTCCTGGACTCTTCAGGGGTGTTTATAGATAGTCTCACTCCATCGCTGGATGCATTTGGTCTGGATGGAGTTTTCAGGCTCAAAGAGAAGCAGCATGAGGGAATGACCACTTTCTACCGCAGGTAAGGTCAATAATGTTTCTCTACTTGTGTGAATTCCTGACATTGGTAGTGTGGAATTACCGGTATCTCTTTATTTCTTTATTCTATATTCTTTTTAATTATACTATTTTGAATGATATGGCGATATTTCCAGTTGAAATATCTGATTTTACTTGTGTAACTACAGCTTTTAAAAAAAGAACCTGTTTTAGATTTATCATTACATTTTTCAATGCAGCACTATGCAAGACTGATAAATACTCCATTTAATTAATGTATGCTTTTACTTTGATTTGTGATATGTATGCTTTTTACTTCTGATTTACATCTCATTGATTAATGCAACAGTTTGTAATTGCCTCTCTTCAGAAAACGTACCACCCAAGATACACACCCACATTTGCACAAATAAATGTAATTGTCAGTGGACAATCTCTTCACCCCCTGGTGGTCCAATTGATGACATTGTTTTCTTTATCATTGTTAGTCAATTATATTAGCCTGTTTCTGGATGTTACTTTATGTTACTATATTAGATCTAATCCCAGCATTAAGTCTGGTATGTTAAAAATAACACTTCTCTTTTTAGGTCAAAGTTTCGGCTGTTGAGTAGCCATGACATTATGCTGAGTGAGGCGTTGACTTCTGACCCCATCCACTCTGAGCTGCTGGAGATGATTTCTGCAAACAGTGCCTTAAAGGAAAATGTACTGAAGAGGTCCACCACACTGCAGGTACTGCGGTTCACCCGAGTCATATTTTCATCATACAGTGTTTAGTATTTTCTGAGGAGATTTCAAATTCATTGAAATACTGTAGATAAACTATATAAAATAGGGTTAGAATTATTCTTATATACTGCATATATGAACATCCATGTCATGTCTTCTGTTATCATGTCAAGTCCTCTAGAACATTTTTAAAAATCTGTGTTACTACGTTAAAACCTTACATTTAAAAGGATTTCTGTTTTCGCTACAAAAAATAATCTACCTTGAAGTGCAAACAAAGATTTATGAGCATAAGTAGTATTTATATTACTTATTTTAGTTTACTTATGGTACTTAGTTTGAGTTTTAGTCAAAACATGCAGCACTTAAGAGTATGTTGATGTACACTGTCAGAGCAGGATACACAATTGACTGGTTGATTGATTTATGTAAAAATAATTGATGCCACAGTGTGTCCAAGCTTTATGTAATTACACATTTTTCTACAGGTCAGCATGCTTGAGGACCTGAATAAACCAGGCAGGGTGGTCTGTGTGGCAAACACTCACCTGTACTGGCACCCAGAAGGTAAAAGAGCTGATCCCTCAGCATAAAACACCTGAGCAAGCCCTGGCCCATCATAATTTACATATGAACAAACATCTTTCAAATAAATGAATTTCTTTTGAAGGAGGGAACGTTCGCCTGGTTCAGATTGGTGTGGCTCTGAAACATCTAAGTCATGTGATTGAAGAGGTCGCACCTGGAGCCCCTTTGGTATTTTGTGGGGATTTCAACTCCTCCCCTAACTCGGGTAACTACACTGGAAGGCATGGCCACAATATTACCAGTCTTATATTGGTGACTTTCATTGACTTGAGTTGAAAAATAAATAGATTTACCTTTACACTTCAGTTCAACTTCCACCTGTGGACCGTTTCGAGCCAGTAGAAACAGTATTATCATTGAACGACCTATAATTCTTCTCATTCTTATGTGTTCCTCCTATCTCAGGTGTATTTCAGCTGGTCACAGAGGCTGTGGTTCCTCAGCAGCACCCAGACTGGAGTAGCAAGGGGCCAGAGGAGTCCAGCGGTATGGAGTTGCCCTCTTGCTTCCCTCCGTTGCTGAGCGCCTGTGGCCAGCCGGCCTACACCAACTATGTGGGAGGATTTCATGGCTGCCTAGATTACATCTTTATTCAGCCTGACAGCATGCAGGTACTCGTACAGGGTTCTGTATAGCTCACTTTGGCCTTGGTCTTGCTGTTCTGTGTTTTTAGTCTGTACCAGACTTTGTTTTCTCACGACCCTGACAAGTTCTGCACTGTTTGAAAGCATCAAGTCTCCTGATTTGGTATGTCCAAAGCGTTTTAGAATCCCTCGGTCATGCAGTTGTTTACACAGAATTGGTTTACAATTGGCTTTTTCTCAAGTATTTACCTGAAATAAATGTGTGTTTGTGACCAGGTGGACCAGATGATTCCTCTGCCCAGCCACCAGGAGGTCACCACGTATGAGGCTCTGCCCAGTGTGGCTCACCCCTCCGACCACATTGCCCTCGTCTGTGACCTGCGCTGGAGACCCTGACCTCTGACCTGTAATTACCTGGACCTACCAATTTCTTCTGACTTTCGACATCTTTATCTTCAAATTAAGTCTGAGGTGGGGAATGTGTGGCTGCAGGTTCCCTGGTGATCAGGGAAAATAAACAGAAACATGGACAGCATAGTTTGATTCAGAGGTTGTGATTATGTAAATGTCATATTTACAGACCTTAAAATGTAATACTATATTTTCATCACTGATATTCAGTGTTGGATTTGTTACTTTAAAAAAGTAATTCATTTCTCATTGCTTCTCAACTTTCTTTAAATACATTATTTTGGCTGGTACATACCCCCCCGCATGAATTCACATTGGTTTGATTATTATAATTTGAACTAATGTTATAGTCATTATTTAGTTTAAGCTCATATTACCAGCAGAAGTAATGTGACTCTTGCTGGTCCTTTTCGCTCACATAAACATCTGATAGAAGAACTTTTAGACCATGTTTAAATGTATTGGTTGCAAAATAAGTAACTATTGTTTTGGTCAAACAAGCTGGACAGTGGCCCTTTAATTTATTGTACAATAAAATATAAGTATACATAAATGTGTATATGGTGTGTGTCAGATGTGGTAAAATTGTGTGCACTCGATTTACAATTGTGAAATTCCTGAGTATATTAAAAGACAAAACAAGAATCTCCAGATATCTCCTAGATATGGGAATTGTCCATTTTAAAGCACCTGTCACTCCAGACTTACTAATAATCCTGTTGTCGAAATTCTGTGAATTTCATTGAGTGAAACACAACTGACATATATAGGAAGGACACTGTACATCCGCCTTTCATTGCCACGCTGTTTTTCTATGATTGGTCAGAGGTGGCAAGGAGGCGGGACCAGAGGGAACATAACATTGAGTTGCATTTTGATGAGCAATAAACGTTTACAGTATTTATGTGGTAGCATTGACATTTTTTCTGTTTTCAACCTTAAGTAGTAAGGCTACAACCGTGGTAATTTTCTACATGTAACTGAAAAACGCATTGGTGATTAAAGCTCCGGTGGATTTCAACAGTGAGGGGAAGACAGGAAACGTTATGATCTGGTGGTCAGAATAAAAGCATAAGGACGCCACCTAATATAGGTAATTTCTTCAAACCCTTATTTATTGCTAACTTAGATATAAACAATTTCGTCATGATGTAGAAACTCTCTGGACTCCATAACTCTAAAAAGTGAAAATACGAGCAATATTCTATAAGAGCAGCAAATGACTTTCCATTGTTCCCTTGACGCACATATATCAATCCATGTAAATGTCACAGAGCAGAGTACTGACCGCATTTACTTCGAAACGGTGCACCGGATGTTCATTTGTCACGTTGTCCTGACGTAATCCGTGGTTTGAACGCTCATACGTGTCATTCGGAGTTTCAGTGATTCACAAACCCCCTGGACACTTTTGGCCAACAAGCCCAGTAAGTTTTGGCCGTCTTTATTCACTTCAACCCAGAGTGAAGACACGACACTGTTTGACACGAATTGGCAGACGCTTAGAGTTTTCTAATGTAAATTGTTTCAGGAGATTGTTAGCAAGGTCAGCTAAGCCAAGCTAGCAACAACCACTGCGAGTTAATTTGTGTTCTAAACCAAAACAAGTGCTTAGTGTTATTTATTTTTAACAACCTCTCTCTCAAATATTCTGACTTGTACACCTTGATTTTTATACACACACATTGACCCTTTTATGGCGGTGAATGCTCTTTCGTGTCTGTTGCTAACACATCTGTTAGCTGGTGTTGTGGCTAAATTATTGCCAAGTTAAATCATTATTATGTATCCCCAGCCCCTATTACTACTTGATTACACCAGTACATACATTACTACATAGAAGGAGTTCACGTAGTCGTAACTAAATTGTGAGATAATAAATAATTCATAACGTATTGTCAAATAGTAGACAATCACAGCTGTCGTTGTTTGCTGACAACGGTCAGCTGTCATTCCTACTTTATTTCTATGAGTTGTCCGTATTTATTGAAAGGAACCACACCCATTTGTGACTTAATTTTGATCTCCACGACACACCTTTAATGTTGGCTTTGCCAGTCCCTTAACTCGTCCTCTCTGTTTACCTGACAAGTCTACATGACATGTTACACCTGTCTCCAGTTTGTCCCGCTGGTTAAACCGGACTAACATCTTAATCTGTAAACGTGTACATGGAAACAGTCACTTGCTGAGCAACACAGTAAAGTCTGGTAATTTGTACCTGCAATATACCTGCAAAATGATGTCTACCTTCATTAGTCAGTGTGACTTTTTTCTCCTCAGGCTGATTCTGGATCGTTTTGGATGAGCGGTGGTTGCCCTGGTTACTAACTTGCTAGAAGCATGAAGGCTTTAATCCTGGTGGGGGGGTATGGGACCCGCCTGCGACCGCTCACCCTAAGTGTTCCCAAACCGCTGGTGGATTTCTGCAACAAACCCATCCTGCTGCACCAGGTGGAGGCACTGGTCAAGGTATGGAGGAGAGTCCCAGGGGCATATACTGAAGATATGTCATTATTTGTGCGTCCATCCTCTTTGACTGTACCAAAGTTAATTGGTGTGTGTGTGTGTGTGTGTGTGTGTGTGTGTGTGTGTGTGTGTGTGTGTGTGTGTGTGTGTGTGTGTGTGTGTGTGTGTGTGTGTGTGTGTTCGCAGGCCGGTGTGAACCATGTGGTTCTGGCAGTGAGCTATATGTCCGAGCTGCTGGAGAGGGAGATGAGAGTCCAGGAGCAGAGAGTATGTATGACAAACCATCACAGTGACACTATTACACCTGTGAAACACACCATCAACAACAAGCACTAAGTATTTTGATGGTGTCCATGTAAAATTGGCTCCAAACCACAAAACTTTATTCTATGTGTTAATTAGATGGATATTGGTTATTTATACCATTAGTTGCCTATCTAGCCACTGCAGGCATATTCCAAATGTATCATGTGCTTATAGTTACTTAAATTAATTAAAAATAAATAACAATTTAGATTACCTAACAAAGCCTTTTTCCTTTTCCAAAATAAAATAATGATAATTGTTCTCTCTGCTGAGTAATCATTTGCTATACAGTGTATCAATCATGGGAACACATTTCCAAAATAGGTGTTTATTTTCTGTTAAACAATCCTTGGGAGTGTCAGTGGTTTTCACACATTTTACATTTCATATGTAATGGATAGAACCAGAATAATTAATACACAGGATTATTGTGTCGTATATCAGTTTTCTATATCCTGAATACTACTGTTTTCTCCTCAGCTTGGGATTCGTATCTCTCTCTCTCATGAGACGGAACCTCTGGGAACTGGTGAGTTTCTCTTCAACACAAGCAATTCCAGACAGATGGACACTGTCCAAAAGTAAATTGTAATGCTTTGAAACTGTCTATGATTGATATAGTGAAATTCCAGAAACATTTGCGCCAATAAAACTTTATTCATTTAAGGCAAGGCCGATTAGTTAAATAACACATTTCAGCATCAAGGCAAGTCATAGTGCTTTAAATAAAAATATAACAGAAATTGTAAAAAAAAAAAAAAAAGAGATTGGCTAAATCTTTTCTCACATTAATGCAAAAAAAAGTATGACAATTTAATATTCTCATCATCTATACTGTAGAAAAAATCCTTTCCATGAGACATTCTTGTGTCCCTGTATTAAGCCAGACTACAGGAACAGTGCTATATTGCAGTTAAGTCTGAATTGTGACAGAAATTCAAACATTATAAAAATGAGACATTAATATGTGTATGTTGTACAGCGGGTCCTCTGGCATTGGCTCGACAGCTGCTGGACGTGGACAATGAGCCGTTCTTCGTCCTAAATTCAGACGTCATCTGTGATTTTCCCTTCAAAGATCTCCTGCAGTTTCACCACAACCATGGCAAGGAGGGAACCATCGTGGTAAGACAAATATAAATACATACATTAACAAAAGTAAACCGTTACCACTCAAAATTTGTTTTAGTTATGCAGAGTCTATATTTGATAGGTTCACATCTTGTGCCTACATGAACGTGAAGAAAAGAACACTTCTCAGTGAGCCCTTTTACTTAGTGGTACCATTCGCATTGCTGACTTATTGCAATACGTTTTCATTGGAAAAGTTAGTGGGACATTAAATCAAATATAAGACACAATAGAAAAAATAGGCTATCTTTGCTTACATTTACTCTTCTATGAGAATGTTGACTGATTTTGACCTGATTGGCATCTACCTAACACGGTTTTATTCCACTGTAATCCCTCTATGTGCGTTTGAGTAAAAAGTCTAATCTAACAGCAAACAACCTGTTAAATCACACTTTAGTAAGATAGACTATTAAAGGCTATTATACGTGTGCGTGTGAAGGTAACCCGGGTGGAGGAACCCTCTAAGTACGGTGTGGTGGTGTTTGAGGCAGAGAGTGGGAGGATCCATCGCTTCGTTGAGAAACCGCAGGTCTTTGTCTCAAACAAGATCAATGCCGGTATTTACATCTTCAATCCCAGCATGCTCAGCAGGATCCAGGTGAGACATATAGCCTTTTAAAATGTGTCTTGGTGTTACCTGTTTATTTTTGTTGAAGTCTAAATCGAAAGGTACATGTCCTGAGATTTCAACTGTAAATCTTCATAGAACTTTCAGCTCTTAAATAATTGTACTTACTACTACTACTTAATATCTAGAAACATCTGTTTCTTCTTTTTTGAACATGTTTGTGACCTTTTTTTATGCGTGCAGCTGAGACCTACATCCATAGAGAAAGAGATATTTCCCGTCATGGCGGAGGAAGGACAGCTTTACACCATGGAGCTACAGGGTAACTATTATAATGACTCACCACACAGCACAATGATGCCCCAGGTGTGTCAACAGTGTTTAGTTCTCTTCAGATGTCACCATTACTGCAGTGGCAAAGCTGAACTGAACTGAATTAACAAAATCGTTTTTATATAAATCCGTTCATAAATAAATAAAAGCCCAGATTTTTGGGTTAGGGTCAGCAGCCACTCCCCATAACAGATCTTTCGTGAATATGGAAAATATTTAGTACCGGGTCAGGTAAGATGTACATTTGTCTGACCTTCACAGTCTGAAGGTGAACAAATACTGTGCTGATATTGTAAAAGTGGAAATGTGCTCAGAGTTTATTGTTAGACTAAATTTGAGGATTTAATAGAGATTTCCAAAACAGAAAAACTGATATCGTGGAACTTGTTTTTCCACAAAACTTTAAGAAGCTGATAGCAGCAAAGCCAAGAAAATGTATATAACATTAATTTCAATTACATTTTGATGACTAAATTTGAATCACTTGTCTCTGCCACAACTAATTTTATCAGACATAGCTGGCAGCTGATATGGGTTTATTTTATTAATGTAGTTAATAAATTATTAAGACTGCAGCGATCATCGAAAACATTTTATGAAAAGCTGACCAGTGTGCTTGCTTTGGTCTCTGCAGCTCACAGCTCTACTTGACGTAAGTGTTTGTCTTCACACCTGTACTCACATAGTCATCAGGACTTATGCAGATAGTTTAATCAGGCAATGTTAATGCACACATCCTCAAGCAAATGGGCACAGAGTGGATTCCCCTCTCCTCCTGTAGTCCAGGCAAGCGGACTGGTGCGAGTTGCTGACTCTGGTCCAGGCTTTAGTGGCTTTGTTTCCCACCCTAAGCCATCATGAGTCTGAAAAATTGAGCAGCTCCCAGCTTATTGAATTGTAAGACAATATCTGAATGTCCTTGTGATTTCTTGCAGATGATTAAATGTAGTCCCACTTCTTTAAAGCTAACCTCAAATATATCCTGATCTGCTCTCAGAGCAACAACGCAACTAGTTAAATCCCACAGGCTGAGTTAGAGTTAGTTGTACATTAACACAAAATCTAAATTTCACATGATGTAAATTTGAATCATTCCATTTACTGACTGATTATATCAGTGTTTGTGAACTAGAGTCATTGTGTGATGTATTCCGTTTTATTTTCATGCTTTTTGAATATTCATAATTTCTCAAAAGGAACACCCATTATGTTTTAAATAAATCAATAAGAGAACTCCCAGTCAGGTGTTTAACTTTGATTCGTTTCTGAGAATGTGACTGTGGAACTGCAAAGCAGTGGTAAGCAGGAAATGTGTAAATAATGTAAAATATATAGAGATCCTCTAGAGATTCTAGGCTCTGGAATAAAAATAAAACAGCAGCATCCTTTTGACGTTAACTGGTCAGTCTTTCTCTGTTGATCATGAGACTAAAACTTTTGCAACCTTGTCTGTTGGAGGTGACAAGGAACCTCCTGTTTTTGTGTCTTTTTTTCCTTGGTGAAGGACTGCTCTCATTGGCTGCACCTCTGTGTGCCATTTGTCTGTCTGCAGGTTTCTGGATGGACATTGGTCAGCCTAAAGACTTCCTGACAGGGATGTGTATGTACCTTCAGTCGCTACGACAAAACACTCCTGAGAGGCTACACACTGGTCCCGGTTTCCTCGGCAACGTTCTGGTGGTGAGTGCAGCTTGATGACGCTTTGATAGCACAATCCAAAGTAAGTTATGTAGACAAATTATGAAATTCTCTCTTTCTTTACGCTGCAGGACCCGACTGCTCAGATCGGGGAGAACTGCACCATCGGTCCAAATGTGACCATTGGTGCTGGGGTGGTTGTGGAGGACGGCGTCAGGATAAAGCGCTGCACGGTTTTAAAGGGGGCACGGGTTCGATCGCACTCATGGCTTGAGAGCTGCATCGTAGGGTGGAGCTCCTCTGTTGGTCAGTGGGTGAGTAGAGGACATTGTCTTTTTTATTTTTATTTTTTTTTTCAAAGTAAAGATCATATGTCTGTGTAAACGAATCCTGTAAGGAGAGTTATTTGGGTTTATGCACAGTTGGCATTTTCCTGTTATAGGAGATAAGTCACAGTGAAATACTGCTACTGTCTGACCTCCTGAAAGGGAAAGTAATGCAGAGAATGTCTTCCAAAAAGCAGATCAGAAGACATATATGGACATATATACGAATGACGGAAAAATACACAGTGTGACTGGACCTTCATGATGAAATGTCATGGTATAAGTTCTCTTTGAAGTCATTATGGAAATGTGCCTCATCATCTCACTGTGTCTGTTGACTTTACTCTGGAGTATGAACACTTGAGCCTTGTCCTTTTCCAACCAAGTAACTTAAAATTAAACCTTTCTCCCAGCTTAATATACTCCATTATATTGGATTTGAGTGGAGCTCGGGCTGCTTCGTTCCATCTAAACCTGACTTGAGTTAAACCGCAACCTAACAAGCATTCATTTTTCTTTATGTCAGAACCCGACCTGAGCCTGATACTGTTAATGAAAGCTTCACCGAGTATTTTATTCTGTCCCAGACTTTCCCTCATAAGAGACGTGTTCAGTCTTAATGACCATCAATATGAACATAGATTAAACATTTAGTATCTAAGAGCAAACGCGACCCAAACCTGAATAGTGTCAATATTTGTCTGAACTTGGCCAATCTAGTCAGGTCCCAAAATGATCAGTAAGCCAGGCTTTAATTTAGATTTAATACTTGTTTATGATTATTGTTCGGTATGTTGGTGACATCTTTGTGTCTTAATGTCTGTTATCAGGTTCGTATGGAGAATGTGACGGTGCTGGGGGAGGATGTGATCGTGAATGATGAGCTTTACCTGAATGGTGCCAATGTCCTGCCTCACAAATCCATCAACGAGTCGGTTCCAGAACCAAGAATCATCATGTAGAATCAGGTGGAGGAGAAAAAGCTCTGCACCTACTTTTTTACAAACTGAACTGAGTGCCCCAACTGTGCAAGAGAGAGGGGTGAGCAGATAAGGAACAAAATCTTTTTCTTTTCTTCTCCTTTGTTTAATTAATTTGGATTCATTTTTGCCCTGCTCGGCTGTCTCTTCCATCGATCCGTCAGCTTTATTAAACCTTTTGACACCACATAAGGTCAAACATCAAGCAAACTAATGTCCCAAAAGGACAGGAAAAGATGAGGTGTGGTGGTGGTAGATATATCTGGGCCGGTGGAGGGAATAATACAAAGTGTACTGAGGGAATAGGGTGAGTAAAGATCTCTGCTGTTTAGATTCACTATGCATTAACTTGTCCTAGACAGCCACAGAGAAGAAATGAGCAGGCCTTAAAGGATCACACTATTACATGTTTCTCTGCTGTAGCAGAGCCTGGAGTCATCATTGATAGGGATTTCTGATCCGACATATTCTGCAAAATGAAGTTATAGTTTAAGCTACACTTGATCGTTTCTGGCCTACTGTGCGTAGCCGAACAAGCTGTGAACACAACTTTTGAAATACAAGGTTGTTATGTTGTAACAGAAAACTCTTAAAGTTGGGTTGGATTTCTGTGTCCACCTAATGAATGTCATTTGATGAATATTCTGTAAAAGTAGTGATTAGGGCAGTTTCATCAATTATTGGGCAGATGTCAGCTTTTTCCTCATTGCCTTGGTAAACTAACATTTTTTTCTCTGTTTACCATGGAGACTGTCCGTTTCAGTGCCAAAGTGTTCACGGCCTCTAAACAAACTAAATGACATTCAATCAAGTAGAGCTATTTGCAACGAACATTAAAAGAAAAATGCAAACGGAATATTTTAATACAAAATCCATCTTTCATTTCTTTAAGAATTTCTTGATGCATTTTTCTCCAGATAAGGTTGTTGGTAAAATTTATTTTTAGACGGATCATATAATCAAGTAATTTGATGACCTGGTTAAAGGTTTTAATGATCCATCCCTTGAAAACCATGTGCAAAATGTCAAGGCAGTTACTGAGATATCTCACGCTTCAGCATACTGTGGGAACCTCCACAGTGAAAGGCATCTAGAGCAAAGAGGTTAGAATTTAAGTTTCTTCCACATTGAACATGCAACAGGAGGTATCAGCCGTCAGTCTAGACACTGAGCACTGATCTTTGCACGCAACGCAGTGTATCTATGGTTGTTATGCAGTTAGTGTTAAACAGTATTTAGGATACTAAATATGTGAAGTCTTTGTGTCTGAATGAATGAAATCAATTCTTGCTATGAAATCTTTTTTAAAGAGAATAATAATAATATAATAATATACTCCTATTAACGTCTTGTCTCTTTTTGGGGATCCTGTACTCATAAAAGATCAGCTTACATGTTGAATTAGTGAAAATAATATTTAACATTAGAAGAATATCGTGTATATCAATTGTGTATTATAAATGATCTGTTCTGATAGGAGAACCTACGATTGACATAACGGTATTATTATCCAACGTTTTATGCGAAATGTAGCCTCCTGTGATTAAGGAACTTGAATTATAATATGAACCAATGGTCAAGAAGCACAGTACAGTTATAATCTCCATTGCAACAATTTTGTATTGAAATTTCAACATTTGAATCACCCACACCACCATTTCATTACACACTCACCCGTAGACACAGAGGAACCCCCACACACACACACACACACACACACACACACACACACACACACACACACACACACACACACACACACACACACACACACACACACACACACTCACACACACACTCACACACAGCAAATCAAAAGCATATTATCTACATGGTGTCATTACAGGCAATGACTGTTCAGTATAGGGCTGCTTTTTCAGCAATTTTTAAAGTAACATTTTATTATTTTCAGTTTCATTAATTGTTGTATAACGTGGAGTTAACCTTTGATGCAAACATCTCCATCATGTTCCAGATGTTGAAGGTCAGGTTGCAGATGTTGACTAGCTGTGGATCATCCAGCAGGTGGCGCTGACTTTTTCCACTGCATTTCAGCTCTTCGTGGCCCTGTTTGTGTGTGAAAGAGCTGCTACTTCTCTGCTCAGATCATCTGACTCTTCTGCTCCTCTTCCTCTCTCAGAGCAGTGATCTTTGCCTCTTTTTCCACTTTTAGAAACCGGACCATCTTCTTGCTTTTAGATTCTTTGAATTGATCAAATAGCCTCAATTTCTTCTGAAAAACGTTTACGGATTTCTGGAACTCTGTGCATGGGGAACTCCATTCAAACTATGGGAGACAGCTTGTCTAATGATCCACTCCCAGCACAGAGGTGGCGGAGCCACGGCATATACACCACCTGGGCCCAGTTGCTGTGATCCACAGTGCAGGTGACAAAAATCATTTAAAAATAAGAATTATGAAATGCGAACTTTGATCTGAAAATATATTGACTAAATAAAGCGAGGTAAAGCTTTCTTCTGTCCCCACTTGGCCCTATGGTGTGCATTCTTGTGAGCCACACCAGTGAAAAGCAGCAGACGAGAGGAGGAGGAGGACTCTTGGATGTTTCTATTGGCCGAGCACTTTCTCAGACTCTTTTCTGACTGGCTGGTAGAATGAGAGCAGGGAATCCCTCAGGGCTCTCTCTATCTTTGTCTCAGATTAAAAACACAAAAAGTCCAGGCAATCAAGCCGCATTGCACCAGGTAGTCCACCAATCCACTGAAGACCGGGAATGAACTAATAGTATGATTTGTTGTTCCACAGGCCGGAGAGCAGGAGTCATTACCATAACCATCCAGCTGCTGTGTTCGAGTCCATAACCCTTCCTAATTACTACCAGCCTGCAGATAAATGATCTACAGCTGTACCATTGCAGGTAGCCAAACAATTTATAAAAGCAGGGACAATTCACTGCCCAACAAAAACGGGAGGGAAATGAGCGAACTGCTGTTTCCACCATCACAAATCATATTCTCAGTCACATGCGTGTTGGAGCAAAATCAAGAGGTGAAGTGTTCATGTTGCAGAGGGTAGAAAAGGAAAGCTGGCTGTCCCACGAATCAGAGGGGAAGTGGAAGGTGGAGGAAAGAGTACTGAGGAGAAAAGACAAAGCAGGAGTCCTCAGCTGAAGGCGAGAGGCGAGTTTTGCTGTTGTGAGTTTCCAAAAGTAGAAAAAAGAGTAACGACAGAAAGAGGGAAAGCTGAGGGTGAAAGTGAAGAGGGAGTTGCAGCAAGAGGTAAAAATGAAGAAGAGAGTTGAGAGTTGCCCAGCAGGAATGAGAAGAAAGTCTAGACGAGACGGTTGAATTGCAATGGAGTGTGGAGAGCCTGTGGAGCAAAGCGGCGGCAGGAGCGACTGTGGGCGGGGAGAGAGGAAGTGTGGTCGACAGGAGAGGAATTTAAAGCCCCATTGTTCTGAGAGCGGGGAGTCAGAGGGAGCCGAGGAGTCGAATAGCAGACACACCGTTCAGCATGGAAGTGAGCTCAGGCATGGCAAAGGTAGGACACATATACTGCTGAAACTCTTATTCATTGATACCATGAGTCAGTATTGTGAAGGTCAAGGGTCAGAGGGGGTCACTTGCTCAAGACTTCACTGGGTTATGTAAACGTTATTCTCCCTACACACACATGTATATATGTATGTAATCTGCTCCAACAAACAAAAAGCCTCATAACAAGTTTACACAGACGTTTTATTTAGTTGCCATTTTGCTCATTGCTCATATCACATCATTTCTGTTTGGGGGGTGGGTCATTGTTTTCTACTCGGCCATAACAAATCGAGTGTGTATAACTCCCGGCAAAAAGTCAGAAGTTATAATTCATTATTTATGTGCATTCCAGACCTTAACATATGAACCAAATGGCTAACTGACTGAGTGACTGATTGACCTGTGTGAATGAATGAATTAAATATGTCCTACCTGAAGGGGCTTACAAGACAGCATGAATCAAGTGGAGACGTGAATATTTCTTTGGAATATGACGACTACATTAAACTCTGATTAGCTCGTTGCAAAAGAGGAATTGGCTGTCAGCGAGCTCAACCCCAGAGCAGCCCCACAAATTCAGCAAAAAAAAAAAGCATTTTCTTAAAATACATAACAAAAAACATTTTCATTTGCAAAAGTCACTGGGCAAAACTTGATAAAAAAAAAAAAAAAGCTGCACTCAACTCAACAGTTGTCCTCTTATCAACACACCTCTTTCCAGAATGGCAAAAGAGTCTTTCTTTCTGTCACTCTTTTTTCATACGTTCACATGTATTTTCTACAGTTGGATATTTTTAGGTTAGGTGGGATGAATCTCATGGCTTTGTTCCCATCCAATGTCTCATTCAGTCAGTAAAAATAATCCATGACCACAAGGACCTGATCCCCCCCAATGGGTCTCCTCTGCCAGGCGTTTGTTTCCAACAGATCCTTCCTAATTCAGCCTCTGGTCGTACATCCAGAGGTCACATCATCAGTCAGAGGCAGATAACCTGACGGATCAGTGTCACCTGTCAACAGTTTCATCCCCCTGTCCCCCTTTACACTTCGCAGATGGAAACACTGCCATCACTGGGATGGAAATAACCTGCGCACACACGGACACACACGCACTAACGAACATACAACACCACTGATTGCACTGGGAACTTCTGTCTGAGCTTTTTCAGTCTTCGCCTAAATACAAAAAATGCAAAATACACCAAGCCTAAAAATGTTTTGCCACAGAAATTCCTGATCGACGAGCTAATGGAGTGCAGGTTGTTTTGGCCAAGTGGAAAAGCACACGAGTGACAGAACCATTCAGATGTTTTGAGGGTGTGTGTTTGGTCCCCAGCCCTCTATTAGCCTGCTCTGTGGGTTTCAGGATTGTGAGGATCAGTCCTTGGAACAACAAAAAACTACTCCCATCCTAAATTAAGATTTAGAAATTGCGCTGCAACTTATTTTCCAAACTAGATCTCTGGGAGCCAAATTCACTTTCCTGTTGTGTTTGACCAACAGTCCCTCAAGAAATAATATTAAAAAAATAAGTTTGTGGAAATCAACAAATCCTCACGAATGAAAAACTGCAACTTTTAAAGTGTCACAAGGATTTGTTTGAAAAGGTTTCAATTGTTTTTCTTTCAATCGATCTGGTAATATGGCAGCTCCAAAGTGGATTATGCTGTTTTAAAATATCAATATTTCAAGTAAAAATCGATACAAGTGACAAGGTGCTCGAAATACAAGCCTGTTAGTTCACTAAAAACAATAGAACATTTCCAGGATGCTGTGTGTAAAATGTCTGGATGCGGATGTTAAACTGCAGAAGGTCCACTTGCACCTCTTTGACCTCCAGCCTCTTATCTCACTGCGTTTCCTGCTGTTTTACATAGCCAACATGTTTGGAGTTACTCAGCGAAGCTCAGCCAAATCTGATCCACCAACAACATACTCATGTTATCTTACTCCTAAATATAGAGCTGCCACATGTTGCGAAAATATGCATTTCTTGTTTGGCTCTTATGAATCTCCCATATTTAAAACAACGTATAATAGAGTACTATTCAGGTTAAGTGCTTAAACTGATGGACAGTTGACAGAAGAGTGACGGAGAAGTCATTTAGCAGTTTGGACTTCCATTTCAGGAGCCAGTCACAGTTTAAAACCAAGAAAACATTTGAATGACATTATGAAGTACATAATATACTAAATAACAAATTATTTAAATATTATAAATACATAATTAAATCACATCATAATTGTTGTAATACTTTTTGCATGTTAAGGTCATGACTCAAACAAAAGCGTTCACCCAGTTTTGATTTGGTTGTAAGTAGTATTCTTGTTATCCCCAACAAAACGTGAAGACTATTACGTTTAGTTTCATCCTTAAAACTCTGTTTTTACCTTTGTCAGGTGTTTTAAATGTTTATGTATGTATTCTAAGCTCTGAGCATCATTTGAAAATTAACCATTGAGAAAACAGCAAATATATTTGTGGCAAGCATAATTTTAAATAATGTAATGAGTAAAACCAATAATTTATTGGGCAAGTTACAAATACATTGGCACTAATCAACCAGCATCAATTTACAAATGCCGTAGCCAAAAAACAACACTCCCAAAACTCAATAATTTGAACCAGGTACCGCACCAATCAGGACGCACCAGCCAGGAGTCAGGAAAACCAACTTCTTAAAGCCAATCCCATCCAAGAGTTGGCACATCTTGCTTTGCATGAACAAAAAACTCCAAACATAAAAGCATTAAGCACCAAGGCTGAGTGTCATAACAGCAATAATCCATTTTTGTGATTACATCATTAAATAAGGGTATGTGTACATTCAGACACAAGTTATCTGTGAAAATTATCCAGTGACAAACTCGTCTTTCCAACAAAATTTATTTGCTTCTGTAGTTTAGATGCGTTCATTTATATTACCTAGAGGATTTGATTTACATGCTGTTAGAAAATGTTAACATTGGGTTTAAAAATTGCAGTGATGGGTTTTTGTTCCAATATTAAACGTATAAGAAAATATGTCCCAAAAATATATTTTAATGGTAAAAGCTGAAGTTCGTTGTAACCTGTTGACGTTTTCGGGCAATACAACACAAACTGCATCATGTAGGATGAGTAATAAATAGATTAATGTAATGTCTGGTCTCACGGTGACTCAAAAGCTCCTCCCACCTGAGTCACAGTGATTCACTAGAGCACCAGTAAACAGATGCTTTTTCAGACAAGTTGATTTTATTGGAAGTATCCTGAGTTTCTTACCTACAGTAAGAACAATATTACACCAAAATACAAAAATAAGCCACATACAGTATAAGCTAATGTTTACACGGAATGTTCCTTTAATGCTGGTTTAGTGTTGAACTTACTCCAGAAACGCTCCTGGCATCTTGCCAGACCCCAGCACTAGTTGCGATGACCGCATATTCGCACTGTATGAGTTATTGAATTCCAGAGGGATGTAATGAAGTCTCGTTCTTCTTCAGCTGTTTCTTTTCCAGCTGTCATCACTGTGACCTTTTCAACACAAGTCAATCAGCCGTCTCATCACTGTCACACACACTTCACACCTCTAAACACACTCCTCTGTCTCCCCTATGGCTAATCAGCGCTCGTCTCTCTTCTCATGATATCTGATGTGTCACGTTCTCTGCCAATCCCCAGCGATACGAAAAGACGTGAGCAACAACACAATCGAGGGTTGCTTTTGTTATTGTATGTAGATAAATGTGTGGTCAAAATGAATATGTGACCCATCCGTCCACCTCTTTAAGTGTATATTTGTTGTGGGCCAGTTTTTCGTGATCGGGCCCCTTTGTTCCAACAAGGAAAACATCTATTAGGAGTGTTGTGACACTCTTGAGCAGCTCAACAGTGGCAACAAGTGCTCCTTTATCAATTCTCCTTGTCAATCAATTTTCAGCTCCTTGTGTAAAGTGTTTGTTTGTCACAAACATTAAGTTGCGGAACACAAACCCAACTCATCCATCCAAGCTGCACGTTTCCAACTGTGATGATGCTCGACATTTGCCATTTTCGTCACTGTGGGCATGTTCCAGCAAACTTACATTTACCCAACATCAGTGCACGGTAATTGGAAGCTGTGAGCAGTTTATTTTCATCGTTATGTTCATCGTTCCGTAGGAGCTTGCTCCACTCTGTATAAATATACAGTATATTTTTTTTGTGAATGTCTCCCCGAGGAGAGAGAGGTTAACACCTTGTGCCAGCCCATCTGTCTGTCTTTCGTTCCAGAGGCTTTAAAAAACACTGTCAACGCTTCGAGTATTGTTTCCAGGTTACGCGCACACACTCACTTCGAAGGCATCACATTTCCATGAATTAATATCCTGGACACTATGCACACCACTTCCCCCCCAACCCTAACCACTCAACCATATCTTAAACCAATTTTTTAGCCTAAAATCTAATGATTTGTGTTATGGTGACTTGACCTTTGTTCCGAGGATGTCCACAAGTGCATATTTTACAAAGGTGGCCCCTATCTCTCTTAGTGTACAGTATATACTGTAGATGAGGCTTATAGTGTTCGTTTACAACAAAATGGAGAAAAGGAAAGGAGAGGTACGCTGAGAGCAGAGGGTGGAGGAGTGAATTAGATGAATGAGTTGAAACATTAGACTTTTGTAGAGGTGAGGAGGAGGGGATGAGAAATTAAGTAAACGACTGAGACTCGAGGGTATATGTCTGTACAGATGATATCACCGGGCGGACCAATGAGATCATCTACCCTTTGTGTGCGCGTACCAGTGTTGGTGTGTGTTCACTCCCTGTTTTTCCTCCCACTCCCACTTTTTCTTCAAAACATCCTTCCTGTTAACTCTGCATGTGTCTGGCTTTATTTTTCAGAGCAGCACACTGAATTATTATTCCCATCAAACAGACCATGGCCATGGTTGTTAAGTTTTACACAAAATCTTGGTTGAGTATGTTTTGGTTCACTCATTTTCATCAGCAGAGAAAGCTCCTAAAATATCTGATAAAGCTACTAGTACAAATAAGTGAAGAATAATGTCGTCAAATGTATCAGGTATAGAGGAATCAAACAGACTCTGATGTAGAATAGTCAGCAAACTTACTCAAACTTCTGAAAATGACTGAGGCGCCATCTTGAATACCCATAGTCCATGTAATGCAACTGCCAAAGGTTTTATTGGAGATGTGTGTTCTTTTTTCATTTTTCTTGGCCAGGATTTATGAAAGCCCATTTCAACCAGAAAAATAAAAATTTGCGGCTCCAGCCAACTTAGGGATGATTACCTAGTGTATGTTGTTTTTTTAACAGATCACATAGGAAGACCAGGAACAACAATGTGTCTGTGTCTTAGTTCTCATTGATTTCTTTGTCTGTGTTATTTATTGCCATCCCGCTCAGAGTTTGTAGAATAGCTGTGATTTCCAAAAACAACTGCTGGGCGTTTCTAGCAACAGGACCGTCTATGTGAACCATATTATCAGTATTATTCTACAATTCATGAATTTACTTCTGTGGTTTTCTTTTAATGGTGTAAATGATCACCTGTAAGAACTTCCTCCAGCTCTTGGTGGGCTGTTGTAACCTCTGACCTTGATGCCCTCAGTGTTGTAGTCAGTAGTGTAGAATTTAAAAACTGAACTCAAAACTGAACGCTTCAGGATCTGGGGTTGTTTTCTGGCTTCTTGTCTTCCCTTTCAGATGTCTATGAAGCAGAGTGCAGGAGGTGCTGGAGGAGGAGGAGACGTAGCAGCGGTGTGTCTCCTATGTAAAGAGAGCTGCTCTGGATTTCAGCCACATTCTTGGAGGTATAACCCTTCTTTTAAATTATTCCCCTCTGCCTGAGAAATGAAACTAGATGAAAAACCAAGTTCTGGATGTAGTCCCAGTAGTTTCTCCCCTCCTCCGTGGAGTGGAAAACCTGTGTGGTTTTGTAAATTTTTGCACCCCCAAAAAAATGATGTGAAACGATCAAACAAAAATCTGGTATTTAATTGTTCAAAATCATCGAAAAAGGCCTTCTTTACTTGCACTTAATTTGTTCACAGCGCAATTCCTTCTTTTCCACTATCCTTTCCATTCCTTTTTACCTCTCCACTGAACAGGAAGGCTTGTGAAGCCTGCGGCTGCAGCACGGTCAGCCACGCTCCTGGAGGTGACCTTGAAGATGACCAGCTTGTGGGACGCCTGCTCGCAGACTCGCCCTGCTCCCATTTGACAGCAAAGGTGAAGGGAGGTGGCGGCACTCGCATGTACAAGAGGAACCGTATGATTGTGACAAATCCTGTGGTGTCACGCAAAGACCCAACATTCAGCACCACAACATATGACTGGGCGCCGGCCGGCCTGAGCCAGAAACTGGTAAGGATTTTAGTAAAGGGGTTTGGTTGTTGCAGGAGGGAGCTGCAGTCAGTGGTCAGCTTGTGAAGTCGGCTACATTTGTGAGATCTGAGGATGTGATGATGTTGACTAATGATGCTTTGTGAAAGAAATGCAAAAACAAACGAAACACATTTCACTTTCAACATGTATTAAAAACAAGAAAAAAAAGAATATGCCCAAAGCTCCATAAGTTCATTTCAGAAATGTTATTCCAATCCTAAAGGTTTATCGCTGTGATTTTCTTATAGTTTCTGCAGTCCTCTCTGCAGTCTGCTTTCTATTAAAAACAGGCTCAACTATGCATCAGGTTTCGCAGCCTATAATTATGATGATGAGAGTGATTACTGAGTGCTGCAGTAGTGGGGGACATTGCTGTGGTTGCACACAGACAGACCCAACACAGCATGTTATTTGTTCCTTTCAGTGTGTTTTTATTCTTCTGCAACACATTTGTCACTATCTTACTCAGATGCAGTCGTCCGACAGCACATAGTTGTGTCTGATGAGACAACTGGAACACAGACTCAGAAAGTATTCTGAATATTTCTTCCAATCTGAAGAATAGCATTCAGCATTGTTAGTTAGAGGAGAGCAATCATATATACACTCTTTCATCCACACTGCCATGTTTCACTTTGGATGGTAACCAACAGTGATGGGAAAACCAAAAGATGAGAACGAGGTGCCATATTTGACCCGCTTCATGTAGGTGTACTTATTAAACTGCAACATGATTTTAAATCTATTGCCTTAAGACACATTCAGATTTTTCTCAATCTGGGAAGGACAGCGGTTCTGCTGACAGAACAGCTGTTTCTGAGGGCAGTGGTGCCATAATGAATGCCATAGTTGTTGAGACTTGAAAGAATGGCCTTGTTTGATGTTAATCTGGGTTTATCAGAACTAAAATATCCCTTTGTCCCCTCTCAGGCCATGCAGTACATGGAGCTTATCCCAGAGAGTCAACAACCAGTCTCAGGGACGGATGGAGCACTGGAACGACGCAGGCAGATCCTCAGCCAGCTCCCTGTCTATGATCAGGACCCCATGAAGTGCCAGAGCCTGACCAGTGAGGAAGAGGTACAGTTCTCTGCCTGAACCAATCACTGCTTATTACTTGTGATCATCAGCAACTTCAACACAAACAACTTGCTGTTATTAGATTATTTTAGCCACAAGTCATCACCCTCACGACACACATCCATTACTGTTAGCTATTGAAGTGACATAACTTCATGGGTGTCATTGAAGAAACATTACTTATATCCGTTTTCTAATGATGAAAAATACATGTGATTATAAGGTCTGTTGAAACCGTTTTCTTGTTACTGGTTGACAAATCCAAAATCTTGCAGATTTCCTCTATGCTGCTGTTTGTGAAGCACTACAAACAGGAGGTGCTGGGCGTCGGGGAAGTGGCCTTGCCCGGTGAGGCTGGAGCTTTGAGGGAGGCAGCCGTTCAGAGGACTGCAAAGGAAGTTAAGGATCGCAGCAACACTGACAAGAAAGATGCCCTGGGTCACCAGGGCCACAGCTCGACCGATAGCCGGGCCTCCTCCACCACTGGTTCCACTAATGGCACAGATGACGGCACTAAGAATGAATATGTGAGTGGATAATGTTCATGGCATCTTTGAGATTTTAATATTGTGGTCATTTTGGCTGAACAATTAACAATGGGCTATTGTCACTGGCACTACTTGTTGCTCCGATTCAAGTTTGTGACGTGACACTAAAAACACCTTACAGACTCAAAATAGATTTCATGGTTTGTGTGTTTGTGTTTGTGGTGTGAATTGTTGACCCCTATAATATCCATCTTAATAGACTTTACCACACAACCGACTGATTCACATCATTCTGGCTTGTAATGCAGATCACGATTGGCATTATAGGAATAGCAATGGCTAAACCTGAACAGAGTAAACCACTAGCCAGTATGTTTGGTTAGAGCCCTGCATGTGAACTGGAGTCAAATATATTTTTGAATCCGACTCCTAAAGGATTTAAGACTCTATAATGATACTCAAATGAAACCTCCAGCCCCTTCCAAATTGCACTCTCGGTCAAAAAAGTTGCTTATGCTTGCTGCATTCTTACTAAAATATTCCCCTAAATGCTTCACTATAACGTTTCCAACCACACGACTTGTGGATGTAGACAAACAAAATTGCTCACATTATTTTGGCATGTGACCTTTAATTTTCATATTCTGTTCTGCCTCTGTCCACTAGTGGTGTACTGGTTGCCATGGCGAGGCTACCTGGGACAGCCCGGCTGTTTATGCTGAGCGTGCAGGTTACCATAGGGCTCTGTGGCATCCAACCTGCTTCGTATGTTCAGAGTGTGGCCAGGGATTGGTTGACCTGATCTACTTCTGGTCCAATCAGAAACTGTTCTGTGGGCGACACTACTGTCAGACAGTTTGGCCCAGATGCTCTGGCTGCGATGAGGTAAGACAACACAGACCTATTTAACATTTAACAGAGGAACATAGTGATGTGGGGGTTGCAATCAATTGTGACCCTGGTTTGTTCTTCATTTCAATGTAATCTTCCAACTCATAACACTTAGTCTTTGAGTTACATTCAAGCTCACATTTAGAAGCCAAGTGTTAAATTTCTTTTGAACACTCAAATGTGTATGTCCCCCAAAAGATAGGTTTCTATATTGCAGTAAGCATACTCAAAGTAAAGGTGAGCGTTGGCATTTTATTGTAGTATCCATTAGTTTAATTAAAACTAAACACCTAGATATCTACAATATTGACAATCTGGGCTTTACCTAAACCTTGCATATATATAAAGTACGTTAGGTCAACTGTTTTGAAGGTTGTATATAAATGATGTGACTTGACTTTCTATTATTGTTAAATATTTCCTCTCTCACCTCCTTTTATCCCTCTGCCTGCTTTCCTTCCTCAGTTAATCTTCTGCCCGTCTTTTCATAAAGTGAAAGAGGGACAGACATGGCATCATCATCATTATTCCTGTTGGAAGTGTGGACAAAACCTGGAAACACCCTGTCAGCACTGAAACAGTGCACTGTGTATGCGCTACACAATATAGTGTTCAGTTTATAGTAGTTTTAGATCTACTTAATTACAGATCTCCAAAGTATTTCAGATACAGTGAATCAGTACTGAATAAAAATGTCTGACCACACAACAAAATATGAATATAGTCATTAATATAGTAAATAATATTATTGGCTAAGATTAATGTGTTTGTTTTACACTAAACAAGAGAAACGAGTTATGGATAATTGATAAAGAATGGGACGACAAAATGTCCAGTGAATATATTGTTTAAAATATTTGAGTCATTTAGCATAAGATGAAGTATTCAGACACTTCCTCAGCTGAGGCTACTTATGTCTCAAGTACCTAAAGAAGCAAAAGTGCTTAAAGGGACAGTTGGTAGATTTATTAGCACTTAAAGTACTTGCAGTGATGGGTACCAGATTTGCTGCTGTTAGCCGGGATGTGTTTGGTTGCAAACAGTAGATCACAGTAGGGAAGACATATTAACATTCATAAATTATTAAATTCAATGATTGATTCAAATGTAGCAAATGTGTTTCTAAAATGAATTTCATTCTTTGCAAAAACTTGAGCTGAACTAATGTTATGTAACTAACCCCATTTTTTATTCTTCTCTTTTATTATTTTTTGTATGTATTGTTTCAGTTAAACCGCAGCCTTATTTTGAGCTTTAGCTTCTTTCAGCTGGATCTCTACTGCTGAACTTATAATCCTATGTGTCAAAGAGAGACAAATGTGTCTGGCTGCCACAACCCCAGAAAACAAGCCAGCCAGAAATATCATCGTTCACAGACAGAAGCTTATTAGCTTAACATCATAATTTATGATGATTCATTAATTAATATAATCAGTTATCTAAATGATTATATTGTGTGTTTTATTCTTCGTTTATTTTTTGAATGGGTTGCTGCTAAAATGCTATTTCCTTAGAAAAAAGAATACTGTTGACGTGATTTGCTTAATACATAGCATATGAACAATACTGTTCTATACTTTATCTGTGGCCGACGATACATTGATTGAAAAAAATGACTTGATAAAATTGATAATTGATAATAGTTTTGTTTCTGCACATTCAGTATCAAATGTAAATCATCATCTTAACTGAAGTGTAGAGAAATATTAATAAATATTTGGGGGAGATGATAAACAAGGATTTTTCAAAATCCACTTTCCAGACGAAATTGTTACAATGTTACAATGTGCAGAAAAAGAGGATCAGAAACTGGCCGACCACCATGTTTTGAGAAGGCGGCAGGATGTTAAAACTGTAGTGGCTCATTATATTGTTTTGTATTATGACGTTTATTGCAGTGTAAAAGCTGTCAATCACAATATTGAATTCCTGTGACAGCATAGATTTATTTATTTGATGTTGGGGTTAGGAGTTACGAAAAAATAGATTTTTCGTTTATATGAAATACTGCTGCATTTCCAGCACATATACTGTCTGTTTGCTTAGAATCTGATTATGCATTGTACCGTGCAATGTCCAACTATATTAGTAACATTTCACACTTCCATGGATAATTTATGGATGGATGATTCCATATGGATATGGATAATAATTTGAGATCGACTTCATTAACACAGCTGGTTGGCACGTGTCATGAATTATTTTGCCTCTTTTAACTCTCTCCTACAATTAAGGCCAATGACAGAGACAACATTTTGCCTATTATTTGTGTACAATCAAAATGATTTTGAAGATGTTATTTAAGGTTTAAGAAAACTGGTGTTGCTTTGAATACCATTGCTATTGTGTGCTGTTGATGTAATTTCAGTTTGATAGAAACCATTTAATATGTTAAAAACGTGTAAGTGTCCACATGATCAGTTGACTGTATAAGGATTACAATACCGTACATTGAAAATGTAACACTATAATCATTAAAGTTGGGATTAATAACCTCTAAAAGGGTCTTTGGTTTTCAGGCTATAACATTCTTAAAACACAGGCCATAACAAATCATAATTTGGAGCTTTTAAACAAAAAGTGTAAGTGTCCTCGGACTATTTTGAAGTGGTAAACTCAGAATGTGTGTGTGTGTGTCCGTCCGTGCGTGCTTGCGTATGTGTGTGTGTGCTTGACGTATTCCCTGAAGGAATGTGAGATATTCCTGTGGTTTCACAGCCAAAGTTCCTGGGCAGTTGCGTCACCCAGCTAGTTGACTGGCAGCTGTTTCTTCAACCATTACAGAAAGAAACAGAAAAAGATATTTTTAGTCCCAAACTGAGACAAATGTATTTGGTTTGCTGAGTCTTATTTAATAGCCCGCTTAGTCATCAGGAAGGTTTGGAGCGGGTCTGTTCGAGCACGTCCTCAGATTTTGTAAGTAAATTATGTAGGAAGCTTTGCTAAATGAATTAAAATAACTTTTTGTTTGCAGTTAAGAAATAAGAATGGAATTAAAAGTTTTTTTGATATCTTATAGTTTGATATCTGACGCTGAAAACAAACCTAGAGCTAAAACATTGTTCCTGCGTGACCCTTTGAGAAATGGTATGGATATATATGGCCTACTACTGAAACTATTAATCAAATACATCACAAACTAGGAAAAGAGCTAAGCATATGGGCAAACTGTAACCTGTATAACATATCAAAGCTATAACGTATAAAAGAGTTAAGTACAAGGTTGGTTTAAGTCCCTGAAAAAAGTATTTTTCTGGAAAGTATAACTGATATCCATGCAATACCAAAATGATGTGATGAAGTCTACAACTTCGCCCAGGCTGAGTTTTAGCTCTTTGTTTATGTGTCAGGCCAATGCATTACTCTCATGGTGTTGTTTTGAAACTGCAGCAAGCCAAAGCTCTACAAAAATGTATTTCCCAGTTAGACAAACACTGACAAAAGAATACATCTCTGGTGTTCCAGAAAACTGGGTTTGAGTAGGATGTTATTACTCGCCATGAGAATCTGACAAAAGTAACAATAATAAGGCTTATTATTTGTCGAGCTATTTGTAGTTGACGGTGCATGTGTTGTTGTTGTTCTTCTTGTTGCTTCCTGAACTGCCAGAGTCATAAGGCTGGGTGACCATCCAATTATTTTTGTAAACTGGCCAGTGGCAGTTTGCGATTGGGTCACATGTTAAGATTCGGGTCATTGGGTTTGATCTGGGTTGGATCATCTGGGATTACGTTATCTGATCATCTGAACATGAATTTGGAACTCTGTTACTTTGACTTTTAGCTCTGGTCTTGTATAGGGTGCCTGTCTCACAATCTAATTTGAAGGGCTTAATTACCTTAGTTTATAATGTGCTTCTTTATCTGCGTGTGAAAAGTACTAAACACACAAACCATTGGGTAAGTAAGCCAAATGATCAGCCAATATGAGGGAATGAATGGGAAAAGATTCTCCTTTTATTGAATCCATACCACCTGAAACAAGACTACATAACTACATGACTACATAAAATGTTAATAATAATATTATGTAAAATTATATATTTTTTTGTTAACTTTTAACAAAGTGTAAATTCAGTTCCATTTATTATGTTGTACTTATTATGTATTACATTTTTTCTGTGTGACATTTTTTTCTCTTCACAATGTAAATTACACTGCTTATATTTGTATTCATTACATACAGTCCATTTTCCTTGCATATACTCAGGTCACTGTATATATGGTATCACCTGTACTATATATTGTTTTTCTACTTTTGCACAGCTTTAGTTTGCTTTATTCTGTACCTTTGTCCATTTAGGTTTGTATACTTTTACCTCTGCTGCTGCAACGCCGCAAATTTCCCCACTGTGGGACAATAAGGGTTTATTTAATCTTATCCTATCTTTGCACAAACAAAGTGTTCCGTGTAAGCCAAGTGGTCTGACCTGTTCTTGAAAGTGCACTCTCTTAGAAATTCCCTGTGCAATTTCAACCCTTGTCCACCATTTCATCAATAAGAGAACATGCCATGTTTCTCGGTATTATGTATAAAAAATGTATTCACCAAGACTTTTCTAACATGGTTTTATAGGTAACATGGATGCATATGTTATTAGATGTTGGCCTACATTTAAAACACAATTTCCAAATGTTATTTTCTTTGATATTGCAAATCATAACCTATAATTAACACTGGCAACTGTTGCTACCTAAGCTGTCACTCATTGTTGTATTCTTTTGTTTTATTGTTTTTTAAGTAGATTTTCTACAACAACAAAACATAAAGATAAAAGATACGATAAAATAGTGGGATTACTGTCTTGGAAAACTGTTGGACATTTACACTGGACATTACACGCAACTACTCACACCTGGGAAGTAGGGGGCTCACTTATTTTTTTTATTTTTACAGCCTTTACATAAATGTGACCTGAAGTGGTGGCGCCCTCGTGTGTCGCTTCCCTCCACTGTCTCTCGCACAGAACCCCAAGTAAGATTTCCTGAAGACAGCACACTCCTCCTCCTTTGTGCGTTCCCTTTAAGTGCGTGATGATGAAAGTGCGAGGGGAAAAGTGGGTGAAAGAGGAGGAAGCTCAGAGGACTGAATGGAGAGCAGCCGCTGGTGACAGATCCAACAACGGGACTATCTCAGGTAGGCTGCCGATCATCCGGTCCCCCGGTAGAATCATGGAAAGTTCATATTGTGTCTTCACTGCTGCAGCTCTTCCGCGCACCGTGGTTTTTATTTTTCAACCTGCAGTGGCCGTGTTAGCCTCCATATGTGGTGCTTTCACTAACACTTGCTGGTTAACGGAACTGTTTTAAAGTTGTTGTTTTTTGTTGTTTTTTTTGCCTCGAACCTTTAAATGGGAACTACAACATATTTTTTCTTTTTTCGCTGCTGAAATTTTAACTCGATTTTGTCTTTCTTATTCTGATATTGTGATTACATATTAACCTAACCTGTGTCTCTTTTTTAAAACAAAACATATCAGGGTCAATTATCTGACCTTCCACTGCTGCATGGTCTTAATCACCTTGTGCACTTTGCTCTGATGACTTTTAGCTTCAATAATCTCACCACAAGACCCTTTACCCCTCGTTGTCTGTATTTATTTATGTATTTATAGACAAGAAACATGATTTACTGGACAACTTGGGCTGAAAGTACAACAAAATAAACCAAAGGGCCAAGACCATTCAACTGATATTCACATTTTTGTGTGTCTTTACAGACTTGTGCAGTGATGGAGCTGAGTGTCGCTACACTATTAATTCCAGCAGGTGGTATTGTGGTTCTTCCCATCCTTGCATATATAAGCTTTCTCCTCTGGCCAGTGGCATTTCTAAGGGCCTACAACTGGTAAAAACAAACACAAACAAAGTAGTAACTAGTGTTTTTCTATGAGTGTTAAAAATGACAGTCTAGTGTTGCACAGTTCAGTGACATCCCTGTGAAGGTTATCAGTGAGTCTGTTAATGTTTACCAGTGATATACGTTTGCAATTAGATCAAAAAGTCCTTAACCCATTGCAAAAAGAGACAAAACTGAAGTCTGTTGTATCACAGCCTGAGGTGGAAATGATCATTCATGCTTTTACATCATCATCTATGGACCATTGAAAAATGGCCCAAAAGAATGCCGTCTGTTCAGCAGATCCAGCAAGACGACGACCCACATCACATCCACTCTATACATAGATTATTTTCAATTTAGGTTCAGGATTAGTTTTAAGGCACTTGTTCTAAGATATGGAGCATAGCATAATCTGTGTACCTTTGTATAGGTTTACCTACTTATATCTTATGTCACTCAGGTCTTGTGTCTTATTGTTGCTGAGCTGTAATGTTGCTGTCCCCAAAACACACTCTTGACTGTGAAGGGGCAGGGCTGATAATAGACTGTTCTTCTCATACATAGTATTACATCACAGTACTGAGTCACTGTGACGTAAGAGCTTTATCAATAGCTTTGTAAGTGAGTCAAAGTTCAAGATCAAGTTAGGAAACACTGAATTGTTGGATGAAATAAGTTTATAACTAAAGTTAATTAATAATATTAAAATACAATACAAATATTACAACTTCACCTTTTATTGGTGTGAAACAGGCACAGAAACTCTGAGAAGTTTTTCAGATTTTTAACTGGACAAATATTTCAGTGACATATATCCTAATCCAGTTGGTCAGTAAACTAGACAGGATTCCATGTTACCATATTACGGTTGTTTGGAACATCTTGACAAAATGGAAAAAGGAGAGAAAAGCGAGAAACATATTGTTTTGTAAAAAAATATGTACAATTTAGCACTGATTCAGCAACAGCTTAGCTTATTATCGTTATGGTCCGGTTTATTACTTATAACAAAACTGGATTTGCACTTGATTGAGTTGATGAGTTGGACATTTACATCAGCTTCAGTTGATACTGTAACCTGTCAATGAACAAAACATAAATTCAGTGATAAAAGGTGCTTGCTGGGCTTCCAGTAATTCTGCTATCATCCTCCCCAGGTACTTGCGTCGCAGGCTGGGGCTGGTGGTCGACTCCTCTCGCAGTGGAAGTTACTGCTTCTCTTATTTCAGCCGTTTAACACTGACGGGCGACACGCCGCCACTGCTGCTGCTGCATGGCTTCTCTGCCAACAAGGACATGTGGCTGCCCGTCATCAAGGTAGCACATGTATACCCTCAGTTACAATTACAAACACTGTTTTAAAAAGACTGACGGTAAGGTAGGATTGATTAATTGATTATAGGGAAGAGGGAAAAAGGGAATAAAGGGAATAATAAATGTAGGGAGAAAATAGGAGGAGGAAAAGAGAGGATGGATGGGAGAAGGGAAAGACAAAGGAAATGGAGGAGGAATAAAAGAAACAGAGGGACAGATGGATGTATATTAAGCCACAAATCCACCAAAAATGTATTTGTTGCACACTTGTCATTTCCCTCAGTCTTGTGCATGTTTCTTTTCTCCCCTAGTACTTGCCCAGAAATCAGCAAGTGATAAGTGTGGACATGCCGGGCCATGGGGGTACAACTCGCACTGGCGCAGAGGACTACAGCATCCAGGGTCAGGTCACCCGAATCCACCAGGTCTGTACACGACTGGTTTGGAGGAAATATAGATTGCAGTATTAGGCCGCACCGAAAACAATATCCATTCTTCTTATGCCAGGATCAGATGAGACAACATATATACAAAACAGAAAGAAGTTACTAAACTTTGACTTCTCTGTCTGTGCAGTTTGTGCAGAGCATCGGTCTGGATAAAAAACCCTTCCACATGATTGGCACATCAATGGGTGGGAACGTGGCAGGCGTGTATGCTGCCCGCTACGCTGCTTACCTGTCCCATGTCACCTTGATTTGCCCGGCAGGTAAATTCAGCAGGGGTCTGATCTACACAATGTTTCAATGTTTTTTACCAGGATTCAAACTACATTTTTTCAAAAAGCACAATAGATTATTAATTCTCTGCTCCCTTTCCTCCTCCTGCCTGTCCTCCAGGTCTGGATTATCCTGTTGACTCTGAGTTCATCATTTACCTGAGGGAGCTTGACAAGAGTCAGAACAAGGACCTGATACCTCTAATACCCACCACTCCTCAGGAGTATGAGAACATGATTCGACTCTGCTTTCACACCCCACTCAACCTCCCCCGACAGGTACAGTACTGCCCTGACTGGTCTAATATCAAGACTTACTCTCTTTCACGACTTGGTTACTCCATATATGGTATAAATATATCAGTGCAACCACTGATATTAATACTACAACTCATACTATTGTTGCTGTTTCAGCTGCATTATTTGTGGAGTACCCATGAACCTATATATAACAAAAGTTTAACCTTTAAATAAAATTGTATTCGTTCTTGTTCAGTTCATCAGTAGCAATGGGCACGTGTGCGTGTGTGTGTGTGTGTGTGTGTGTGTGTGCGTGTGCGTGTGCGTGTGTGTGTTGTCAGGTCATGCGAGGCCTCCTGAAAGACAGGATCCCCAACAATGGTTTCTACAGAGAAGGTTTGTCTATAAAGTCACTCAAGTTTTTTTTCCCTACCTTTCTTCTCTTCCATTGTTCCACTGTACTTACTGTTGGGATGCTTGTTTCACTTACTTCACATTAAAAGCTTTTTTTTGCATTTTGGTAGTTATAATTTTTTATTAGATTGAATTACAGTTATTGCAGATGGCCCCTAATGAGTTATGTGGAATAATGTTTATTATGCATGTGTGTTGTTTAGTGTTCATGGAGATCCTGGAAGAGAAGTCTCGACACTCGTTACAAGAAAACCTGCATCTGATCAAAACACCCCTGCAGGTCATCTGGGGGAAGGAAGACAAGGTAAAGTAAAACACAGTAATGAATATAAAATTCCTTAAAAGAGACTTATTGAGTACAGCCTACAATAATTCAACATCTCATCTTTATTAGGTAGCATTCAACAACAATGTGCATTATAATCGATACATTTCAATCAAATATTTATAATATTTAACCAAAATGTATCGATTATAATGATTATAATATGACAGGGAACAAACTGAATAAGTAGTCAGTGTATCGCAGGGCAAACCATAGGGACAGAAAAGCATTTACTCACACATTAATGCTGATTATAGTGTTAATAAATAAATAATGTACTAAACCACACATATAACAAGCCGTTTGTGTGCCTGTCTCCTTTTTCCCAGTTGCTAGATGTTTCAGGTGCAGGGGCGGTGCAGGCGGCGGTGCCGAGCTGTCACGTGGAGCTGTTGGACAACTGTGGACACTCTGTGGCCATGGAGCGGTCCAGGAAATCTGCCAAGCTCATCATGACCTTCATGTCTGCGCAGGAAGGCAATGAAAATGATGCTAAGAAGTATTCCTGAGGAAAACTTTTGAACTGTGCATTGACCCCTGACCTCGTGATGAAGGCAAAGATGGTGATTGTTATGAGGAAGATGATGATGATGTTTGAGGTAACTAGTGATTGTGATACTCATGTCTAGTTTACTGTAAGATAGCCTTTAGATATTTGAAAATTAATTGAACGCAACAAAATTAAGTGTTGGATCTCACGCAACAACATGAAGGAGATAATAATGAGTGAAAACACTCTTCATTAGGATTATGTACATTCCGTTTCAGAAAACTGTATTTTGGTCTCTTGTGTTACTTATTGGCAGGTGCCTGTTTGACTGTTAAGTCTCCTGCTGTATAGCTTAATGTCATAAAACATATTAAGATTACACAGCATACTGAAAGATATTGTAGGTGGAGAGAGGAAGATTATTATCCATTGGCTTAGTTTAAAACTAAAAATAATTTGGCTCCCATACGAAAGGTATTTTTGACTACAGGAGCAAAACTACTTAATGTCATTTGATTGAGTAGTTGTTTTTTTTGTTTGCTTTGCAGCAACATTTTTAAACCTTGGAAAAACCCTGGTATTTTTTTAACATACATCTACTGCACTGTACCTGCAATAGTTGTACAAAGAGAGTTGTCAAACTCCCAATAAACATGAGCTTGTAAGATCATATAAATAATCAGTCATTTGGGTCGAACAGTCATGAAGTAATATGAAACAATAACTACATTTTCTTTCAAACATAAACGAAAGGGGTCATAAAAGCGGTCGATAAAAGTGAATGAGCATTGAGACTGATGCATTGATTTCGCCATAAACGCACCGCTTTTGAACACGTGAACGCACCATATGAAAGCGCATGCGCTGGTTTTATGATTACTTCCTCACTGAGCTGTCGAAATAAACACATCGTATCACCCACGTGTTGGTGCAACAGGTGATTGTGTTTATTATATTGTTCTCTGTTCAATATCATTGTTACGTCGTAAGTAGCTTGTTAGCTGTCATCTGTAACAACACATTAGCTGTGAACCAGTGTCGTTCGTTAGCCGACCTCGCTCCGGTTTGACCTGTTAGCTAGCTCTTCTTCAGTTGGCTAACTATGGGACAGTGTTCTTCTTCTGCTGTCCTGTGTCAAACTGAGTGGTTTATATTCCACATATATCACTCGCTGGTTGTTTCTCATGTTTCTCATCAGCAGCACTTGATGACACTGACATAGTTGTTGATGTTCGAAGTGAAAAGTAGGAAACAGACACAGTAACGCAGTGCAATCGAAAATGATCTGGCTAGTGAGAATAGTGGAAGAGTAAAACCAGGGGGTGGAGGTAAAGCAACTCTGATGACTTTTCCTTACAAGCATTTCATGCCCTAATGAGTCTGTTTGCTGATAGGTAATGAAGGTGTGGGTGTTTTAAGAAATAGTTCCCGACCTTAGCACATGGCATGCTTTTTTAAAGCAGAAACACATCATAATCAGCTATGAAATATGTTGTTAAGAGTCAGTAAGTGCAGAAGGGCATATGAGTTTTAGTATAGCACAGTTGCTTTGCATTCACATCAACGGACGCAGCTTCACATTTAATTTGAATTTTTTGTTAAACACTGTTCCTGCCATTTTTATTTGGACAACAATAACAGACTTGTATCATTTCAATCATATACATTTCTCATAACATCCCGTAACATTGGTTTTAATGTTTTAGTCCCAAGTCAGCTGATTCAGCTTATGTTCGTCACCTGAGGGAGCAAGAGTCACTGATGCCTTAATACCATGAGACAGGAAGACACAAAGGACCAATCCTCCGTTTATCAACGGGTCGTTTTAAAGAATGCCTCACCATACCACTACATGAAGGTCTGCCTGTAAGTATTTTTTAATAATGTACATCAGAAGGAATGAGTGATAATTCATTGTTGACTTGGGTTCCTATGTGTACTGTGTGTTAAATTAATTGATAAATAAAAACATTGTTTTTGAAAGCATCCTCACTTGTAGTGCTTAATCCTTTTGCACACTACTATTTATATTCACTTTATTTCAGACCATCTACATTTAGTTCTAATTATATATCCGTTTGTGTGTTTTTAGTGTCCTGCAAGATGAATCTACCAGACTGAGTGCAGTTGAATTGAAGCAGTTCATCATCACAGGTCTGAAAAGCCTGTATGGAGAGGTGAGATCATAAAAATGGCTGGGAACATAGTTTTATTCCCACCACAGCTGAATAAACTCTGATGCCGTGAGAATTTGTTAATGCAAGTCTCGAGAAAATGTCCAAAAAAAGCTGTTGATAAAAAAATAAAATAAAACAGCATAAAGTATTTATAATGGGGTCCTCTTGTAAGATGTTGCTGCTCTTGAGTAGTGCATTCTAGGAAGCGTTTAAACTGGATTTTACTTTGCTACCTGTTAATGAGGTTTTCTGAGTCACCTGTGTATTATACTTAAGCACACTGCTGGGTCTTTGACTCCTGCAACTTCCTGCCTGTAAATCACAGCTAAGACACGTGACACTGCACCAGCCTCCCCTGAGGTGTAGATGGGTGTGAAATGTTGTTTTCATGATGTTTGTGTTTTTTAGGTGGGAGCAGCTTTGTCTTTTGACGTGTTGAAGTATGATAACGAAAACCTCACTGCTCTACTGCGTGTTTACAGCAGGTGAGCTTTAATCACATTGTCAACAATAGCAGGATGGGAACAAGTTACCTTCTGCTACAAGCGATGGATAACGAATCATGTGCATCTGTGTGTTGTTTTTATATTTTTTCACAGGGGTTTGGTGAAGCTGTGGAGCTCCATGACTCTTCTGGGTTCCTACCAGAACCAGGCCTGTGCTTTCAGAGTGCTACAGGTCAGCAAACTTCATTTCTTTTAAATGAACCTGATTTACAAATAGTAATTCTTAAATGGAACGCTGCTTTTGCTTGCATCAGTTCTTGAATATGATTCTTCCATGTAATATTGTTGGTGTATAGATTGATGTCCTTTGGTTAACATTAGTAGTGTTGACATTATTCTTAAGCAGTCTTAGGTGGCTACCAGCATGTAGTAGGTTGTGTCAATGATGTTGGGGACTGGCTGTGGATTTGCATACCTGAAGCCTATGGCCGCTGCAATAGAAACATGCTGTTTCTATTTCAGAAATTTGGATCTCACTCCCACTTTTTCATGTTTTTCTCATGTTGTCTTCAGGTCTCTCCGTTCCTTCTGGCGCTGACAGGAAACAGCCGAGAGCTGCAGCTGGACTGAAGGAGCAGGGACGTTGCTTTCTTCATGATGATTTTAATATGGAAGCGTGTCTTTCACAAATCGCTCTTCTCCGTTTCTAACATTGCAGCAGCTCCTCCGCTCTGCAGGCTTCTCCACATTGGCCAGCGAGCCTCCCTCACTAAAGCTTTCTCATCCCAAGATGTGGAGCTCTTCGCCAAACTAACGGGCGACACCAACCCCCTCCATCTGGACCCATCTTATGCCAGCACCACTTCCTTTGAGGCGCCCATTGTCCATGGCGTCCTCATCAACGGTCTGATCTCAGCTGTGCTAGGCACCAGGATGCCTGGACATGGCTGCATCTTCCTGCACCAGGAAATCCGCTTCCCTGCGCCACTGTATGTTGGTGAGGAGGTGCTGGCCGAAGCTGAGGTCCTCAAGATCAAGATGTCATTTGCTATGATTGGCGTAAGGTGCTCTGTTAGGGACAAGGTGGTGATGGAAGGGGATGTGATGGTGATGATGCCAGAGGATCAGCAAAAGAGGGGTTGAGAGGAGACGAAGATGGTGGTCCTCAGATGATGCAGCGGTTTCAGCGATTTTTAAAAAACACTGTTGTCGCACACTGCAGCTCACTATCTCTTGATTTAGGTGTTTGTGTTGCACTAACTTTTCTTCACAGTGCTTCATGTTGCCCTATGTTGATTTCGTGCTTTTGTTTTTCGATGATCTACTTGAACCTGACCAGAAGGGTCTATAAACCCTCATCAGAGACGTCAATCATTTGAAGATTTATCATTCGATGTGTGTACTTGGTTGGCCCTGTTCTGTATCTTGTATAAAGTGTGGAATAGAAAAGGATGGGTTTGTGTTATTTCTTCAATCACTCCCATCAAGTTTTCCTCCTGCGAATGACCGGTGTTAATTTTTACTTTAATTCAGGTATGCGATATCATTTTATTTGAGTGTAAGTGTTTTTTAAGGCATCAAATTGGTTTCGTTTAATTGAACTTGGATACGTGTCTTTCACCTCCGCATTTGTATTTTACAGACCAAACTATGGAGCGCGTCTCCTCCTCCAGAGCAGCAGGTGGCGGTGACGTGCCTTTGCGTTTTCCCACTTCCAATGACCGCATAGCAGGCCGATGACGTTTGACAGGAGCAGGGCTTCCTAGTTACGGTGAAGCTAAGCTAGCAGCTACTTGGCTTCCTCTGGGTTGTTGTCCCTCCTCCGCTCAGCGGGGCTTCGCCACAGTGCCCGCTCGGTGGCTTCAGCCAGAGTCACACAGACGTCCAGCTCGGACTTTAACTCCTATTCCCCCGGGATGTCTTTCCTGGAGAAGCCGTCCCCCGGCAAACTGCTGCTGGACGACACCGTGCCCATGACGGCGGTGATCGAAGCCAGCCAGAACCTGCAGTCCCACACGGTGAGTGTTTCCTAGAGCAGTTCACCGTGAACGGCTGCTGCCGTGGGTTCACATGTAAACTCTGTCGATGCCTGCCTGGTGGCTGATAGACGCATGTTTAAATACAACCAGGTTTATCTAAAGGGGGCGTTCAAGTCCACGCTGCGTCACCACTTCCTTTATCGGACACTATTTCGAGTTTTAATGGTACATTGTACATTGTATTCACATCTGAATGTCGGCGTAATTGTAGCTCTTAAAAAAACAACAACTTTTGGTTCTCAGGAGAGTCTCTTTTAGACATTAGATTTGTGCTGCATCTCAATTTTGGGAAATGCAGCCACCTCACCCAGGCTGTCACTGATTAGGCAATTTCCCGAAAGCTCATGTGGAGTCATCGAACTGCTGATAGAAAACGATGTGGACTGGAGCCTAACCTGACTGACTGTCGGGCCACGATCCCAAACTATAGCCGTAGAAGCAAAGACGCCTGTCTGAACGTTCATGCGATGATAAACGCTCGATTTGTTATTGAATTGAATTAATTTAGCTGTGCTCTAATATTCACCATACATCGCTTCCATCATGCTATGGATATGTTGTTTGAGCTTGAATTAAATACATAAAGCAGCACTCGATTCAATAGCTGATGTGCGCAATGTATGTATGCCGAATTGAAGAAGGGTCGATTTATATGCTCTATATAAAAGCCGTTTCCTTGTGTGCCGACTGATTTTGTATGTGAAATTTGTCGTGGCGTCTCTTAAAACCGAACGCTGTCAGCGACAAGCGAATGTTCAGTGTCAGACTAAACTAAACTGTTTTTTTAACCCCTTGTGTATGGGTTGTCAATACCCTGGTTATAACATTACGGTTACGTTAATAATAATGCAAAAACTAGGGCAACGGTCATGTGTCGATTATGCGATTCTCGGTTTGTTGACAGCGGTTTTAATCAGCTGATCGGCAGCTAGCCCAAATGTCGAATCTGTGTAACTCACCGTGTTATTTCAGTATAATGAGTTTAGGCATTACTGTGGATCTGAAGTGAGTCAGCAGCCTGTCATGACCGAATCGAGGTGGAATAAACAGAAAACTATGGAAGTAAATTGCATGATAGTGACTAGGAACATTTGGTTTATGTGGCTCAGTCTCATATGTTTATGCTAAATGTCCCTAATAAGATCAGTGCTGCTGATTGCAATACAGTGTTGTCACATTTCTGGTGTTAACACTCCCACAAGCCAAAAACTGATGCTTGTTTGGTATCCCCAAAGATTGATCAAAGCTAGACAGGAAGAGATTGTAGGACTTCAGCTGTTTACAATCATGAATTGTTGTCTTGGGTGTTTGTGAAGCTGATCAGCTCACATGAATAACCACCAGTTTTACTGCAGAAACCAGTGTGACCACAGGAATCAGATGACTAAAAGGTCTGAGGGGATTAGATTAAAAGAAAAGTCCTTGTTTGCACTGCTTGTTTTCATAACTTTGTTCATCGTTATCCTGAAGGGTTAGGAAAATATTTTACTCTGCAGCGTGTTTTACTTCGATCAGCTAATTCTTTGGAATTGAAAGGGGAAATGAACACACCTGAAATGAAAACACTTTCGATTAAGATTCAACATGGCCTTGGTGCCACTGTCAAACTTGTTTTTAACTTATTAGTGGTAAGGATCAGAGAAAGGCAATGTCAGTTTAGTGGGTGCTTCTGCCTATGACTGATTTGCTCAGTGATGCTGAGGAAATTCACAGATATCTGTATACTATTCATTTTTTATGTGTTCTTTCCATCACAATGATTTCTCTAATATATCATGACTTTATTATTGTTACCTTATAAATGTATTTCTTTCTTCAACAACTTTTAAAAATGGTACAACGATATCTTGAAAAATGTACAACTGTTTCTTGTGGTATTACAACATAATCTTTTGAAATACCATTACTATATATTTATTTACTTTGATCTGATTCAACCATTTCCATTTATTTTTTTATAACTTCAAGTGTTTATATGACCTTGTTCTCTCCGTCTCCCAGGAGTACATAATTCGAGTCCAGAGGGGCGTGTCTTCAGACAACAGCTGGCAGGTAAATAAATGCATCAAAAAATCCTGTCTTACCAAAAAGTTCTCCAAACTGAGCAACCATGTAGGTTTTTTGTCACTATGACCCCCAGGAGTGGACCATAAAATACTCTGTTGCTCTTTATACTTAATCAATTAGCTTTTTGTTTTGCTCCTGCCATAATTATGATGACAGCACAAGGTCATCTGACAATAAAACATACCTATGGGTTGTAATAACCTGCATGCACAGAAGACCTTTGGTTTCCTCGTTTATAGGAGGACATTTTATGTCACTGGCAGCCAATTAAAACTCACCTTGTTTGTAGATTGCAGAGAAGTATGTGGTTTAAACGATTTACATACCTGGTGGATAATATTGGTGTAATAAAGAGAGATACTTTCAATTTAAGAAACCAGAGACAACCTGAGCTGATGAATTACAGCCCCTTTTCCAGTGACTTAAAAGTTCATATGTGTGTTGCAGGTTATTCGCCGCTACAGTGACTTTGATGTTCTCAACAGTAGCCTGATGGTGAGTTTCCCTTGTTCCAGACTAAGATCCACAGCTTTGATTGTCTTTAAATATTGACAGAGCTTTCACATGGAAAGTAGAAACAAATGCGTTGCGCTGACTAAGAGGTGCCAGAGCAAGAAGCTTTAAAACTGTTAATTATCAAAGTGTCTTAGTTTACAGTTGATGCTGTAGTACATTGATTTTCCTTGACATTTGGGAACTTTTTTGCTTAATGGATGGAGAAGGAGAAAACATACTTATAGTTCTTATATATGTAAGAAACTGTAGAAGGTTGGTTTCAGCATAAAATAGCTGCCTGATAACTAGTCTGTTAGTGTCATGGCCAACATGAACACTGAAAGATGATGGCACATTATGACCCACCCTGGGTTGAGCTGTCATCAGTAGCCTGGACTGGTCTAGTGAGAGGGCACTGAATCATCTCTGCATTACACAGTGCAGAGATGATCAATTTATATACTATAATATGTCATCTCCGTTAAAGAGGCTTCCATTGAAAAATATTTATTAAGGTAGAAATACATAATCTTTGAGTTAAACAATAAAAGTACCATGTTCACTCACTTGCTGCTGTAAAATCTGAGTCCCTGATTGTTGTTTACTATTCATCAGTCACTCATAAAGTGAAAGTTGTATTCATTATCAATCTCTTTACCTCTGCCATATTTACATAATATCTGCATAAAAGTCCCTACTAACACCCTTGATGGAGCTATCTTCAACTGATGAGTGATATTGAAGAATAATGGACTAAGTGGAACACGATGATTGATTGCGTCTACAAACAAACCCTAACCCTCATTCAAATAACACAGCTCAAACCTAACATCTGAAACCCCTGGGCAGCAGGTTGTCACAATAGACACTGCTTTCTTTCAGCAGGTCATGTGCCAAACTGGTTGGCTTAAGATATCAAAATGAGGGATTTTGTGTTTATTAGAATTAAAGTCATTTCAGGTAAATATTGTCCCAGTGATACAGACTAGAGTCAAATTGATCTTCAATAACTGCATGGTGCCTGTCCAAGTTTTGGTTGTTTGTCAGGATTGTCTGGTTGTGACTGGTTTCATGGTCCGTTCACATCATTCCTAGAAAACAGGATGTAAGCAGTTTTTCTGTTGAGGTTTTGTCTGCTCATTTCCTCCCCAAGTCTAACACTGACCCCAACCTCAGCCCCAGATCCTAAAGTATCTTTTTTAGTGAAAGTGAAAAAGAGAATGGGAAACGGGTTGAGAAGTGGTGGAATGTCAAGTAGTAAATAACCTGGCCTACCAGGCGTCGACCAAGAAACTGCTTCTAAAGTGTAGTCAATATGCTGAAATTCTGTTTGTGTTTGTTTTCTTCGGTTTGACTTTCACTAAACGCATTCTTAAAGCACACATAATAGATGGTGCAGAAAGAAAAAAACAATGAATATGTGACAAAGAAAACCTGTTTGTGAAAATACCTTCTCTCTCCAGGTATGTGGTATCAGTCTCTCACTTCCTCCTAAGAAGCTGATTGGAAACATGGACAGGGAGTTCATAGCAGAAAGACAAAGAGGATTACAGGCCTTTCTGGACTCCATTACCCAGCATCATCTGCTTGCTAGCTCCCTGTCTGTCAAGAAGTTCCTGGACCCAAACAACTACTGTGCTAACTATACAGGTTATTTCCCCTCATTTTCTTTAAATGATTAATTATTATCGGTTTGTTTTAGAAATGGAAAGTCAACTTAGATGTTTTAATCCTATGTATTGCTTTCTCTGTATATGTAAATATTATATAGTATTATTCTATAGTGTTTTTTTCCTCACTACATTTGCCTGAATGTATTTATTATTACTGGTATTTGCTTTACAAATTTGGATATTACATAAAAACAAATGACCGCTTTGGAAAAAGTCATATATTGTTGGAATTTCTCTTGACACATTATGGTAGGCAATGCGAGACCATATGGACCATGTTTTTACTATGAAAGCTGCAGGTTTTTGAACATGAGGAAATATACATCAACATTTAAAATAAAACTTAGATGGATCTGTTGACCAAATCAAATACAATATTTACAACAGCAATATTTTTTTAGTTTGTTGTATTTTTGTTACGGCCTTAATGTCTACATGTGTGCGGGGTCGTCTTGCATGGGGTCCACCATGTTTCAACAAAGGTTCTTTCCAAGATACTAAGTTGTCTTAAGTGTGCCGTCTCTGTCTGTCTGCATCTCAGAGATCGCCCTGCAGCAGGTCTCCATGTTCTTCAGGTCGGACCTGAAGTGGGAGGTTTTGGAACCTCTCAGAGACATGGGTAAGTCTCAGTTAGATTGTGATATTCATATGTTCATCATCATGCATATTATGCCATAAGTAAAGCCTTTATTTGTGTTTTTCTACAATACTGTAGAAGCATTAGTTCAAAGCTATATCACTGTGCCCTTCACTCAGAGCATGACCTCAACCTTAACGGTTGTTTATTTGTTGTGGTGAGACCTAAAGCTACTCAAGTTTTTCACACAAGTTCACATCAAATCCAACATAATGCAGTATATTTGAATGAACATCCAACACTACAATGTTCAGTCCTTAAAAGTAACACACTCTCTATTTCTCCAGGCTGGAGGATCAGGAAGAAATACTTTTTAATCAAAAACAAAGAGCAGCCCAAAGAGAGGTATCTGCTGAGCTGGGTGAGTACAATACTAAGGCAGCAAATGTGACATTTAATCAACTTTCACTTGGTAAGTGAAAGGAAAGGGTTGTAAAATAGTATTTTTGTAAATTGCAAGCTCTACAAACATAACAGAAAAATACTTTGTGAAATGCAATTACTACATCTGTGTGTATGTTGTAGGTGGATCTTGGTCCAGATAAGTTCCTCTCAGACAAAGACCTGCAATCTGCCATGAAGTTGTTCACCAGCCTTTCTGTACGTAAACTCTGTGTGAGTGACGATTCTGAGTGATGAGTAGAATTTGACATTTGTTTTACCATATGATCAATAATTGCAATTTGCAGAACGTTTCATTACAATACTGCACAGAGTTGGCTATCTATACCTACTCTATATCTAAATCCAAGGCAAGACGCACCCCTTGATATTGTTGGTAATAATATCCAGGCAGATTGGCATCTTGGAAATTCAGTTATTTATCAACATTATTAAATGAGCTAGTAATAAAATAAAGTAAAAAAAGCAGATTTCTTGCTCAAGTTAATTTCCTTAGCAGAGTAGCAGTAACTGCCATCACAGCTTTAACCTTTGGAGGAATTCATGTGGTTTGCAATGATTTATATACCATTAAATCTCACTTTCACATGTTCACATAAATATGTAAACTACACCCCTCCTCTTCCTCCTCAGACGCCATATATTGGCCCACTGTTGTTCTCCAGCACGAGTGAGTCTTCAGCTCTTCTCATCCGGCCATTCAGTGAGAAAGGCTCTCTGAGAGACCACATCTGTAAGGTACAACATGTCTGTTTGTGTGTACGCGTGGGTCGCGTTTGTATTAGAAGCCTCAACCCCATTTGACTACCCTACCCCATTCCCACACATTTTCAGAAATTCCGCACACAGTCTTTAATCTAATGCTGTATATAAATCAAATATTATTTACCAGTATCACGCCAAGCAAGACATTTTTGTTCGTGAGACGCATCTGTATTCACAGGAACTATTTCTTCAGCAGAATGTAGTTCCGGTTGTTCAATTGTTGCTTCTCTTCAGGTGAAGCCCAGAGAGAGTTACTTGAAGAAATATGGTAATCCGAAGAAGACCCAGGGCCTCGAACTGCCTCAAATCAAATTGTACGGACGTCAGATCCTGGAGGTAAAAAGAGATTAAAATAACCCATGCAAAGAAAAACAACCACACACTACACAGTGTTATTAATCATCTTTGTGTATATATATCTGTACAGGGCCTGAAGCTCCTCAATGATGGCGGCATATTTTTTGGTCACCTGCACGCATCCAATGTCATTGTGGACGATGGTGTGTGTCGACTGATGGACGTAGAAAATGGCATGCTGGGAGTTCCTTCAGCACTACGACCTAGTTTCACACAACTCAGGAAGATCAACGTAAGTAAACGCTGGCCAGGGTTAATATGGGTTTATGTTTGTTTTGAAAAAACTTAACACAACTTACAAAAGTTATACTCGTGGCTTTTACATCCAACTAGTGATGGTTTAACTTATATTTGTTTAAATAAATGTGTTTAATGTGTTTTAATTGTTTTGTTTTATACTCTTAAATGAGTTAATTACAAAAATGCATTGAATTAGCCAAACTGTACCCTCAGAACATTGCAAGAGTCTCTCAAAAAAAAAGTTCATAATAATTATTATTTATTATAAAACCAGTTTGGCATGAAATCAGTAAATGTAATGTAATTATATAAAATAATAACCTTAATATTACAGAGTGATGTTAATAGCCATACAGTCTTTGTTATTAGCGTTGTATCCTCACTTTTTCTTGTGCCTACATGGATATCCTCCAAATTCTCTAAATGTGCCTGTAGGTGTGAATGTGAATGGTTATTGTGTCTCTGTGTTCGCCCTGTTTTGGTAATGGAAGGATGTTACTTGAACGTGTATGAACCTGTCCACAGAGCACAGAGAGCATCGACGTCTTCTGCTTTGGACACTTACTATATGAGATGATGTACGGCCGACCGCCAGACAGTGTCCCTGTTGATCAATACCCCAGTGTCCCCCACACAGCAGTGGGTATGTAAATGCACATAAACGCACTTCATACGTACCGACACAGATCCTGACATTTGTCTGGTTTTTACACATGGACCTTAAAGTGTACAGCTGTTTGCTCTTTTAATGTGTGTGTGTGCGCGCAGTGTCAGTGCTGCAGTCCATTTTGTCCACAGAAGCCTGTAAGAGTGGGATGCCAACATTGCTTGAGCTCATCCAGACACCGTGAGTTTTGAATTTAAATAAGTATCTTTTAAAAGCAGAGGAATGTTATATAACAAATGTGCAGGAACTGAGTCATTTTTGTCGCTGTTGAGTTACAGTTTGTTTTTTGCAGGCTGTTCAGTGACATCAAGCTCCAACAATCAGAAAAACTCCAGATCAAGGTGAGAGACCCAGTCTCATTCATCCTAAGCTTATGGCCATGCTTGCATAGGGGGTTCTGTTGTTGTCTTTATCTGAGAAAGTATTCGGTCACAAAGATGTAAAAAAGGCTATATTTGAACCTTTCTTCATTTCCTCCAGGTTCCCAGCAGGCTAAAGGAGTCCCTGAGGACTGCAAAGGAGAGCCTGGAAAAGAGGCTCCAGGAAGAGCAGCGAATGGTGCGTCACTTGTCTTATTTGCAATATTAGATTTTTTTTTTCTCGTAGCACTGAACAGCTCAACTGTAGATATGTGGGTCATGTCACCTCTACAAGGGTACATCAACAGTGACTTTTTAGATAAGGTGCACATATTGTTGATTCAGCAAGGAATTTAAGCGGGGTTCTTGTGAAGAAATAGCTGTGGGAAAACCTTGCTACGTTGTTTTGCCACAACCTTTTCCTGTAGCAACCACAAACCCTTTCTCCTGACATGAATGTGGAATTCTTTTAAGGGTCTTTCCTTGTAATGGGCAGTGGATGCCGACTTCAAGACTACAAATCATTTTTAGAAATACAAAATAAACTAATAATTTTCAACAGCCACATTCATGTGTTGTACTGGCTTGGTGCTAATTTCAAAAATAATTCATGAGACGCTGTATTTTACAACATGAATGTGTGATTGGCAGTTTCGTAGCCTCTTACAGTGCAATTACACTGGAGTTCCAATTTGTAAAGAAGATGATGTTGTGTATGTGTTGGATTAAAGCTGCACCAGCACAGGAGGCTGACCAGAGCTCAATCTCACCACGGCTCAGAGGAAGAGAGGAAGAGGAGGAAGATTTTGGCGAGGAAGGTAAGCGGCAGAGTCTCCCACATACAACCACCGTGAATAAGAGTTGTGGTTTATGCTGTTGTTTTACAAGGCACTAATATTTACTACTCTGTGCAGTCGTTAACCATGTATCTTAGAGTAAAGACTCAATTATGATTATAATATTCATGAAGTTGACCAGAGTTTAATTCGACAAATATACAAGAAGTGGTCAATTTTGACAATGGAAACAATTACATTTAAAATGTTTTTTGTTTGTGTCTTTGCAGAAGTCCAGACAATCAGCATATGAAAATGAAGAAGATGTATCTGTAAGAAACAACAATAACTCTGGTAGGCTGTGCTATTACGTTACATGTTACCCTACCCTTAGCATGCTCATACCTTAATACTTTTCCCATGGAATTGCGCTGTTTCCCTTTTACAGATTTTGGTGTCTCCATTTCAGAGGCGTGTTTTCCATGTAGATCATGAAAGAAATCACACAATGTAAACCAGCTGTTAGTCTTCTCTGATGCCATTATTCTTAAGTGTGTTGTTGATGCAACAGCACAGTCTTCAATGTCAAGTTGTAACTGTCAGTTTTTAATTTTCATTGTAAAAACACATCTCTCTCCTGAGAAAATAAGGACTCTGAACTATTCAACGAGGACATGAAAAACAAAAATGTTACAATCAAAACTTCAAAAACCACATAGTTTATTTTTATTTTTTTATCTATACGACAGGTATATTTATTTAGATAGTTATTAATGGTGATGAATCAGTGTGGTTTTTGTTTGTACCTTCAGGTTCTGGAGCCAGTTCCCCTCCGACATGCCCATCATCCCCCACACCGCCCACCACCACAGGTAAGCCTGTCTTTGGGTTTGTGTGTCTGTCTGGTGAGAAAAAATAACATAGGCTCAAGGTTTTCAACATGCTCTGAATTTGCATCTGTGATCATGAAATCACGTAACCTGACTGTCTGTCTGTCGGCCTCTTACCTTTTCTCTTATCATGTGATCACCTGCTTTTCCAGACAAGTATCTGTCTCTAATGGTACAGTGTGTGCTACTGACTTTGTTGTGTCTTTCAGTAGCAGGAGGGTTAACATGGAGATAAGGTTTTATATTTTATAGTACAAATATATCCTGTATTTTTCTAACTGTCAAAAAAGCCCCAACCAAAAATGTGTTGATCTCTGACAGATAGTAGACCTCTGCTCGAGGATCTCAAACCAGCTCATGCTGTACCGAGCGGGCAGAAATGAAATGGAGAGTGAGGCCATGAGGTGATTTCTAAAGCAAGACACAGGAAAGAGGCTAAAACAAGAGGGATGTGAGCACAGCTTGTTAAAGGCCTGGCAGCTGAGCTTTGTGCAGTCTGGAGTTAATCAATTGTTCAGGTTGTTTATGTCTTTAAAAGTTAAAATAGATAGACTATATCCTGAAATAGTGATAAAATATAAAAGAAACATATAATACGTTATATATTATTTATTGACATAAAATACCACAAGTTTTTGGAATATGCTGTCACAAATGTGACATCAGTTTCATATGCTGGTATTACTGTTTACTCTTCTTATTTCTCGTCTCTTCTCCTCGTGTTCTCTCATCTTTGTCCCAGTGATACTGTGTAAGTGGACTAGTGGAATTGAAACAGAAATCATGATATAACCCTACCAGAGGCAGAACATGGCAGAAAATTCCAGTTCCAGTTTTCACATGTTCTATGATCTTCTATAAATTAAATGGATTCTTGTATAAAATCTCTCGTCTCGTGAGAAATAGTAGGGGGTAAAACCAAGAATGCCAACTGCTGTGTGTCCTTGCAGAAAGAACAATGATACAATGATTATAAACCTCGATCCCATCCAGAGTTAGTAGCAGACAGCTGTTGAAAATACTTTTTCATATATTTTTTTTTACTTCACCGATATGTCGCTACTCCTTTTGGCCAATACTTAAAGTTTTTGTATCGGAATCAGTAGCTGATTTTGTTTGGAATAAATCACACTTTTCTTATTGCTAAACACTGATCATACGTGCAACATTTCATATGTTGCTGTGTTTAGCACAGTAATACCTTTTTTAACAAGCCCTCGTTGGTGTTTCTAGGGCTATCCTTCCCAAGACTCACTTCAAGTAAAAAATGTATTACATCATAGACCCTCAAATTTCTTACATTTTTGAAGTGCTGTATTTCCGGCATGCATCAAAAGCTCAGGTGACTCAGCGTCCATTTGGCCTATTCTTCTTTGCACACTTATGGTGTGTGCCACAATATCTGTCAATGTATTTGCAGTAAAATATGTTTATGTAAGAGTCCATACATTCAAATAGGGGAGATTTTGGAGAGTATGAAAACTACAGTTGTGCCTTGTTCTGTCTCCGGAAGAGATATTTGGTGCTCCCCCACTACCCTAAAATGCTGATTGGTGCACTGAATAGATAACTGTCATCTGCCTCTCTCCTCTTCCTCCTTTGTCTCCACCATAGAGCATGCTCCATTCTGACCATGTTGCTGGGTAAAGTAAAATATTTATAATGTCAGAATAAATGATGAAGATGAGGATCTCTGGTGGTTTTTAAAGCTGTTGTACACCCAGGCTTCCCGGAAAACTTTTGGTCAATATGCTTTTCTATTTTATTATACTGTACATACATTGGAACAGGGTGTTCACATCTTTATTGAAACCTCACAATCTGTAATGATTTCATTCAAAATTCATTGACATTCCAGCTCCTCCCTGGTAGAGACCTCTTGTTCTCATTGGAGATTGTCATCTGTCCGTTCTGTCTGCATGTATGGTCAGTCAGCATGTCTGTTTGTCTGTGTCCTTCCCTTTTTTTGTTTGTTCTGTCTACTCATGCTTAAGTGTTTGGGACATCGGTCACAGTGGAGACGTGTCTGATGTTGGGTTTTGATCAGAAACTTATTGAACTGATAATAACTTTTATTAAAAGCTATTAGCTGTGAAATGTTTCTTTTCGACCTATAGGATTTCTTACTTCAGTTACAGTTTTAACAAAGCTGTTCTACAATTGACCAAACACTTCAAATCATTTGAAGCATTTTTTGTTGTTTGATCTAATATTCAGATAATTCTTTGTCCACAGATATCTTAAAATGACAAATAAAAACCTCTTGCACCCGTTTTGCTATATAAATCTATATTTGTTTTTAATGTTTCAAAATGGAAGATGGTTTCGAGCTGAGCACGTATTTATCCACCATTTCATAGAAGGAAGGCAGTGCTAAACAAGTGAAAAAAAACTCTAATTCAGAAAGTTTTAGGCCTTAAAGTAAAAGCGTTTCCATCTGCTTTAGAAGTATTCTAACCTGTGGAGCTGACATGTAGGCAGAGATGTGGTTGGAGAAACATTCATTGATGTCAGTGACCTAATTAAAGGTTACTAATTGTAGATTTTGTGCATGTGAGATCTGTGGAAGTGAATTATCTGAGTATTACCCAAAAAAACACTAAAGGTCAATGTGGCTGCTAAATGTTATAAAGGTCACTTTGTGTGCCAGCCATCCTGGAGACAGGCTGCCCCCTCTGCACACATTACTTGCGCTGAAAGTCATTTACTTGTCTTAAATTTTCCCCATTTGAAGTACCTAATGTTTTCCAATTCCAATGAAAATATCATCTTTGAACATGCTGAGTTTCTTCTGTCTCCAGGGTTTGGTTATATCTATCAAGGATAGATGTGCTTTCCTCATCTAGCAGCTAACTCATGGTGTAGTCGGAGAGCAGGAGTCTTTGGACTCCTGCTCCTGCCTCTGCTATAACTACATGCTTGAGCTCCCCAACTTCTTTTATTTTATTATTATTATTATTATTATTATTATTATTATTATTATTATTATGTAATTGCTGGGTTTCCTTTGTTTTGGGATGAAAAGCGCTCAACTGAAGAAGATGTACCAGGTTCACGTTCAACTCACCATCAGTTCATTCTGTTCTTCAAAGTTATTGTGACAATAAATACACAAATTACTCTAATGATAAAGGATGATGTTCAGGTTAATTCAGAAGTTGTTGATCTTTCTGCGTAATTTTATATCTGGATTTCGATCATTTTGATTTGAACATTGTAGTACGCCATTGATGCATTCATTGCCCCACAGCAATTCTAAACAAACTGCCTGAACATTCTGCACATACTTTACTTTATATCAATTAATACAAAAAGCATTTACCTCAATATTTTTTAATGAGGATGGTAAAAAAAACGAATTACTTTTTTGGTGTTGACCAGTGTCTGTAGTTTTAAAAACTGTTGGATGGCTTGAACTGATGTTGGGTTGATCTCTGCCTGGACACTGACATTCAGGTGCTGGTTCCACAAAGATAGAGGCTGTCCAGAAACCGAAACAGTGTCCCTAGTACACCACACAGTCATAATAACTTTTAATAAAAGAAACAAATAATAGCTTTGGCAATCATAATACTTTATTCTATAAGGCATTTAACTACAATATAAACCTTCTAGCAAATGTACTGATTGAGATTCATTTAAGCCATTCAATTATCTCCATTGTCCTTTAAAAACAATGATCTATAAATCTTGGATAAATACCTTTTTAAATAGGCAAAGATTTGTGCTCCCCGGTTGTCAATAACCCTGGTATTTATCCTCTTCCAGCTTAGATCAGTCCCCTCTTGTGATGAGCTGCAGAGCACTTGGGCCAAAAACATTCATTTATGACTTGGCTTGTTTGAAAGTATGCAAACCAGTTCTTGTTGATGGATTGTTACGGATTTCTAAAGAGTATTACTCAATCTAATAACCATTAGTTATTGAAGCTATTCATTAAAACCCTGCATTATTAGAAAGTGGTACAAAACCAGTTTTTTCTTTGTCTAATGAGCATAGTGATAGTGAATACTTTCTCGTTTCCATTTCTTATCTTTGGCCAACAAACTGTAGTAATATCAAAGGCTTTTATTGGTTGACTGTCTTTAATTTATGGTCAATGTTGAGAAATCTGTTGCAAAGCTCACAGGATGAAGAGAAGACACTGCACTCTAGACTTATCTAGGATTTAGATAACTGAGAATCAGTCTAATGGATCTTTGTGCAACCAACCCCTGGGAACGTTAGCAGAAACTGTTGTTGTTGTTGTTTTTCTCATTCCTCTCTCTTTCTTTTCTCCTTAATCCAGGAGCCCAGACTGCTCCTCCACCTCCCCCTCCCCCTCCCCCTCCTCCTTCCATGCTGGACTGCTCGTCCTGTCCTCCTCCTCTGTTCTCCTCAGATGGAGCAGGGGTAGGTCGTTCCGCCCTGCTGAGCTCCATCCAGTCCTTTAGTAAAGGCAAACTGAAGAAGGCTGAAACCGCCGACCACTGCAGACCTGTCATCTGACCCACACCCCCCTGCCACAATCTGTCTTTGACTGGGAAACCAGCGACATTACAGCGTCTCAGTGACCTACTCGTTCCGCCTTGTGGTCCGGACATGTTTGCGTCGTCGCTCCCTGAGATGTGAAAACAAATCAAAGTACCATTTTTATTTTTTAATCACAATTTTTGCTGAAAGGTCAATATTGTGACAGCCATGGACCTGTAAAGGTTTTAACCCGAGTCTGGTGGTCTTTTCTGATTGACCTGTTTCTCCAGCCAGTAGCCGATCTTATTTCTACCCATTGAGTTTATAATATTGGTGGTTGAATGTTTGCAATTTCAAACTCTGGACCCTCTGTGGATGCTTGGTCCCACTGGATGGCAAACTAGAATTTCCTGAAAACACCAACCATCCATGCTCTGACACAATCATTGTGCTGTAAGATCCTGGTCCCACAGCAGAAGAGAAACTGTTCCAAACTCGGGCTTTCCCTCTCCGGAATCATCTCTGAGCTTCGACGTATAGCCTTCAGACTCAGCTGCTCTGTCACTGCAGGATGTAAAATGAACTCCTCATAAAAAATATCCTCCTTTCTTTGTTTGTACTTAAGTCCCAAAACCTCCATAGGGCCAGTTGCTGCATGAGAGGCAAAAAAATTGATCTTAATTTTGAGCTTTGAAAATAATATTTGCCTTGGATTTTTTTTATCTTGCTGAACCTGCAGATTAATTTTTATTTGTTTATTTATCTGTGGTTCAGACATTACAGATAATACAACATCATATAAAGGATGGATACTGTAGTCACACCTGCCTTTGACTTAGGATTGGTTTGATGTTTGGAGACTTTGACGGTGCAGCATTTTGGATTCGAGATTGAGGCAGTTTTTCAGCCCAGACTCTGCTGTTTGTTCAGTGAAATTAAAGCAACCAGATTGGTCAGCTGTAAATTAATTCTCAACAATTTAACAATTTATTCGTTTTCAGACCAACTTCTTATATTCACAAAAAACATGCATCAATTCCAAATGTCTTTATTTTTTGCAAATGTACACAGCTGCAGCAATTTATGCACAACTTATGAATGCACAGATTTGATAAATCCACAGCAAAATTATTGTTAGCACACTATATTTCTGTTTCATATCTAAAATAATGTATCACCAGACACTTGGTCAAACTGAACTTTGAAAATAGGTGTAGTGCATGCCTCTACATGGCTCCTGCAGTGACACTCTTGATGCTGATGATGCTGTTGCTCTATGTAATGTCAAATGCACTTTTGTTTTCGCAACCTTTGTAATGCAGATACTTTTCAGATGTCAGCTCTGACTGTACTCCTGATCTGAAATGACATTTTTTTTCCACCAGCTCTTGTTAACAATATGTCAAATAGCATACAGCTGAAATCATTGCTGAACATTTTCCAACCAGGTTTTAAGATAATTTCTATGAAAACCAATTTGCTACAGATTCAACACTTAATTATGTGTAGTTCAATAAACATTACTCTGTAGTTGTGTGGTAATTTAAAGCAGCCTGCAAGAGATGCCTTTAGTGCTGCCTTCTTAAAATACATTTGAATGATTTGTAATTCTATATGAACTAAACAATATTTGTAAATAAATTGTTGTCTCTGAAGCAAGTTTCACACTCCATAGAAATTACTTGCAGTCATCGGCTGCCTGGAAAGAGGCATATCAGTAATGCTTTGGGATTCACAAAAGTAGCGTTTTGCCTTCATTGCCAAAGTCAAACCTGCAGACAGTCAAGTCATTTTGTTTGAAAAAACACTGGTGGCTACTAAAACGGATGTCTTTAATACGTTTACCCTCTTTCATTTTATTATTATTATTATTATTATTATTATTATTATTTATTATTTCATTTTATTTGCATTTGATAGTTAATTTCAAACCCTTATTAAGTGTTTTAATTCTGTTGTGAGTCATTGTTTGTCGTCTTCACACAGCTTACATTCTTTTATCATAATGTGCTATATGGATCCTTGTGCCTATGGAAACTTGAATGTTTTTTGTTAAATTATTGCATGTCACAGTACTTTAAATTAACACTTTAGCCCACAGGATGTTTTTGTGTGGTGCTTAGGGTTTAGATTTGAGGTGGGTTACTGCCATGTCCCCAAATAATCAACTGACTATTTTCATTATCATTTAGTCTATAAAAAGTACTAAAATGGCACAGTCAAAAACCCAGAAATATTCCATTTGTAATAAGTCAGTCTAAAGCTAATCAGTCCTCCTACCAACTCACACATTATTGTTTTCCACTTCTCATTCATCTCTGGCCTGTGATTGCCTGGTGTTCATAATGTGTGCTAAAGTGTAAGCCTGAGACTGAGCAGCTGTGTTAGATGTTAGTCTTGGGCTTAGGTGAGTCCTGCACCATGCAGACTCTGCTAACTATGAACCAGTATGTAAATGCCTGCTGTTGCTGAAATCGTTTGTTTTTATTACTGTAGCAATCTGCTACAATGCAATGGTCTTCTGGGTTGAGTGGTCATTACATTTTATCCGATTTTTTTTCTCCAGCACTTTACCCTTAAAAGGTGGGAGACAAGACCAGAGGTGTGTTTGTGTTCATGAAGACGTTTTGCAACATAACCTTAAAGTCCCAGGGACAATGTAATATTATCAAGCAAATTGGTATGAAAAACCACTTCAGACTCCTAGTTCTTTACAATTACCATACACACGAGCATCAAATGTGTCTGAGTTTTGTCCCGATGTCATCTTAAAATATATCCTCTACATTAATTACAGTTATACAGTGACCTTCCTCATCAATAACTCCAGTAATCCTGATGTGATCAAATCATAACTGTATCAACCAGATGAACATTTGATTAAAAAGGTTGAGGAAAATTGTGACTAAGTAGTATTTATTGATGCTTGGGTTGGATTTGGGGAGTCGCATACAGTTACCATTAACATCCCCCTCCCTGTAGGGGAAAGTATCTTACCAGACGATCTGTACATACTTTGAATGATTGCACTGAATTTTTTGTAAATTTTGCTTAAAAAAAGTTGTTTGTATTGATGATTCAGCCGTCAGAGCTCCATAAGCCATTGAGGATATGTTAGTACATTTATTTTGTATGCCATTATGAGATTATAATCGTAACTGCAGTAATACAACATTAAATAGTAAAACCAAATAATATCATTGTTTTGTCCTGAATGTACGTTAGAAGATTGGGGCCAAATGTGAGAACTATTTGAGTTCTGACTAACCTCGGATCCCCGGTGCCCTTCAATTTTTTGTGCTTTCTCACGCCTGCGTCTTCAGTGAACCGTTGTGACTGGTTTGTACGTCATGATGCAACAGATCTACGTGCAGTCCACCGTTCTGATTGGCCAATATCCACTGACCTCGGTACAGTACCGGAAGTTCCTATTGCAGAGGGCAGGGTGAAGATGGCGGCGTCCCTGAACACTATTCTTCGCTCCGGAAAGGTACGGGGTCGTGTAAAAAAAAACATGTTTTTCCTCTCTCACTGGTGCTGTATGATGTTCAATGGTAATGATGGCTGTGTGCCTTTTCCACAGAGTGCCGTGTCCGCTTTGGCACAGCGTGGATTTCACAGAAGCGCTCCGGTCGCAGTGCAGGTCAGTTAGCAGCTAACCTGCTAACGTCAGCCGCTGCAAACCCTGCACCTTGATACATGTCTTGTTGTTTTAACTATTGTGTTCAATGACGAATTACAGCTGTGTTCAGTTCTTATAGGGTGGGGCCGTGAATTACACTGTTAAGTGAAGGTTAATGTCAATGTCCCTGCCGCTGTCCGGTCAAACGTTTGATGAGCGGTGTTTCCCCCCCAGGTGTTTGATGGATTGATAAAAACACTACAACCTTTACTAACACGTAACAGTACAGTGATTATTATTGTTGAGCTCCATAACGGTCATCAACACTTTGACCGGTTTTAGCTATTTAAAACCAAAACGGACACGTTGTTTTATGTAAACAGCTGAATGTAGCTGGTTGTATCAACATTAAAAAGCACATGATGACCATTAGAGAGTTCTCCCGTTGATGTAAAGGCCAAGGTTCATTGTAATTCGGCAGAATATACAAGTAAGGATGTTGCAGCTGTTTGTTTTCTTTCCATGCTGCTCTGAATTGTACGTTTTGCAAATATAGTGTTCCCAGCTATAAAAAGAAATCAACTGGGGCCACGTCACTTACAGAATGGCTTGATAAGTTAAAGAATAATGAATGAACTTTATCCGTTTTTTGTTAGGTGACGGTCCGTGATGCCCTCAACCAGGCAATGGACGAGGAGCTGGAGAGGGACGAGCGGGTGTTCCTGATGGGTGAAGAGGTGGCTCAATACGATGGAGCCTACAAGGTAACAAGACTCTTTAGAGCATGGTGGATGAAGTGTGATGTCTCACCCTGCGTCACAGCTGTGCCTATATTGGACATTTAGGGATTAGGACTGGAAAGGAGTTATTTTCATGTCATTCGTATCCAACTGTGTCATAGTTTAGTGCATTATTTCTCTAAGTAATAACATTGTTAGTTTATTAGTGTAAATAATAATTATAGGACAAAATCTATCCTGCTGTTTTCCTGATAAAGGAATGAAGCTGTGTGTTTCTTGGTCTGTAGGTAAGCAGAGGTCTGTGGAAGAAGTATGGAGACAAACGTATCATTGACACTCCAATCTCAGAGGTGAGACTCCACAAATGTTCTCTGTCGTATGTTAAACTTATTCAAAATTCTGATTATGTTCTGCCAGAGTTACATTTGTCAGGAAGCTCTGGGGAAATGTCTTCCACCTGTTTCATGCTCTCTTTTTCTCTCCGGCTGCAGATGGGCTTCACCGGCATTGCAGTTGGAGCTGCCATGGTGAGTTCCCGTTCATTCCCATGGTTTCACATTCACACATGAATCCCTGATAGAGCTGTGTGGTCATTATAGTGAGTGTATTTATAATAAACCATGAACTTTTTGAATATTATTATATGCATATATTTTTTTTTGCAAAGATTTTTTTTCCTGCAGCTCTCCTTATTGTTAATCTGTTGTCCCCTGTAGGCTGGCCTGAGGCCCATCTGTGAGTTCATGACCTTCAACTTCTCCATGCAAGCCATCGACCAGGTCATAAACTCTGCAGCAAAGACCTACTACATGTCAGCCGGTCTGCAGACGGTGCCCATTGTCTTCAGAGGACCCAACGGAGCATCGGCAGGTGTTGCTGCACAGCACTCGCAGTGCTTTGCTGCCTGGTGCGTTGAATAACCTCTGTACATTACACACTCACCACACACATTAGTAGGAACACAAAACTAATACTGGCTACTTCCTCCCTCTGTTCTCAAAACAGTTTAAATTCTTCCTGGCATAGAGGCGAAGCACTTTTGTGTTGGAGCATTAAGTTTGAGATTCTGGCCCATATTTACCATCTAATCTGAATCTAATAGATTCAGATGTGGTGACGGGGGAGGACACTGAACTGACTTTCAGGTTCATAAAACCAGTCTTAGATTTTTTTTTCCTTTAGTGGTGATAGTAGTATTTGAAGTAACAGTATGTGATGTTGGTCTGACAGTAGGTATTGGTAGTACTGGTGTGAAAGTTGAATCTATCTGCAGGTACGCTCACTGTCCCGGTCTGAAAGTTGTTAGTCCCTGGAGCTCTGAAGATGCCAAAGGCCTCCTGAAAGCAGCCATCAGAGAAGACAACCCCGGTGAGAGCCATTGGACTGTCGCTTTGCATTCACCATTACACTTTTTTTAAATATTCGTCATAAATGTTGTTGAGTGGGCTACATAAGCAATCCCAAATTACTTTTTGTTCAAAACAAATGTATATGTTTTATTTTCGGTATCCCCTCGACATACAGTATGTGCCAACACTGTTGTCTGCCAGACAAAGACAAAATGTCTGTGGCAATTATGTACCAAAAACTTGTTTGTCAACAATGTTTTCACTGAACTTTGTGCGTTTGTGCATGTTGCAGTGGTGTTCCTGGAAAACGAATTGATGTATGGCGTTGCCTTTGAGATGTCAGAGGAAGCACAATCCAAAGACTTTACTATTCCAATTGGCAAGGCCAAGGTAGAGAGACAAGGTGAGACTGGGGACAAGGACCTCCACATTGCATTGTTACAGCTAAATTGGACAACAGCGGCAGAACAGACAGGGGTGACAGCCTGTATAACTGATATTTATATAATGTTATATTTGTGGATAAGAAGTCTCACAGGCCCACAGTTTGAGGTTTGTCTTTTAATCAGGGCATTATAATGCACCTTCTTATTCTGTTATGGTTTCTCCCATATCCCTGATTTCATTAAAAAATAACCTTAAATTTGCTTCACTGTTTGTAAGTTTTTTTCCGCTCTCTGTGTTTCAGGGAGTCACGTCACATTGGTTACCCACTCTCGGTACGTGAGTTTCTGTCTGGACGCTGCTGCCGTTCTCGCCAAGGAGGGAATCGAGTGTGAGGTAGATGGATAGTCTTTATTGTTATTGTAAATGCATACACAATTGCTACTGTGTGGTGCAGACATGGGACATGAACTAGTTTTAAGTAGACTTAAAACAGAGTAAAATATTTGCAGGTGTGTAGCCACAAGTACAGAAACATAATGTTGACATACGGGTAACTGCTCAGCAGTGCTGTAACCACTTCCTTTCTGTCTGTGCATCAGGTGATCAACCTGCGGACCATCCGTCCAATGGATGTGGAGAGCATTGAGACCAGCGTGATGAAGACTAACCATCTGGTCACGGTGGAGGGTGGCTGGCCTCAGTTCGGTGTTGGGGCTGAGATCTGTGCCAGGATCATGGAAGGTGACAAAAAATTACAAAGCACAAACCCAGCTCAGTTGAAGCTTGCAAGAGGTGTAAAATGTTCTTTTTGTTTGATGGCATATAACAAAAGAGATCAACAATAGTTTAAAATATCTCTGACCTGACCTGAGATTTTATGTTTGAGCTTTGAAATGCTTTCCTTACTGTTTGCAGGTCCTGCCTTCAACTTCCTGGATTCTCCAGTCACCAGAGTGACGGGCGTCGACATCCCCATGCCCTATGCCAAAATCTTGGAGGACAACAGTGTGCCCCAGATCAAAGACATCATCTTCTCTGTTAAAAAGACCCTCAACATCTGAGACAGACACACTGGACAACCCTACCTGAGTACTCCTTGTCTAGTTCATAAACAGTGGAAAGCTATTTGTTATAATATGTAAACCTTGTGTAAATACAGCCAAATGCTTTCAAAAAAATGCTCCGGACTTAACTTTCAAGACAGATGCTCATGGCAGCTGTTCGACTTTCAACAAGAGCAGTGGACACAGAGTTCAGTCAAGTTATCACTTTGTTACTCAATTAGAGATTTAACTGAATTCAGCCTAAGGCTCTGGTTGGTCATGTAGTCTTTTCTGCATCTGTTTTCTGTGATGTTTGGTTACAACAAAACTTCTGAGTGAGCATTTAATTATAAAAAAGTCAGGATTTGATCAGACTCCAGGATTGAAAGCTGGCAGGGTCAGAATAATCAGATGAATTTGACGTTTATATTTAAAATTAATTTGTTTAACACTAACTAAAATATTGGCAAATAATCAAATATCAAGCAGTGTTACCTACCAAAACTCAACAAATGTCATTCACATTCTGCTTAGTTTTGTTTTTATATATTTTTTTTAAATATAAGTTGGAAGCTTTTAAGTTTTGCCATTTATTTATTGATGCTAATTAAAACATGACTATTTTATTTAGAGAAACAAAACTACTGACACCTGCAACATTAGTTTAAATGGAATAAATTATAGATGAAACAAAAAGCTAAAGAGTTTGAGTCCTAGTTCTATCCCTTCATGCCCTCAAATTTAGATTTGCAATCAGATTAAAACCCAATTTGTGATCTCATTAATTTTGTTGTCGATATACACTTGTATATTTCTAACCACATGAACATATTATACTAAGTCTATTAACTTAATTACATTCACTTACCCCAGTCCGACTCATTGCAGCAGTGAAGGGGAATGACCCAGGCGAGTAGAGTGGGTGTAGTGAGGTCAGGACCATTCATTGTAACGGCGGCAACTCTGTGGATGTCTTCGTTGCTGTACATGAACCTGTTACAGAAATAAAAACCTTTCAGTCCCCCATACTGCTTCCATCTTTCACACCAGATGAACTTCTTCTCTCTAATGGTTCAGGGGGAGGCATCTACTGTTCAATACAATTATTAATTCTACAACGTTGCACAAGTCACAATGACTGCTAACAACAGAAAAAAAGTTCATGAATGTTTGCAACTGTCTTCACTGGAGTTTGTGTGTCTGTGCATGTTGCAGTGGGGTTCCTGAAAAAGTAATTGATGTATAGTGCGGGATGTCGTCCAAAATTTGACAAAAACCACCGAAGTGTAGTACGTCGTAAAAAAAAGGTAGATGCGAAAATAAAGTGAAAACGTCATAGTATAGCATGTGGTCAAAAATGTCAACATTTGACCAAAAAATGCCTTACTATAGCCTTATGTCGCCTAAAGAGTCAACATTTTCAAAACACTCGAAACTCACACAGTAACTTCGGCACGATCTAAAAAATAGGGTAGATGAGAAAATAAAGTGAAATCGTCATAATATTGCATGTGGTCAAAAATTGGACAAAAAACACCTAACTATAGCCTTATGTCAGCTAAAAACTCAAAATTTCAAAACACTCGAAACTCGCACAGTAACATCGGCAGGGCCTAAAAAAAAGGCTAGATGCAAAAATAAAGTGAAAAAGGTGAAAACGTCATAGTAAAGCATGTGGTCAAAAATTAAAACATTTGACCAAAAAAGTGCCTTAATAGAGCCTTATATCAGTCCAAAAGTCAACATCTTCAAAACACTTGAAACTTGCACAGCAACAATAGGGTAGATGCGAAAATAAAGTAAAAAAAAAGTGAAAACATTATAGTATAGCATATGGTAAAAAATGTCAACATTTGACAAAAAAAAACACCTTAATATAGCCTTATGTCGGGCAAAAAAAAAAAAAATTCAAAACACTTGAAACTCACAAAGCAACTTCGACAGGGCCTAAAAATAGGGTAGATGCGAAAATAAAGTGAAAAAAGTGAAAACGTCGTAGTATAGCCCGGGTCAAAAATTAAAACATTTGACCAAAAAAACACCTTACTATAGCCTTATGTTGGCTAAAAAGTCAACATTTTCAAAACACTCGAAACTCGCACAGTAACATCGGCAGGGCCTAAAAATAGGGTAGATGCGAAAATAAAGTGAAAAATGTGAAAATGTCATAGTATAGCATGTGGTAAAAAATTAAAACATTTGACCAAAAAAACGCCTTACTATAGCCTTATGTCGGACAAAAAGTCAAAATTTTCAAAACATTCGAAACTTGCACAGTAACCTTTGCAGAGCTTAAAAATAGGGTAGATGCGTAAATAAAGTGAAAAAAGTGAAATCCCAAAGTATAGCATGTGGTCTAAAATTTGCCAAAAAAACGCCTTACTATAGCCTTATGTCGGCCAAAAAGTCATCATTTTCAAAACATTAGAAACTCGCACAGTAACTTCGGTAGGGCCTAAAAATAGGGTATATGAGAAAACAGAATGAAAAAAGTGAAAACATCATAGTATAACATGTGGTAAAAAAATGTTAACATTTGACCAAAATATGCCTTACTATAGCCTTATATTGGCAAAAAAATGTAAATGTTCAAAACATTCAAAACTCGCACAGTAACTTTTGCAGTGGCTAAAAATAGGGTAGATGCGAAAATAAAGTGAAAAAAGTGAAAACGTCATAGTATATCGTGTGGTCAAACATTTGACCAAAATCCGCCTTATTATAGCCTTATGTCCGCTAAAAAGTAGCATGTGGTCAAAAATTCTAACATTTGACCAAAAAAGTGCCTTAATAGAGCCTTATATCAGTCCAAAAGTCAACATCTTCAAAACACTTGAAACAGTGACTTGCACAGTAACAATAGGGTAGATGCGAAAATAAAGTAAAAAAAAGTGAAAACATTATAGTATAGCATATGGTAAAACATTTCAACATTTGACCAAAAAAAAGCATTAATATAGCCTTATGTCGGGCAAAAAATAAAAATTTCAAAACACTCGAAACTCGCACAGTAACTTCGGCAAAGCCTAAAAATAGAGTAGATGCGAAAATAAATTGAAAACGTCATAGTATAGCATGTAGTCAAAAATGTAAACATTTGACCAAAAAAAACGCCTTACTCTAGCCTTATATCGGCCAAAAATTCAAAATTTTCCATACACTCAAAATTCGCACAGTAACTTCAGCAAGGCCTAAAAATAGGGTAGATTTGAAAATAATGTGAAAAAGGTGAAAACGTCTTAGTAAAGCATGTGGGGAAAAATTCAAACATTTGACCAAAAAAACACCTTACTATAGCCTTGTCGGCTGAAAAGTCAACATTTTCAAAACACTCGAAACTCGCACAGTAACTTCGGCAGGGTCCAAAAAGAGGGTAGATGCAAAAATAAAGTGAAAACGTCATAGTATAGCATGTGGTCAAAAGTTTCAACATTTGACCAAAAAAAAACGCCTTACTATAGCCTTATATCTGAAAAAGAAAATACATTTTCAAAACATTCAAATCTCGCACAGTAACTTCGGCAGGGCCTAAGAAAAGATGCAAAAATAAAGAGTCATAGTAACGTACGTCATCCAAAGATTTCAAAAAAGTCAAACATTTTAAAAACACTTGCATAGCAAAGTCGGCAAAGTAAAATCATATGGTAAAGGTGAAAAAAGTGGAAAAAAGTGAAAACGTCAAAGTATAGCATGTACTCGAAAATTTGCAAAAACTACATACACTTGAAACATAGCAATGTTGGCAATGCGAAAAAAATGTGGAAGAATTTTAGAAATGCATAAATATACGATAGCGGTGAAAAAATTGTATAGTTTAGTATGTCCTCCAACACTAAAAACGTCATAGTATAGTACCTTAAAAAGAATGTTCAAAAGAATTGTCAAGAAATTCAGAACTTGTTTGATAAGTGGCACAGGACCGCAAAAAGCTAGTCTAAAAGAAGAGCATGCAGCCAACCATGCTCGGCAAATGCTAGCTGAAATGGAGAAGGTTTTATAGACAAACTATTCATCCAAGTCTTGGCTGACTGCGGCGACCAGACAACACATGGAGGCAGTTCTCAAGGACATGGAGGCGAGACCAAAACCACAAGTCCACATGCACAGCCCTTTCCGAGGAAAACGTGAGCATCCCAATTAAGGCAGAAGAGCCTGAAAACAGTTCGAGAAGATATAATATCCGATTACCTGAAAAGGTTGAGTGCTCCCAGCCAACTGCCTTTATGGAGGTGTTCCTGAAGGAAAGGTTCGATGCACAAGCCCCCCTCTTTCTGTCGATCCGAAATACACCTTTACCCGGACTACAGTCTCGAGGTCTCCAGGAAAAGAGCCACTGAAGTTGCAGCTGAGGAAAGCCGGGCTCCTATACAGGATGGCATCTCCTGCCGGGCTCCAATTGATAAGAACGGAAAGATTTTTTTTTGTTGGTTTGTTTTTCTCGCCCGAAGAAGTTTCTTTTTTCCTTTACAGCAGCCTTCCAGGTCCGCCTTCCTCTCCGTCGATTCCACGAACGTGTCTAATAACCATGACAATCACTGGCATGGAGCCGCCAAGCTCAATCCATCTTATTTATAAATGTATGCTTTTTTGTATGGTCGGTACCCTTATCTATAGCACCATATGTGCACTAAAAAGTGTTGAACTAAACTCGCGACCGCCATGGAGTTGTGTTGGGACTTGCACAGCTGCTCCACCTCCGTGATAATTAAGGCAACTATCGAACCTGAGCTGCGCAAGTACACAAGCAGAAAGACACATGCGCAGCAACACGGGAATAAACTTACACGCGTCTTTCAAGCAGGAACATATGCATCTTTTCCTCTGTGTGGCCAATTGTGTACAGTATGTGAAAGTATATCCACCCGTACGTGGCAACACTCTTCAGTTGCTCCAATCGATATTACCAGCCCCTCAGGGTTTGTGCACAATTTAAGGTTAAAGCCTGTATTTGTAAATGTTGCGGTTGACAACATAGTTTTAGTGTAAGTTATTTGTTTGTCAAGCTGGCAGTTAAGAGCACAGTTCCAAATCCCACGCCCCCTTTGGGATATTGTTTTTCCCTATATTATCGAGATTTTTATGCCATCAGTTAGTTTTCGTTGTTCTCTCTTTCTATTACCATTAGCCTCTGTCTAGATAAATAATTAACCCATGACACAAACCCTTTAAAAAAATCATTTACAAAAGAATCTTCGGTGAAGTCAAAGAATGAACCCTTGTTACAATTGAGATACCTCATCTGTTGGTTCAGTAAGTTTCATTTCAGCATTTTCTGACCAGAAGAGGAGAGTTCATGAATAATTAAATCATTCAATGAAAACAACAGAAAAGGAACATGAGATCTCCAATAATCGAATGGGAAATGCTGTACACGATTTTATTTTATAAGCTCAAGTGAATAGTGTGTTTTCAACTAAATCACACAAGGGTTTTTTTGAGATTCACCTTTAGGTTCGAGTTACAGTAATCCCAACTAGTTTGAATTGTAAATACTTTGAGTCATCATTGAAGGCCTAATTACAAATGTACAAAATACATTTCTCTAAGTCTTGATATTATAGGTGAACATATGGTGTCAATGGTCAAGTAAGAAATGTTTTAATGGTCACATCCACATCCACTCAGCTCCCACAAACGCTTTAGAAACACAGCATCAGACTAAACAAAACATGCACAGTTTGGAAAAAAAGAAAACCCAACCGTTTTCTGTGACTTTGGAAACTTTACTTCACATAAGGGTCTTGCTATGGTGGATGAACATTACTTTTGAAATGAAAGAGCTGCTGTCACTGTTGATGAAGACATTTCAAGCATAATTAGAAATAGAAATTAAAAGTTTTTACCTCCCGATAATCTAAGAATACAGACGGCTGACGGTCAAAGCAACATATCTGTTGATCAATAGGAATTTTAACCCCTCATTTTCTAAAGAAAACCTTGTTTCTAATATACCAGTAAATTATACAAAGATGGAACATGACTTTTGAATACGTTTACAAATTGTTGAGAGAAATATTGAAATCTAAAAATAACAGAAAAGCGTTCATTTCAATACAAGTAAATGTACTTTTATAATTATGAATTGATCTTGGTCAATGGTTGTAGATCTGCATGTTCAGCTGCACACTGAGTAAAGCCTCAAGCACTCATTTATTTGAATGATTCAACTGAATTAACTGACCCATGTAGTCAGTAAATGTCTATGGTTATGAGCAGCAGTAAAGAAAAATAAAATCATAGTTTTGTGGGATGAAGTTGAAATATTTTAATTTGGGGGGATGATTATATCATGGAATAAAGTAGTAAAGCCTTTGAGCTTATGTCAAAAGATTGGGACTGGGCCTCTGTCCTGCTCTCTGGGTTGGAGGTGTGGACTAAAGAGTTTAGAGGTGTGACCTACAAAGTCTCAGGGAGCTGAAAGGTCGGATCGTCCAACCTCTGAATGTCCCTTCAGCAGGCCGAACCTCACCACCACCACCCTCCTCTTCTTCTGCTCCAACTCTTCCTCCTCCTCCTCCTCCTCATCGTCGTCCTCCTCTCTGTCCTTTGCCTTCCGTTTACCTCTCTCCTTTCTCTTCGCCTCCTTCCTCTGCTTCTTTGCCTTCTTCTTCCTCTTTTTCTCTTCTTTTTCATCTGCTGCTGGATCCTCCTCGTCTTCTTCTTCCTCTTGCACTCTGTCCTGAACCTCCTCCTCTTCCACTTCTTCCTCCTCTACTGCCAACTCGATTTCTGCCTCCTCCTCTTCTTCATCATCGTCCTCTTCATCATCCTCCTCCTCCATTTCCTCTTCATCCTCTTCAACATCGTCTTCCTCCACATCGGACATATCTTCTTCTTTCATCTGTTCTTGTTTCCGCTTTATCCTTTGTCGCCCGTTCTGTGTTGATCGGCAAAAACACAAGCTCTCAAAGTTAAGAAATGATACAACAGTGAACCGTTTAAATGGAAAGAGTGTCAGTTCCCACAGAATGGGAAATGTATTATGAACCAGATGGAAAATTAAGACAAACTTAATTTTTTTCTATTTTTTGGGATTTACTCACTATTAGGTCAAAAAATTTAAACTGTGGCTTAAACAATAGCATGTAAAGAAAACATAGGAGGATTACACTGATATGTTTGCAGAAACAACTTTGGAACACGTTATTGACTTAACATCTTCTAATCTGTATTATCAATAAAAAACATTATCTTTCATGTCATGTTTGCGTCCAACCGATGAATTTAACCCCCACACACTCTTTCTTTTAACTTTGTTTGTAGTCTTTACCAACTACTGAGGGAAATATATGGCTTTCTTGCTCCACTGTGTTCACCGATTTTGAAATATTGAAAACATAGTTGATTTTAAGATTTGTCTCTGAACAGCCTGCTGAAGCTGAAAACAACTCGATGAGAGCAATTAGCGAACCAAATGGTACATTTATTAACTGGACAGCAAAAAGTTAGCTAAAAAAGTACAAATGAGGTTTGCATAACCAGTTAATGCTGAGGCCGCAACACTGATACTCACAGTCTTCCCATTTCGAAGCCTGTGCAGCAGTAACCGGACGGTGTCCTTGTTTTGACATAGTCCCATGGAATTTAGGGCGTCGAGGGCGGCACCAGAGCAGCCTTGTAGGCGGAGCTCAGCACCCAGAGCAGCCTGCAGGAAGTTGTTTTTCCAGATGTTCCTGGTGAAGAGCGGTACAGAGAGGGCCACCACAGCTCGGCAGTCGAGCAGTGTCTGGGCCTGCTCCTCTGACATCTGACTGCCACTAAAAAAACAGAACCGATGCTGATAAAGACAACCAAGCAACCAACCTACAGTCAGCTTTAAATCCAAATGTCAATGATGCATTTTAATTAGAACCTTTAGGTTAAATAGGACATGAATCACACTCGAGATTCCTCGTAATGCATATTTCAAACTTTAACTTACTGGCTGCTCTTGGAAAGGGCCTTGATGTCAGGGAACAACGAGCGGAGGCAGCATGTGACAAGTGGCGCTTTGTCCTGGGCCCAGTTCATACATCTCCGCCAGGGGAAGGATGCGAGTGGCTTTTTGCTTGACACCTTCTGATGAAAGGGACTGCCTGTTTGCCGCGACAGCATCTTCATCTGCACATCGGGAAACATATTGTGCCATCACTACACCATCACTACACAGTAATGATAAAACTCGATGCAGACCTGGTATTAATTACCGTCCTCAGTGATATGATCGGAAGAGGACAACTTTAAATTTTAGCAAAAGCTCCTAAATGTGTCCTCAGAACCAATCACTCATTGGGGGTGGTCATCAGGGGATGGTCACCTACCTCTACAGCTGATGACCTCTCACGCACTACAGTTTCACAATGAACTAGAGTATTTTATAAACTTCTCAGTGGCCATATAAAGAGTTATTCGTGACAACTGCTGAAACATCAACACTGATCCCCAAATAATGTCTTTTTTATAATGGTTAAAATATTATTTCATGGTACAGCTGTGTGAAGTTCATTTATTTCCGTCACCGACATGCAGATGCAGACACACACACACACACAATGTGTGTGGATGTATATATATTGCAGAAATGTGAGATTCAATAACACAATAGGTACATTTTAATGGCAGGTGAAAACAAGCTAACGTCGTGCTACTACCACTTGTTATCGGATCTCTCAGGTCTGACCAGGGCAAAACACAAATACTTGAAAAGGAAAGCAATTAGTTCCGACTGACAAAAGTAACCATTCTCACCTCCTCTTTTAGCTGTTTGCACCAAAACTCCATCATGGGTTTCCTGGCCCCTTTAGCAGACCAGAGCATTTTGAAAGCTGCCTTGTAGCAGGACTTGCTCACCAGCAGTGCTGCTTTGCTCTTCTTTCCCATCCTTCGACCTTTCTTCTTCCCTTCTGGCTGCAGTCACCATAGCGACACCAAAGACAAAAAAGAGAAATCACTATAAAAGATAGTTTCCCAGATCACTTACTAATTAATGTGTGGGGATCAACATATATTAAATTACTTGGCTAAAGAAGCTTCACATCCCATTCCTATTATCTGTCTGGTATCTGACTGACTGGCATCTCTCAGTTAGTTACCACTGTCTGTAAACTACTTGATTTGTGTTGTTTAAACTTTTAAATTAATGTTTTATACTTATTGCATAAACTAGCAACAGAAAAGTTTTTGATTATTGTGCAGTCACTGATATAATGACACGTATCATAATAAAATACCCTTTTTGGACAAGAGACCCCTAGAAAAATCGGTATTTTCACTATAGTCTCAGGTTTCCCTTAAAGTCTGTCTTAATTAGAGAGATCAACATCTTTTAGAAAAAAACGATGTTGTACTGTAAGGACAGGGGGAACTGGTGATCAAGTGCAAAGGTAGACTAGGGATACTGCCCTTTTAACTGGCATACACACCTGTTTGATGGCGGGCGGTTTGAGCCACAAAGATCGCTTCCCGGTCTGTTTGCGCTTGCATTTGCTCCTAATGATCTGCGCGCATTGCTCGCACAGGAACGACTTGTCGTGTACCACAGAGTCCGGGAAGGCCCATTGCACGGCCTCCGGGGTGGTGAAAGTGTACACCGCCCTCCTGTTGAAACTGCGGCCATGCCGCTCAAACGCGGCCCTGCAGCAGGAGCAGTTCCCGTCCTCCGGCCGGTTGACACGCCGGCGGCCGCCACGGCGCTGAGGGGGGGCGGTGTGCGCGGCAGGTTGACACGCTGGGTGCTCGTCGGTCTGCACCAGCATAGCGGACGCTTCCACATAACTGTCCCCGGGGCAGTCCACCTCCGCACCCACCGTCGTTTCAGGCAGCTCTACTGGCAGAGAGGCGCTCTGCTCCGGTTGGTCCGGTGTGGGAAAGCTTTCCTGCGCGCTGACTGCCGGTGTGCTGGAGAATGAGGGCGCCTCCGAGGGTGTCGAGTTAATGTCCACGGCGTGCGCATAGTCGTGCTCGTTTGTCTCGGACGGAGGCCCGGTGTCCTCATCGGTCACCGCGTTGTCAGTGTTTTCACTTGCCATGATAAAGGAGGTATTCCCAGTGTGACTCAATAGTCTAAACACGCAGAAAGAGACGTTCTGTGTACGGTCATCGCTGTTCCGAGGGGCACGGCTAACGTTAGGAGCTAATGTTCGCAGCTAGCGTTTGACGCTAACCCTGAAGCTCGCCGGAGCAAACAACAAGACCTCCACAGTCAAACTCCCCCAGACTCTTCAGAAATGCTTGCAGCAACACTTGTCGATCAATATGGAAAAGCAGGCGTCACAGACACGAGACGGAACTCAAGCAGAAATGTCTCCGGAACAGATGAAAAACAGAAGCTGCTAGCAACCGGACGTAATTGCGTATAAACAAAGTAGTTTCCGGTCTCTCTTAGCAGACGGGCTGCTGCCCCCAGGTGTTGGCGGTCGTCAATTTCACACATAAGTATGTGCACATGCGTATGGATTGTGCAGCGCAGCAGGATGTGAACACACAATACACAACGCGTGTTTACATCGAACATATATCCTGTTTTAACTTATATTTAACAAATATGTCAGAAATGTGCTAAGATGCAGCGATTAATGATTGTAGGCAGAGGTCGGCAAACTGCCGCTCTTAGCCCTCTGTGGAAGGCAACAAACAATCCAAACAAAGCACGAGCTTGAAGTAACATCCAAATGCACTGGACATTTTTTATTTTTTCTATGTCTTCCCCATCACTTGTTTGGTTTAAAAATGTTGATTAAAATTGTATTTCATATGACTTGCTCCTATTGTAATTTTTATCAATAAATGTTTTTCTTTATTGCATTAATGTAATGAGAATGAAAGGTTACGAGTACAAAAGAGTAAGCCACCTTGGTTAAAAATAAAAATAAACGCTTATTAGACGTATTAGTAATGTTCATTACTACTACATTCAGTATATTTAAATACTAAGTACTTTCAGTCCACATAAATAGTTAATGTATCCTTTATTCATTCATTTACTTAAAAACAATATCCTGGTCGTTTATGTTTTAATTTCGATTACTTGACATTTATTTAACAAAAACTAAATTGTTCAAATGTGCCACACACTTTTAAGGGAATAAGGGGATAATTAGGCCCGCTTTATTGTTTTTGAATACTTTCATTTAAATCCATTATCTTACTCTTACTTTGATACTTCCCGGAAGCCCCTCGTTCTCGCTGTTTAAGACGACAGTGCTGTAAACAATGGATGCTGACTGTCAGACAGAGGCTTTCACCTGCAGCCATGTGATGTGGTGAAACAGCGGACGGCATTGATGGAACAGTCATAGGTCGGAAAATATAGATTTTTTTGTTTCCATGTGACGGTGTTTTGTATATCCCTTAAACCTTGGAGCTAACCGGCTAACTAGCCGCTAATACTTAAATAGGGAGATACACCGACATCATTATCTACCTAGTCTGGTTTGGTCCATTGTACGTCCATGATCCATGAGCTATGTGTGTGTGACATGCTGCGGACTATGTGTGGGCGAGTAGTTCCCAGCATGCCTCTGGGCAGCCTAAATTGATGTTGTTTATTCTGTATGATTGTTTGCATGTTTTTGTTGGCGTGTTATTATGATGTCATACTGTTTATATAACTGCCTGTCATGTTTTAATGTGTTATATGGCAGATATGTTTTGTGGGTCCTGGTGTTAAAACTGGAGTCCTATTTGTCACCATGTTATACTGTGCGTCTGCTTTACAATCAATGCTAGGAACTGTTTGATGTGAGGTCCAACTTGACCTCTTGACTTAAAACCCAAACTGTCTACACATGGCAATTCTCTAGCATCAGCTGGCTGATTATCTCCATGGCCACCTTCTCACAAGATGTGGTCTTTTGTTGCAGGTGTTTATGGAAACCCAAAAATGATCTTCTAAACAATCTGACCTAAAGACAAACGCTGTAGATGGAGAATGGAGACCTAGGTCGCAAGGTATGTTTGTGTGTGTGTGTGTTCATGTGTGGTGCATCTGTGTTTCTTCTATTTTTAACTGTCATGTTTTTTCCTTTGAACAATGTTAGATTCAAGAGTGGTGTTACATACTGTTATGCTGTATTTTCAGTAGCTTTTCACATGCTTTTTAGAAGAAGCAAAGATATACACGAGGTTGGCTGTTTATCAGGTACTCGAATTTGGATGTAGTCCATTAATGTTTAGAAGCACCATATGTAACATTTTCCAAAAAGATCATAGCGCTCAATCAACACTTTTCAATAATAACTAAATTCTAACTTTCAAGAAGTTAGATAATTAAAAAAAAAATTAACATATGACAATCAGTGTTGTCCCTGACTGTTGTTGTCCTGTTGTGTCTAGATGGGAGAGCCGGTAACCCTGAATGTGGGTGGTTGTGTGTACGGCACGTCTCTGTCCACGCTGCAGCGCTATCCTGACTCCATGTTGGGAGACATGTTCAGGGGAGATTTCCCCACTGTGAGAGATACACATGGGAACTATTTCATCGACCGGGACGGCCTACTGTTTCGGTGTGTCATGAGATTATATAATTTGGAAAAGTAAAATCTGATAAGAGTTGAGCTTAGTCTGAAAGTGAAGAGCTGAGTCTGCAATGTCCTAAAATGGCCACTATATTTAAGTAGTATTGTGATGTTTTCACCTGGAGTCACACTGTGGACAAATTTAGCATATTTACATGCTCATTATTGCAGATAAAGATTAGCACATCATCATGTGAAATATGCTCACATTAACGACCATCACAAACAATCAAATATTTCAAATATCGACATGATAATGACGTGTTAATGATTTCGACATTGAATTTGACATTAATCTCAGGGATGACAATTAATAATAAGAGAGATAAAATCAAATATTTGAAAGCTTTTTTTGTGGCAATTTTTTGTGCCCCACTGATAGTTTTATAGAATCATCTGCGCAGCAGTATGGACTTATCCTGTCTCTGCTCCTGCTGTTTCAGTTACATCCTCAACTTCCTGCGAACGTCAGAGCTGACGCTGCCGTGCGACTTCAAGGAGACAGAGCTACTCAGGAAGGAGGCAGACTTCTATCAGATCGAGCCCCTTATTCAGTGCCTGGGAGAGACTAAACTCACACTACCTTATCCCACAGACACGTATGAGGAGGTGGTGGAGCTGTCCAGCACCAGGAAGCTGTCTAAGTACTCGAACCCGGTTGCAGTCATCATCACCCAACTCACTATCACTACCAAGGTCAGCGTAAACACTTATTAGAAGTAACAATTCTAAACTTATTCATCCAATCCAAAAGAAAAACTGTTGTAAAATTCTAAATCCTGCATTGTAGTATAGGCCCCTGCTGCTCCGTCAGGTGCAGAGGTGGGATCTAGAAGACAGGGAAGGCAGAGAGAGAGAGAGAGGAGTCAGACTGGTAAAGGCTGTTGATTGAGCAAAACAATACAAAGTTAAAACAATATACACGCGAATTGACTTTGCTAGAGAAGCTTTCTCGGAAAAAATGAAACAACCGGATGCCAGTCATGATCAGATATTTCAGCACAAAGGACAGCAATGTGTGCCACTGTGGTACTGAAAGGTGCAAACTCAATCACTGCCACGTCTTTCTGACAGAATAAGTTGACATATTCTACAACATTTGTAATTGAATATTCCTTCAAAACCAGAGGGAGTGACACATAAAAATGTAATTCCTGTGTTTTTATTTGGTCAAAAAAGATTCATTGTAGTGAATAAAATTTTGTTGGCTTAAATACATCTTACCATTTTTTGTGTCATTCATTATGTTTAGTAAAAACTACATGTGCACCAAGTTGTGGGCTAAGTGATGGCTGGTATTAAAAATCAGTATCTTACAATAACGCATTATTCATTAACCTTGAAATACAATTTATCACTTAACTCTGTCTCTTTCTTTAGATCCATGCAGTGTTGGAGTCTATCTCTAGCAGTTTCACAAAGTGGAACAAACACATGATGGATACCAGAGACTACCAGGTGTCCTTCACCTTTGGACCATGTGACCACCAACAGGAAGTCAGCCTGCGTGTCCACCTACTCGACTTTATCTCCAATTCTGTATGTGGCCTTTTCTCACTTTTGGGCCCAGTTTGTGATGGTGCAATGACCAGTCAAACTGTTTTAGATTTAACTGACTGGCTGAAAGTTCATATTCAAATGTTCACTTTCAGACTTAACCTAACACCTAATCTCTATTGACAGAGCTTGTGGACCATTTAAAACTGTTTATTTTGTCAAAAGACAGTCAGTCTTACATGTTCAAAGCTGATTTGTCAAATGACAAAACATTTTTTCCAAGTCATGACTAATGGCAAAATATTTATTCATATTTGTGAGGTGACTCATTTGTCTCTGCTGTGATTTTACAGGGTTTCACAATACGCAATACGCGTGTTCATCACATGAGTGAACGGGCCAATGAAAACACAGTGGAACATAACTGGACATTCTGCCGGCGAGTTTCCAAAGTTAATGACTGATGGATTATCAAAAAGGATGACTTGCTGACCACAAGTAAAAAATATCTGTTCATGATGAGATCAGCTTTATTTTTTCTCCCTTTTCCACTTTTTTTTCCTTGCTGTAATATTCCTCCTCTTCATACTGGACAGAAAAGGATGTGAATGGGAGATTACAGAACAGACATCAAAGTTAATTTAAAACTGATACAAGGCTTCAGCATGTGTTAGTCCTTTAACTGAAAAATAATTGTGAAGTTCTATTGTTGGTGGGAATTCAGTTGTAGTTTATCTACTCATTCATTTTAACCAGTTTAAAGTTACACGGCCTGTTCAAGGTTGGATGTTGTACTTTTATTCCGCCTTGCTGTTGTATGTATAAGAACAAGGGTCATATAAAGGGAGAGCTCCTTACACTGCGACAGATCCTTACACTGATGTGTAACTTGTTACTCCTATGACTCCAGACCACTGGTATGCTATCTAAAAAACACACACTGGCGGAGCATTGTTAGCGGGTATTGTTCGGTTTGGTGAAAGTAAGCAAAGCCAATTTAATTAAGGGATTTTGTGTGTTCACATGTAGTCGCCTAAAGCTTTTAGTTTAAGGAACTTAAAATGGAGGGACAGCCAAAAAGCTTCACTGTGGTCCTTAAATGGTTTAATAAGACAAAGCATATGAGATAAAGTGAAGAAATCCAATGACAGTCCACAGTAAATGCTGGATTGACGTATGTGTTATGTGTCTCTTTTCAAATGGTTCCTGAAAATGGGACAAGCTTAGCATTTGGTATCCCATTTCACCATTGGGGTACCAAAAATGAGCACAATTGGGGCTGTATTGCAGGATCTGTTTAAAGAGGGCTTATAAAGAGTTTTTAGGGTTAATGCCTTAAGCATTATCCGGACCCACTATTAAGATACGAACCCAACACTGGGTTATCACACTTCTTATGCACCAACACCCCCAAATTCACACCGAAATCACTGATGTGTGAAATGACATCCCTGTTTGACAGGAGTAATTTGGACAGAGGCAAAAAAAACACAGGTGTGTCAACTTTTGCCATTACATGAAGCAACATCATTCAATAAGATGTTACACTCGCTTATAAAATGAATTTAAACACATTCTCTGCAAAATTAGACCATGTTTCTACAAATCAGTGTAATTGTGCTGATAAAGGATAAACCAATTTTCACTGTGCTAATCAAATTAGTAAAATGTTCTATTGTTGTATAGTACTGCCAATAAGCTACCAATGACCTTCTGAACACAGCTTCTGCTTATTCTGCAATGGAAGCTCTGAATACAGCCAACTTTTACTTGTCATGTCACCAACCTCCCTCCAGATCCATGAGAAATTTGAATGTAGGACTGTAAGACTTCATGAATAGATACCAAACATGAATGATTGCCTCCAATGAGCTTACCATCAGATGGTGATGAGTTGACACATATGCTCATCTCTTCAACTAAGTGTCTCAAGACATATGGTCAGACTTCAGAAGGTAATTTTCGTTCCGGTGTAATTTTATTAATGAAACTAAACGCTTACCTTATTTATCTACTTTATGCGCTACATTTAAGTTGTCAGCTCTGCTACGACCAGCCAGAGCAAAGGTGTCAGTGTAAAGATTAGGGCTATTGATTTTTTGCCGCTGCCGTACACATGTACGAACCCAGAGCTCTCTGGTGAATTCCCTGCTCCTCTTTCTAGCTCCGGCCCCCAAAAAATCCACCCAATCAGGAAACACTTACCCCACTATCTCACCAGGCATTTGTAACTAGGACTGTCTATCAAAACAGTGATGCATTCACTTACATTATGTAAATTACAATTTAAGATAAGATAAGATAAACCTTTATTGTCCCACAGTGGGCAAATTTGCAGCATTTCAGCAGCAAAGGTAAAGTATAGAAAAAATAAATAGACAAAGGTACAGAATAAAGTAAACTAAGGCTGTACAAAAGTCTTCCTGCTGTGATGATGCTGCCCCAACAGACCACTCCAAAAAAGATGGCTGATGCCACCAGAGTCATGGAAGGTCTTTCAGGAGTGCCCCCTGTACTTCATTAGACCTCAGCCTCAGTAAATACAATGAGGTGTGTTGTGGCAGTCTGCAGTGTAGAGGGTGAAGAGAAACGGTGCCAGGACCGTTCCCTGCCGTGCCCCTGTGCTGCAGACAACTGTATCAGAGGCAAAGTCCCGGGTCCTCACATACTGGGGTCGGTTGGTCAAGTAGTCCAAGATCCAGGATGTGAGGTGAATGTAACACCGGCTTTCTCCAATTTGCTCCCCAGAAGTCTAGGCTGGATCGTGTTGAAGGCACTGGAGACATCAAAGGACATGATCCTCATAGTGCTCCCTGGCTTCTCCAGATGAGAGAAAGCTTTGAGCTGGAGGTAAACCCTAACCCTAACCCTAACCCCATTGTCACTGTGCAGTTCAGTAACAGTGATAGAAGCACTGTTATGTGTTATTCCTGCAGTAAAGAAATTTCAACCCATTGGAGCACTATGTTGCCACAAAGATGTTTGCTTGGTTTTGTTCATTTTGTGATACAAGATATTTTAGATTAATGCTATGCTCAGAAAGGTTTGTCCTATTGGAGAAATATTATTCAGGTCAATGGGAATATTTCATGTTTTAGATAATTATTTTGGCCCATAATTCAATGTTAATAGTGAAAACAACATTTGGATTGCAGGGGAAATAAGCCTACTTATATATTCACTCATTTTCAAAAATCCTATTGAATATTTTTAAATGCTTCTCTCAGCAAATATTGGTTTATGCAATTAATATATCAAAAAGCAGGTATTATTTTAATTTGCTTGACAGACCTAATAAAAGTATGTATTGCACTTATATTAAAATTAATTAATTAATTAAAACAGGTTTTCAAAAGATAGTTAATTAAATGTGAAAATTTTCAGAATGTACGTACCCTTTTTACTTAACCTAAAGAGCAATTTAGAGTTGCTGTTGTTATCTATGGTTTATAATGCTATATTCTTTTCTGGTTCGACCCTTTAAGATCAAATTGGGCTGTATGTGGCACGTGACTAAAATTTGTGATAAAACTGCACCCCTGACAAGCAGCACAGGTCTGCTGGTCACTGGATGACAGGCTTTGACCAAACTTGGCTGTCAAAGTAAAAAAACTCCTCCTGGCTCAGACAGACAGATATGGGTAAATAAATAAATCGATAAATAAATAAATAAAATACAGTACACAGAGAATCTATGGGGAATTATTTAAGTTTCCTTTTTTGGTTTTAGGAATGTTCTGCCTGCTATGTAGGCAACACAAACGGTCAAAAATATTGTTGTAGAATACTTTTTTTTGTTGTAATTAACTTACTTACTTACTTATTTTCATGAATATAATAACACTTTAATGACTCCTAGCTGTTAGCTGTTTTCTTGCCTCATGCAGCCCACTGTCCTAACAGTCACTCCATTATTTTTAGAACATGCCCTGTAGGGGACCAGGTAGCCGCAGGCACCGTGTTGGCGATCCCTGTTGGAGACCGTTTCATGGCCTACGAACAGCGATTACTTCTTGTAATTGGCCATCAATTGGTCAATCTACTCTCTTGGTCTGAATAATTTGAAGCAATATTTTCACGGACTGATCTTCAAGGTGTGGTGGATAAATACACACAATGAATTAATAGGCCTGCATAAAAACACATTTACAGTGTGTTTTGACGTGTCAAGAGGCAAAGATGAATGTAATGTAATTGGGATAGAATAGGTCATTTTTCAAGATAAAAAAAGATAATGATAATCAATTAAATTGGAAATAATACAATTATTTATTATTTCTGTGCGGCCCGGTAGCAAATGACTTACGGACTGGTACAGAGGTCAGAGCCATTTGTGATTTTTAACCTCTCTTCCAACACTTGGCTTCAGTGTTGCTCGTTGATGCTGGTCAATGTAAAGTTGCACCTGTTTCTAAGAAAATATACTTTCCTTATAATCTGAGTATAATGGTACCATATGTACCATCAATCATGCTAACTGGCTATTTGGGATTTTTTACACTGCTCCGCTTTGGACCTCCCCTTGCTTGATGGTTGTGTATCATTGGTTAATGATGTCTAATACTGTCACTTCTGCAGAAATTGCAGGCTGGTACAATTACGTCATCTGGAGCAATTAGCATGTTTGATGGTCATGGTTATAAAGAGCATGAGAATGGGGAAATAGTCTGGCAATAATTACCCCAAGGTTTTTCAGACCATATGTAGTGAATAACAGGGAATGACCTATTGTGATCTGGTCTACTATAGATAGAGATATGGAGAGCATGAAACATGCACACACAAACACAAAAATGTATGTATATATATATATATATATATATAAACAGTAAATAAGTACATTTCGTGTTGAAAGACACAAATACAGTAAACTGAATGAAATCCATCTTTTTGTTAACTTATATATATTAACAATATTAACAATGTGTTAAATGTTATGTATATATAACAACAAACAAAAAACGATCCAA